>OX381710.1:48699344-49216844 GCA_947462335.1 Harmothoe impar
ATAAGAAGCATCAGACACCGTCAGACTACGGTAAACATCTATTGCACATAATGAACCATACCAGGATGCATGATGATGGCAACTTTCATAAACCCCCGTTTCCAAGAGAAGATGAAGCTGTGACAAACATTAGACCCATAAGACTGTAAAGTTCAGTAACTAAAATGTGATCAATGCTACTGTAGGTTCTACCAACTAATCCGGTGATGTGTTCTCGAAACCTGAACTGGGAGTTCACGGCTAATGTGGTGGTCTACACAATATGACCAGTGACAGCGCTATGGGTGAGCATGACTACATTACGTGTGAGCTGCTCATAGTGGAGAACTACTCGGGGCTGCTCATAGTATTTAATGTCGAGTCCTATTGTGTGCACTTGTTAAGGGGTGACGTGTGTCTGGCCATGTCCGGCCATCTATT
Source organism: Harmothoe impar (assembly GCA_947462335.1). Lineage (NCBI taxonomy): Eukaryota > Metazoa > Annelida > Polychaeta > Phyllodocida > Polynoidae > Harmothoe > Harmothoe impar. The sequence continues at coordinate 48,699,765 of OX381710.1, forward strand.
CAATACATAAGTAACCTAACTCCAAGGGGCTGATAAGATACCAGAAAATGTTAGCCATGAGTGGCAAGCACATTTAACTGTTCCTCAACTCGGGTTATGCCGAGGGGGCACATATCACACACACATCAGCCATAATTCTTGAGTTTTGACTTAAATTTATTCATGAATGATTTTCTAAACATAACAACTATCAAATGTACATGTGCTCATCTTTCATTACAGCAGCAGAAAATGGTCTGTAGATTATTCATGAGTAGCACATGTATTTAGGGACAGTATCCCATATATTAATAGTCAACGTCATACACATATATACAGGTATATCCTGAATGCAATTGAGTTGCATTAAACTTGTATGACATGATAATGTTTGAAACCAATAGGACCTCAAAATATAACAGCAGAAACAGGTGGGCTTCGGTTCATTGACACAACTATACAATGAGCGATTGTCAACAGCTATCCACAGCACAATACACAACTTGCCATGCAACAGTGTTGGTTAACAATGAGAACTGGGTTGTATCATAGGTTAGATTGAACCCATGCTCTAAACTAATGGGCAAAACAAAAGTAGGCAACTACATAGAGTCCCTCTAAACCCTTGACTGCTTTCTTCCAGGGCTCCCAACAAGACCCTAGCTGGACTTACCCAGGGTTTTACACAGCTTTGAGTCAGATTATCAAACAGAGTCCCAAACTGACAGCTTCAATCTTTATTTGCGGTGAGTGAATGGTCTGCCATATATATCCCTGAATAAATGAAGAACAAATTGTGTAACTACCTGTCTTAATTTTGAGATTACCTCGCAGTTCTGAGACTTTCTAGTCTGATGCTAGTTGATACTATCTTGCAGTTTGAGACCTTCTACACTCATACAGAAGGGCACTTGAAACTGTCATCCATAGCAAACCCAGTAAACAAAAAACGTTATACAACATTTTTTAACGTTAAATAACGTTAAATAACCTTTCTCTAAGACTCCTTACTATTGCATAACGTGAAATGAAATTTTATAACGTTATTTTGACGTAAAAGTTTTTTGTTAGCTGGGAAGGTACACTGAAAGAACCTCATGCGTGCGCTCCCGGATCAGTTCTTGGTTGCTGCTTTGATTTGGTGATGCTTTTTGGCACTGGTCTCACACTATTTGGATCCTCCAAAAGTGGCTGAAAGTGGCTGTATGACGTGATAAGTCACTCTTTATGAAAACAATCCAAAAGCAACATGGCGGCCAACTCTTTTTCAAACCTGCTGAGGACTGAGTTTCGGCATCTGTGGCTCCTTTTATTGATTTAACTAAATCATAATTACTTGAATAATGGTAGATATGTGCCACAGAAATAACCCCATCAGCTTCAATTATTGTAGGAATGTCTGTTAATTTCCATACCACCATTTAAACAAACATTTGTCACGTCTTCATGCAGGCAACCTCACGTCACATGACCCGGAATAAGTTCAAAACATGTATACATGCAGTGACGCTGTACAGCAGGTGTACCGATATCGTAGCTAGCTGGGACTGGTCAAGCATAGTTCTATGTTGTTTTGCATCATGTTGTCTTGACCATGCAATCTAAACAGTTTATGATGGTCTTCAATTTGAGCCAAGATTCCGCCTAAAGAATTTCCACATTTGACCATTACATTAGTTAATTTTAGCGTTGTTGGTTGGGGATATATAAAGCCTCATCTTCCCAAGCTGATGTCAAGAGAGTTTCTCAACATGAACAATACCCGGTACTTTTTGTCACATTCACGTTCTTATAAATCAACTATTCAATTCATCCATTGTTAGTGGCACAGCGTTTTATATTTCTTACGCAAGGAATCCAATGGTAATAGTAAGGGAGTGTTCATTTATTAATTACAGGGGGTTGGTGAGATTTCGTGCGGATGATGTCCCCCCCCCCCCCACTTTTGAACTACAGTAATGCGTGGGCTTTTTTGCTTAAAAGGGGCTGGATCTTTTACACCCGCCCCTTAAGAGGGGTCAGAATTTTTGAGGCCCCTCCCCCCGTAACTAATAAATGAACACCCCATAATGTATATATATGTGGCTCAGGACACACTGCTACCTGAGAGATATAGATTTTATGCAGGCACCATCTTTGCTGTTCGTTTTACCTCAGATGTTTTGTTAGGCAGAACTAATATACCCTCACGTACAGCAACTCTATCAATCTCCAGGCACAGTCCATTAACATGGCCATGCCGTCACCTAGTCGTGTGACTGTGCCAAACGGCTGTAACTGTCAAAACATTAACCATAGATAGAGGCCTGTCATTGTGACATTATATCCTAGTATATTTACAAGGTTATACAAAAATACACAACCCATCCCAAAATCGTTGACAAAAGATTAATTTGAAGGTCCGAAAATATGTCAAATTGGCCCTCGCTTTTTGGGAATACCAAAGAGTATGTTTAGATGTAGAAACGGTTCTTGTTGATGTGTTGATATTATTGCACGTATAATGTCACATGTGCTGGGAAATAGACCTTAATACACCCTTCAGTATGTCTCCTTTTCGTAGATCATGTCACACCTATTACATTGAGATATAGCAGACGAAGATGTATAGAAATAATATAGTTGAAGGTCAAGGTACTGAAATATTTAAATGGTCCTGCAAAATAAGATACATGTATAAGCATTTCACATAGCCACAACATATGGAACAACCGTGGATCTGCTTGGAGATTGCAAATAATCTGGGTTAAGATGCCGTCGTATCAAGTTTAAAAGCACAATGACACTATCCTATATATGAAAAAAGAAGATCCGATCTTAGCATAGGAAAAAATGGGTTGAGGTGGGTGCACCTAGGGCAAACTCTACCTGTCTAAGAAAATATATGCCATGATGAGTTCTACTGTACGTTTTACGTTTTTAAAGGCGCACTGAACCCACGACGTCATTTGCGTACAAAACTGGGCAGGGTTAGGTCCTGGGTTCAGTGCGCCTTTAAGCCAAGTACATAAGCAATACAAGGTGTTGCTGATGGCTAAAAACCTCTGTTTTAGATGTCGTTTTTCAGTGACATCTAAAAGGATCTTGAAATGAAGATGCTTAATGCTGGAGCTAGTACCACACCCGTCTGAGAAATGTCAACGAAAGTGGCCCAGAAACATGAGAATTGTTTTTCATGGGAGTTACACAAGACATTTCTCGAGTTCAATTCCCGGGGCATTCTCATCATTTACACAAGTGTGACTCAAGCAATCAACACGAGACGACACTACCCGCGGCAGCCAGCTGTTCTGTTAGATACTACTGATACAGGTTATGAATCATTGTTGTATTTCTTAAGTATATGATGCAATTTATCATTTGATTTGTCTCATTCAAGCATGCCACGACACAATGAGCATCGCGTATACATTTTTTTCTTGGGATATTGGATGGCGAACTAAGTTTTATTTTTGGGAAATACAATATTTACTATGCTTAAGCACTGGAAGGCCGTATTCAATGCCCCCCATTAAATGCAATGTGGCCGTATTCAATGGGCTAAGAAAAAGTAGTTTTTCCTTCATTAAATGGCTTCAAACAAAAAAATAAACACAAATGCCAACTACATTGATACTGCTCTGATGTATTTCACTCATGGGTGCTGGGGCGCATCCCAATCAGCCTGTGGCTTTGTGGGATACTGCCCCAGCCCCCACTCGTGAAATACAACAGAGATGGTATCAATGGGCATTCGCATTTGTCTATATCTAGCATGCAGGCCAGTATTGTCTAATGACTGATGACCTTGACTAATGATATCATACATCTGACAAATCAAGTGTTTATGTCGTCCTATATGCAGTCTGTTCGTACATACCTATAGCATCAGCAATGTCTAGCCATGTTCTAACACAATGATTTTAAAAACGTCCTTGGGGCCTATTCAGGCAATGCTTAGAACTTAGTCTCTATAGGAAAAGGTGGGAAGACGCACATACTTAAGAATTGATAGCAGAATGTATAAAGCAATATACCTTTCTTATTTTTATTCCCTGCACTTAGCCATGGTGGTAATAATTATAGACCTTTTTGCATTCTGTTTCGAAACTCCAATCTGTGTCTTTCGTAACAGATAGTTAATACTTAGCAAAATCTCTCACATATGATTCCTAAATATTTAGAGAAAAATACAGATACTTATCCATTTTTCAATAATTGATATTGGATACATGTCAATGACTCTTTTCATTTCTGATTTCAAATGATTCAACTACCTGGATAATAATGATGTCTGCAAACTTTGGATAAAGGTAGAAGGGAGGGTTCGGTCAATTTTGATCTACCAACAATTTCTCTTAATCACTTGGAACTGTGTTACTTTTATATAAGATGATGCAACAAAAGAAAAAAGATCAATACTTCATAGGGCTAGATTTTGATATATTGGCAATTGAAGGACACCCTTTACAATAGCCGGCTGTTACCTCTTTTTTTAACTTTAAAAAAAATTGACCAATAATGTCTCAAGCAAACTTCTTAGATGTTTAGGAGAGATCATTAATTGAACAATCAATCCAAAGAAATTGGTGCTCATAGGTGAAACCGAAGAGCTATGACCGATTTAGGGGGAAAAAACATAAATCCAGAAAATTTCTAGATAATAGTAATTCATTGCTGAATTGATATATTTGAGAATTATCAAAATATCTTCTCAATAGTTGGTCTAGATGCTAATTATAATAGAGTAGCGCATAGCTTTTAGCAACAAGAAAAACAGCTACAAGATGTATAGAATATGATAATGTGGCATTTAAAGGGTTAGTAAAGGTGAGTTAGGACATAATTATACAAAAGGGAGATAAAAGTAAAAGATGCTTTTATCATAGTTATAGGTAGTTCCATTTCTGCCACCAGGTGCCGTGTGCATAGATCCAGACTTCTACCTTTAATACAACCTTAATCAAAGTCCTCATTACAAAGAGCTGTGTGATTAGCAGCAAAACTGTAGGACAAGGGTTTAATTAGTACACCAGTTGCACCAATATTAAAAGCATACATTTATCTTCCCAGCTGTTATCAATGTGCAAATATGAGAGTGATACGTGAAATCAAAACACAAATAACCCGTTTTAACTTGTACTAACGGTCTTATTGAGATTTTCTGATCGGAATACATTTTATAATGCAGAGAGGGCTACTTTCCGGAAGTTGCTAAAGTTATTTCTGTATTAAAGTTAAGTTTAATTACGAATGCATCAGTCTAAAACTGAAGTATTCGTTCATGGGGCACTATTCAAGTTTGTCGCTTTAAACGGTGTAAAATTGTGCCTGATGATCTGCCTTTTCCAAAATATCATCTAATATTTCGCTTTTGCGTTAGATTCATGGCTGATGTGTTTAGGCAAACCTTTAGTATGACTGTGTGCAAGTTGACTAACTCTCTTATTTTGTTGTTTCTTATTTTCAACGTAACCAACTCACGAAACTTTGTTTCATAGATTATTTTGAGCCCCCATGCATTCAGTACTAAGTGAAAATAACACATAGATGTAACGATTGATGGGTCAGTCATTAACCATGAGACTCTCAAAGGGATGCATGGAAAGCAGTAGAGTGATGTCCTTGATATTTAATATGTTTGAAAGCATACATGGTAGACCTCTGGTGCAGTATGCCCCCTGTAATGTACGGATGTCTTATAACATATAAGTGAATGGGAGGGAGTGGATAACTTTCCAGCTTCACCTGCTGAGTACCAATGACGTGAGGTTGGCGTGGACGAGGGCCTATAACATATTGAAATAGAAAATTGGTGTGAATCCTGTGGGTTGTGGATCTGGCTAGAGAGGTGTGTATATGTGTGTGTAAGGGAGAATGGAGTATAATTTATCATAATTTTAATACTTAAACATGTACACGTTTGTGATATAGTGAGTAACTGGACATGCCCTTGTGATGGGGGGTTAATATTAGCGTTGGAATAGATTATAAGGGTGGCTGGACGGGACTTAGATACCAGGATCCTTGAGTGGGTGGTGTGGGTTTGTGACTTGCTGAGTATGATGGTATGGGGTGTGGGTAAGCATTATTATGCCTATGGGGTGTATAGAATGACACAAGGCTGCACCAGACACCTATCTTCTGTCCCAGCATCAAGCCCTCCGACAGCCACCAAACCTGGCAGGCAGACTCGCTGATTGAATCTCTCAGCGAGCAATAACACGATTTCCACAAGTGCTCGAAACAAATCAATTTTTATTGCGCCCCGGAAATGCGGCCGCCGATTTAATTAGTACTTTCTGAGGCTCGCGAGATGACGGGGGTGGGGTAAAGAAGACGCAGATGGGGATAAGGCAGAGGGGAGAGGTGTGAAGAAATCACGAGTGGGGTACTTAGAAGACAAGAAGTGTAGGGATGAGGGCATAGAACTCGTCTGTGCCAAGACCCAGGGGTCAATCTGTCTTGTCCGACCTCTAATGGATTCCGGAAGTAGGCTTATCACCACTGTGCGGCGCTGTAGGAGCCATGCCGTCAGGGGTGACGTCATTATGTCATTGGCGACGTCATTACCTTATGCATGGCGTTATTACTTAGAAGGACCTTTGCGAATTGACATGTGACCAGAACTGTCTGCGTGCCATCCATCGATCATTCTGCTTATGGCTGCGGCGGCCCCTCATCTAACAGTTTGTTGTCTGCCTTGGTGAGTCTATCATCTACTATAAGTACTATACTATACTATAATTAGACAAAGAAACATGCTATAACATAATCTTATTTAGAAAAACCGGAATTTGTGTCTCTAATCGACGATGGCATATTCCAGGATGTAGTATAATTTCAAAATGCCCTGATTTGATACGTTCAAATATTTAACATATGATTACGTTGTTGACTAATTCTGTTCTCTTATCTTCTATTCTATTATCTTAAATATCCTCTACCATGCCTCTGGGCGAACTATTCTTGGGTTTTGCCACAACAGCGTATTCCTGTATGGCTATCGCAAAGTCTCACAATCGATGATCTGACCAAGACGTGCCATAAGCTAGGACTCCACTAGCCGATTTTTTGGGCAATTCTCATGGTCCGATCATACCCTGGTACCTCTAGCTATCCTATATATTAGTGAACGATCAGATCAGATGTAAAGTGTCAGGGTTTGTTTATATTTACATCAGATGCGTTATGTATACAATTGTATTGGGTAAAGACAGATCTAGAGAGGTCACCATTCAGATATTCAAAAAACAAACCTGTTTGATTTGAGATCTGGAGCCAAAATCGGCCTGGGACGCAAAATCGGAACCTAAATCGGGAGCTTGATTGTGTTATATTGCCTTGGCAAGTCTAATTTCCACTTGTTTATAAACATAACCATTATTTGAAAACACAAACCCATGGCAGGGTCTATAGAACCTCTCTGTCTAACGTATATAACTGTTATGGTATATATCTGAGTTAATTTCGTGAGAATAGCCCCGATTTGCGAACAAAATCGGTTAGTGGAGCCTCACCTTAAGGCTGGCGCCCATATGGATCTAATCGGCTGATTCTACTTAGAATATGCGTGCACCTATATTAGCCTATAAGAACCCTGTGGATGGTAGCGTATAGAGTTGGTGACAACGGAATTACTTTCCACCATTCTGGCAGACACATGCTCAATAATGCCAAAGGTCCACTGACCATTTCCAATAGAATAACAACATCGTACAACAACTTGTATAACAGGCTGTGTCACCTCATTATCTTCCAAATTACAGGTGCCTTTCTGGGTTGATAAGAAATGGAGATCTGAAAGCGATATAAATGGATCCGTAGCAATGTCGATTGAACCGTTCAGGTGAGATTGTTTGAAGTGTATTAACAAGGAGATCCGTACAACACAAAAAAAAACATAAAAGCAATATAATGCTGTCATCGTTTGGTTGACAATTGGCTGAGCATGGTGACAAAGGATGCAGAACTTTGCTAGACCATAATTGTACTAGAATACCATGCTTATAATCGTAATTCCACTGGACACTACTCCATTTTTGTCGATTTTTTAAAGTGAGGTTGTCTCATGAACATTTCTGTTTCTCAGTAATTAAGAAATGCCGCACCCCCGATTAGCAGCCAATAGCCCATCCACACATCGGCTGATGGAAAATGGGCCTAAGCGCATTGAACATTGAAAGCCTTGCTGTTCCCACGTTTATAGTTATACATTATTAGATTGAAAGTCTAAATGAGTTTGAGTTTTTGAGTTATGTAAGTTTCTATTGCCGTAATACTAAATACACATGGCCTTCCCTCCAGCAACTTAATAAAGGGGAACTAAATCCTTATAGTAATTGACCATAACTCAAATAGTCCGTTAAACATGTGTTTACAATAACATCTATATATTATATATACACTGTGTGCAACAGGCTGAACGCTTATATGTGGTGTTGACATGTTAAGCTTTGCTTACAGTGTAAAGTAATTGCAAATCGTAGACGTGTTTATCAGACGCGGTAAGGGAGTGGTCATTATTCTGGTGAGGATCGGTGGATTTTCGCATGATTGCACCAGCAAAATTCCGCCCTCCCCCTCATGATGGGTCAACATTTTCTGACCCCCTCCCTCCCCCCTCTTTAAGCTATAGTAACGCACTGTTTCTTTTTTTGCTGACCCCCAACCCCCCGCCCCCGCTAGTCATCATTCCCCCCCCCCGTCTTTGATAGCCACTATCTAACGTCCTAAAGGCATGATGTGCACGCTTTTGCCTGAAGTTTATATGCTAGGATTCATATTTCTATACTATGCATAACCAAAGATAACATCGATAAGACAACACGTGCAGCTGTCGACATTCTGGGCATGCATCAAGCACATTGATCCTGCGTCACGAGACACGGTCTGGCTGTCTTGTTTTTGCATTCTATTGCCATCATCTTTAGAATGTCTACACAAAAAGAGGGATACGTCTAGGCTGGTCTGTTGCTGTGCAGTTTCCACAACTGTATTAAACAGGAATTGTGAGGGATGCTCTGAAGTCATGATGTTGGAGGACTGAGCGCATAAAGGTCAATGAAAAAGTTATCCTTCGGCAATTGTTTATGCTAAGTCATGATTCAATCGAGTAGTTTTTTGGATGAGATTATAATATGAACTTTGTCACCGACTTCACACTTAAAATAAAATCTCCAATGATTTTAAAGTCTAACATACCCTTTATAATCTAATGCTAAATCTCCCATCCCTTTCCCCACCGTTGAAGAGCCACCTTTTTACATAAGCCCTTTCCCTGTACATGAGAACCCGACAACCCTCCCATATCCCCACTGTGCACCCATCCTGGCGACATTCCTAGATACCCTTTTTCACCCTACACCCTGCAGCACCCCCCCCCCCCCCGACATACACCCACCCCCACCCCCACCCCCACCCCCACCACCACACCTTGCCCTCCTCGCACCCACACACCTTCCTCCCCTACCCAACATGCATCGCTGGGAGATTACTGCATCATTCCGCCTGGCAGGAGCTGCTCGGATCTGCTCGGAGCAGCTCAAAGCATTAGGTGTGTATAAAAACACCCCATATGACATTACCACTGTGCACCCTGCTCCGGCAGGCCATGCTAATGCACACCAAGCCCACTAGGCGGTGCTACGATAGGGTCTAATCAGTGCATTCCAATAAGCGGCACCCGGTAATTTGCTCGCCGATTAGCTCGCCGCGAGCGCGCCCCGACAGTCGCTCTAAATAATTCCCTAATCCCCTCCTGCTGCCTCAAAGAGAAAACACTAAATGAAGCAGAGACGCCTCCTTAAATATCCATGCCCTACCCACAGGCTGGTACCATGGCTTGGGGGTGGGGTCGAAACTAGGGGTGTAATGGGTATCTACAGCGCCATATTGAACTGAGTAGTGACAGAGAAGGGAATTGAATTAAGATAGCTGTGGTTTCTATGAAGACTGGTACTCCATGGATCAAGATGCTATTCTGAGGGCCACAGTGAAAATGGTTCGCTAGGTTGAGAGAGCTAACCTGCCGTTCTCGTATTAGCACCATAAGACATACCGGTACCCATGATTATATAAACGCCAGTGCGCCTTAGAATGATGGTGCAGTAATAATTCATAATGGAATTTTATATCTGTATTAAGTGTATTTAGACCATGATACGCACGCTTAACATGTAGTCATGCACGTTCATGTGTTCTCCAACTTCAATTGTTTGAACAGTATTAACCTGACTTTTATGCATGTTCTCCAAGTACTATAGATAATGTTTCGACATTCTTCTCGGCTCAGAAATGCCTGGAGGCACTGCACACACGGCAAGCTATCGCCGGCATGACTGATACGACGTTGCAGTTATGTTAAGTTGCATTCATACCGTGCAGATGTATGGTTCGAGTCTACGCAGAATACTTGTTTTTGTACATTCGGGTATAGATTGCTTGATGTTGATGCTTTGGTTGCCATCTTCAAAATTCATGACGATTTCAATATGAATAAATTAAGGGCACAATGCAGAACAACCCCTTCATCTATGCCAGCATCTGATGACATTAACTTTTGGAAGACTGATCTTGAGGTCGTTCTATCTCTAGGAAAAGGCTATTGAAAAAGGTGCCAAATCTCCATATTAGAGTTGTGCAGGGGAGGGTTACTAGTTAGCTTATCGGTTGCTATAAGGGTTAGTAGTATAGGATGCAAAATATGCTATTTGTCAGTTATTTTTCAAAACCATCCTTAGGATATATCCGCAGTCCTCCCCTGAAACCAATACCCTGTCTTTACAAAAAAAACGAAGCTCTTTTATTATCCGTAGTTTTACGAAACCATAGTGATTTCATGGCACACTGACATAAGTGTGTATACATAAAGTAGAGCTTGACCTTCATAGATATGATCACCATCACCAGTTTTGACATAAGACAGGTTATCGGGTACAGCATACGGTTATAGAAACAACATGACCTCTATCTCCCGCCGTATTGCTACAGTAATACATGTATATAGTATAGCATATTCCCGGAACATAATACTACCCGCGAAAATTGTCCCTTGCCATGCACTACTAACATAAATCTTACTATAATAGTATAGTCACTAGTTACTAGCGTAGGGACTATAGCTGCTGTAAGGGCATGGTAAATAATGCGACTCTACTTCTATATAATATCATTTTAAATAAGAGTGATGTGGTGTGTGATGTAATGAAGGACGTAGTACTGATATAAACTAGACAGAACAGTGACCCGAATCAGTAAGGTTTTAATATCTCCCGTATACTACAGACTGCTATTCGTGACAGAGACGAGGAATTGGCCCTCATCGATACTCTGTGAACAAGCTGCCGTGCTGCCCTGTAGTACAAATAGCCGTATATGTGGCTCCAACATCATAAGGATATAATGTGCACCACTTTAGCCTGAAGTTCAACTGCATTTCCCAGATGATTGACTGCATCACGGAATATAAAAGCTGTAACTGACAAAGCGACATGGAATGAGGGTGGATAAGTATGGCCCACCCACCAGCATAGCATGGGTAGGCGCCATGTGTCTTGTATTATCCACACATGCCTCTTTTATATTAACCATGCATGGGTGTCTATTTTACAAATATAATAGCACCATGTCATGATCTAATATAGGATCAATGCGTTTTGGCGTCTGTACCATTCGTAGTGGAAGTTCAGTTCATGTGAGGGAGCAATGTCTAGCTCATAATACACTCACAAACTATGGTTAACTCGTTTAGGGTGTAGTATAATGCCTTGCACTTATCTTACCCTATTTCTTTGTCTTCATAACAAATGAATGAAGGCCTGGCGAGTAACTCGCCAATACTGCATTCATCCATGCATCATGCGACACTACAGTGTTGATACACTACCAGAGTATCGGCATGATGCACCTACACAGACCCAGCGAATTATACTGATGGGCACTGTGAGTGTGCAGCACACTCCCATGATGATAAATGTTGATTTGGGCCAACAACCTGTCATTTTGGGACTAAGTGTAAGCCTTTTATTGACTTATTTTGGTGCCATCATACTACATCAGATATAAGTTTACTTGTAAGCATGCATATCAGAGTCTGAGAGTCCAGGATGTCTTCTTTTTAATATGCAGACACATTTCTAACCTCAATGGGATGACGCTGGACTGATCTCCTTTGATGAGTTCAATTAGTAACTCTACTACATGCATTAAGAAGAGACGCATTAAAAAGAGAAGCATTTCATCAGAAGGGAGGCGCTTACATGGCAATACAACAGTAACAGTCCTTAAGTTGCTGGGAGGGAGGGGCAACCTTTTATGGTGTGGCAGTTTTAAAACAAAACAACCAAAAAAACCTCCATATCCACATAGTGCAAGCTCACGTCCATACATATTCCCCTGCATCCGAACTCATAAAATGTCGAGAAGGTCTGCACCACTGAGCATGCTTTTAGCAGGCTATTAAAGCCTGTTGACAAGGCTGCATTTATACAGTGCATATGCTGGCTGACTCTTGTCGACAAGCAAGTTGAAACCACACCCCTCCCCTCCCCTCCCCTCCCCTCCCCTCCCCTCCCCTCCCCTCCCCTCCCCTCCCCTCCCCTCCCCTCCCCTCCCCTCCCCTCACTGCCCAAAGTCCCTCTGTTTGCCCGTATTATGGCTGTGATAATTGGGTTTGCTGTTTCTTGTGGACCAACACGCCTTAGGGTTATTGCGTTCCTCACTGAGAGACAATTTTGTGGAGAAACCGTCTGTAAACGCTTGGTGAACAATTCAATTACTGCTTTCCCTCCAATTTACATAGTTTATGCTCGAAGGGGTTCATTTTATCTTTCTTTATGAGCATATCAGATCGACGAAGCAGTTTATACGCCAATCATAAGTGGAACATTGAATTTATCATGATGCTGTTATCTATTGATATGATTAAGACGGTTTAAATGCCAGTGCTGGTTTCAAGACATCATTGTTGTATTATACAGCATTGTTTTAGCATAATAAATGCTGCTAACATAGACACATGTCTACTCCTTGGTATGATACAACATTTGGCGAGACGATAATGATCAGCCATCTATGTAGACCCGTTACGAAGACACCCCTTGTTTGCCAGTCTGCAGTACAGCTGATGCTATATCAGCAAAATTTAATAATGGTTTTCACCAATGTCAAATGACTGACAATGGCATCCTGTATGTAACTGAAAGCTATCCATTCAGCCCACATAAAACACCATCTTTGGGAAAGCAGGCCCAGCTTAAGGACAGCAAAATACAGACAGTATGGCAAATGAACAGGTAGCATTTATTAGAACACACCAAAAAGCACTCCAACAAGAAAAGAACAACGGGAAATAACTGTTGAGAGAAATTGGCGGCTGCGGCTCCTGCTCATGCCAGGAGGGGAGTTAGGAGAGGTGGAAGTAGTACATACAGCTTACATGTATATCTGTCACTGTTCCTCGCACCATCTGGAGGGGCCTTTATCATCAAAACAGAGTTGGTATATTGAAAGTATAAAAATATGAAAGTAGTAACACACAATATACAAGCACCCCTCATGCGTTGCAATAGAGGGCCTGAAGAAGTATTTTAGGGAGTTTTAACTTCACAACCAGTGGACATCCAAATTTGAGTATAGAATATCTGTGTCAAAAATGGATATTGGCCACCGCAACATCGGAAATACTAACCTTTAGCGTTTTCAGAACTACATTAGATGTTAAGATCAGCATCCTACAGTGGATATTATGATGGGGAATGTACAGAATACTGCACACTCTACTAATTCGGTTACATATGTATCATCTACTTACTAGGCTATCAGAAATATGGTATAATAAGGTTAGGAATATATCTTTCCGGAATATATAATGAAACACTGGATTTATATACTAATTATGTATTGTATAACGTTTCGTCCCTACAATCGACAAGTGATGTTGTATAAGGAAGGTTGGGTCGGGGGGGGGGGGGCATGTGTGTAGAGAGCTGGTAAGCTGTATAATAAAACAGTTTACCTCAAGATTAATTGGTCCCCCTGTGTCTGGAACACCATTTTTTCTGCACCCCAGGCATACATCTAGCTATAGACGCCTTTTTGTATAGCTTACAGTGTTATTGTGTTATGCATCATGACGATATACAGCTCTCTAAATAAAGACAGACAAGGCAGCTACTGGTCAGGAGGGAAGGTTGCCCATGGTGCGCTATACAATTTACAAGACTGCTGAGTGTTCTGCATCATCTCCTCAGAAATAACACATTTATAAATCAAGTATTCTATAAGATCAACAGATAACACAAATCTTTCCCCCTCTCAATCTTAATCTCCCCTACAGGCTGGTTTGTGTATCTTATCATACACGATGTCACAATAAGCTCACTGTATCTATTGGAACAAGCTAGGTAAAAACAAATAACATTAATAGAATAGATTCTTTATGGGTACTTCCGATGAATACCTATTCAATTGTAAGTATATCTAATTAGGATGATGTGTAAAAGCAAGCTCGATATGGGTAATACAATAATTCGTTCACATATACCAACATACGCGTTTCGCTTTCATGAAAATGTATTAGAGAAGCTACTATCAGAGGAGCATGTCCTAAAGTATAAGCTATAAATGTTCATCTATTCTTGTATCAAAATATCATTGTCTGTGAGCAAGGCAATCATGGTAAACTGTGACAATTACATTTCACAACGGTGGCAATTATCAAGTCACATCTTTATTTTATAAAAGGAAACAACAAAATTCATGTCAATTAATGCACAAAAAATAATCACCTATTATTGTAGTTCCTTCGGCTGCCTTTTCATTTCTTTAGACATGTATGGTAATATGTTGGTAGTCACGTGCACACGTTCATGAGGCCGTGCCAGTGTATAGATTTATAATTACCCAAATTAGACTAGGTCAGGGACGTTGTTGTTGTAGTGTGCTCTATGCGGTATAGGGTTCATACGCTATTTAGAAAACTTGACCGAAAAAGATGCTCTAATGGCCAAATCCCACAACGCGAGAGAGGGTCGGAAAATGCTGCGATTTGGTATTGTCAGCAATTTTGAGACCTATATCTGTCATATCGGGCCATTGTCAATTAGCATTGCACTAATATCTGAGATTTGATATGCACCAAAGCAAGTAACACTACAATCAGCGGTTAGGTGTGTAGTTTGGGTTTATTGTACATTAGGTATGCGATGGTATGCACCTAGTACTTTACCCAGCTCTCTCTGACTGGCTATTAGCGCATGCCCCTTATACACAATAGGGTGGTGTAGCGCCACTGGTGGTAGGTGTAGGTACCAGGTAGCAGGTGTTCGTATGCTTTGTCTTCGGCTTGTAAGCCAAGACAAAGCAATCATACATGATATTCTTGGTCAATTAATAGCGGTTTTAACCTTCATAATATCACATATTGGCTAGGAGAGGCCCAAATCGGCGAGAAAGTGTTGCCTAAATCTCGTGATTGTAAAATTGCTAGGATCAAAAATGTTAGATATTTTTCCCCAGAAGGGAGAGAAAATGCTGCATATCAGAATATGTGAAGGTTTCTTACTATATCACAATGGTTTTGTCATTGATCAATCATTACCCAAATCCCACATGTTCCATATGTAAGGAGTTTTGCTCTGCGAATTATAGTGTCTAGCTTTAGGTGTGTCCACTATACGACAAGGAAAGTGGAATATTTCACCTGTTTGACGTCCAGTAATATGTATACATTTGGGAATATATTTCCTAAATATATTCCACTTTGACTGCAGGTAGGCTGTGTCCACTAGGCGTTATAAATTGCTCCCCAGACTGCCCCAGGGCCTTCATGGATGAGGCGTTATGATAGAATAAAGAGCATATCGCCCAATTTCTGCACCAAAAATCAAACATGTAAAATATATAAATTCCCACTTTTGTCGTCCACTTTTGACACCCCCAGAGTGCTATGCCACTTTTGTATTTGAGAATTTTGTCGTCCAACTGTGTCCACAGGGAGACAAAACATATATTTCATATTTGTATTCAAATTCACGTTTTGACGGACGACAAACGGCCTCATTATATGCTAGTGGACACAGGCTTTATGCTGGCAGAATCTATATATAAATTGTTACGTCCAGGGGTGCCTCATTCTCTAATTAGTGACAGTCACTGATCAGTCATAGATCACGGATATTATGTGGGTAGGGATCAAGTGGGGTGTAACATAATGTTAAGTGTTGTTTTGAGGCACCATACACCCTGGCCTAGACAATCAATTATGGTGAAATGATAAACCACGTGACAACTGCATATATATATATATATATATATATATATATATATATATATATATATATATATATATATATATATATTGGTGTAAGTCCATGCCTATAATATAATAGCATAGGCTTCCCTTACGATTTGAACATTAAAGTCCATTGAACATTAAAGTAACATTCAAACCCTATACCATGTCCAAGATGGCCCAAATCGCAACACTCTCTCTGTCAAGATTGGCTAGTGTGGGATTTAGAGGATGCCAATCACCACGGGAGATAAGTGTTGCGATTTCCAATTCAAATAATCCCACAGTACCAATAGGCAACATTTTTACACCCATTTATCACGTTGTGGGATTTGACCTTAAAGAAGAACCCATCACTTTCAGCCCAATTTCAATGTTCCAAATCAAATGAAACTGAAAAGTGTGTGTGTCTGGAACGATATGACCTGTATCAATTACAAAGGTTTAACATAATTATGAGAGTTCATTCTCAAACCTTTTGCGACATTTGATTACTTTATATGGACGTTGCACAGCGTTTCCTTTCGTCAATTATACTCACGTTAAAAACAAATTTACATTTTCTCACATGACTCCCCTTCATTAGAGTTACATAGGAGACAAACTGTAGGTACATACAGGGGGGGGGGGCATTTCTCAAGTTTGTACGATTCATCCTGCCTAATATATGCTAAGGTAAAGCAGTAGACGATTCATGCAACTCTTACATATACATAAATGTAGCAGTGAACGATTCATGCAACCTTTACATATAGCTAAATTGTCAAGCTAGAGTGCACACCCAAACAATCGACCCCTTTTGTACAGAGCTTTCGTCTGGTTAAGATATGATTGTCCAGCCTAATTTATAGACCAGGATCCACAAGGCATTTAAATGGTGGACACATACATGACAACATCACGGACACATACATGCCTATATGGTGGACAAAAACATGAACCATGATGGACACATATGGCTCAAACTCCTGACTTATGTTGTTTTAGGATAGAAGAAGGACAAATCAGAAAGTTCTTAATATGTTTAAACAAGTTTAGTATATTGAAAGGTATATATCTTGGCTACTTGGAACACTTTTTGATACATTTCTAACCCTAGCGGTTCAGTTTTTATCGCCTCATGAAGTTTATTGTCCTTTTTTCAGGTGACTCCGTGACCAAAAATCCATGATCATGAACATTATGTTTTAAATACATCATAGCAACTAATAATTTTGTTTACAAGCTAGGCCAACATATATCTTGAAGCATACCAAGAATTGATATCCTCTGAGTAATAGTTTTTGAGATACAGCCCGATGAATTTTGAACATTTATCAGAAATTTGAAAATTTCAACTACATACTCTCAACTTTACCTTAGTTTCCTCAAAATGGTTCCATTATTGGTTAAATTCACTCTACAGTGTCCTGATCATGTGTACTTTAAGAAATATGAAGCATCATGATATCTGGTTTGACCCAATTTGCACAGTATAGGCCTAAAGTACCCCTATTAACCTATTTTCCGTCACGGAGTCACCCGGGTGACTCCGTGACGGAAATAATTTCTTGTATAAAAGAGCATAAAAATGGTGGATTTTTGCATTAGAACATTAGAGGGAGTGGGAAGGACACAGGAAAACCAGAGATAACTTGAATATATTGGGTATTAACAATTCTATGAAGGTTTAAATTTTCATCAGGGTGGCTGGTGACTCCGTGACGAATATTCCGGGTGACTCCGTGACGGAAAATATGTATCCCAATACCCAGTAAACACACTTACGTAGCTTAACGTTCAGAGAACGTGATCTGTAAGTGAATATCACGTAACTTTACCACGTAAAATAACGTTCAAATGTAAGGGTTTATTTAGGTTATTTTACTTAAATGGACGTGTATACACGTTATTTGAACGTTGTATGAACGTTCCTGAAGGTGTATATAGGTAATTTACCTGAAATAACGTAACATTAAAAAAAGCCACGGGGCCCCATTCTCTGAATATTTAGAAAATAAAAATGAAACTACCTCGTATAAAACAAAAGATAAAACTCCCTTGTAGTACATATTACTACCCCTATGTATATGTTACTGGGATTTGAACTTGCTTCCTACGGATTGGAAGACAGCTGCTCTACTCTCTGAGCTATGGGGACAGGTGGTAGATTGTGGTGGATAGGGACCTCATATGCATATAATTCATAAAACCTTAATAATTCTCATAAAATATAGACACAGTCTAGGCCACTCAAAAAAAAATTGTTTCTCATCACCAAGCAATGCAGTATATGACGAGGAACAAAACTTTTTCTTAAAATGGACAAGGACAAGGAAAATTGACATTTCATAAAATAGGCAAGTGACATATGTAGAGATTAGAGTATATTCAGGTACGATTGCTTTAATGTTGGTGACTAGTGTGGGGTTCGAACCCAGTCCCCCAGAGTGTAAACAAGAATTGCCCTGTGCTCTATGGCCACAACCACAGGGTCCTCTTGTGGTTTGAGGCTCTAAGTCAGCCCTTCATTGAAGTGTTACTAGGGGGAGGGAGCCATTTGCAGTCTAACACAAAGAGAAAGAGACAGAGAGATAAGTGGAGAGACCTGGTAATAAGCCATTGAGTAATATTAATGATATAAAAGAATCAACAAATATATGGAGTCACATGAATCAGATGGCCTATTTTCATACAACTGTTCACCCACCAAGTTAGGACAGGTAGCAGAGGGCTGGCCTCATGATGTGAGTATAGAGAGATCGAATCCCTGTGTAGTCAGACTAGTGCATAGATATTCTTGCTATCCCCTCTCTATAGAGGTCAGCATTTTTTATATATTTTAAAATTCCGACCTCAGCCCACCTGTTTACCACCTGCAAACCATCCAGTGGATCACCCTTTCAATATACAAATATTACGTTTTTATGAATTGAAACATATTATCTATGAAAAGGAGCATGTAAATAACGTAAATAAACGTGGGAATAACGTGTTTTTTCTACGTAAAAAAACCTGCATATTACGTTCTTAGAACGTTTGTAGTACGTTTCTTTACGTTGCTTTACGTTCAAATACCTAAAATAACCCTTACATTGAAACGTTTTTTTACGTAGCAAAATTACGTTTTGATAACGTAAGTGTGTTTACTGGGTAGACATATGCTCCTGGAGGCAAGATTATTGGATATTTTTCAAAATTTCTTTTTTCCAGCAGAAGACACAAGAGTTACCTCACAATCTGGGATACAATAGAGACTGTATGGATCTTCTTTATTTACTATATAGAGGTATTAACCTGAAATGACATTTAGATATTTTGCTGACAAAACACACTTAAATGACTGTGGAGAAAAAAATACGGAACATATGTAGTGAAATCCTCGTGAATCAATTGACTATACCATAGACCTAATAGAAAATGATATTAGGAATAAGCTGTTACCACCTCAGTACACATGGGAGACATGTAAAACATGTCATTTTTAGTGTTTTTGACGTTTTTAGGGTTTTTTGGGCCTTTGGAGGGCCAGAAAACAGAAAATATTGGGCCAATACACAAAAAATGGAAATTTCCTGAATGAATGGGATGTTCTTTCACATATACCAAAAATTTGAATAAATTGGTGCGAAACTGGTTATTCTGTAGGGGTATTAGCCTGAAAAGGGCCAGAAATAGCCGAAACAACATAAGTGGGGAGTTTATGCCATATACTCCAACATGACGGATACATACAAAATGTATCATAATAGGTAGGTACCATCCACCCTCTCATATTTTGTATTTTGTAGCCATCATGTCTGTTATGTTTTCATGAATATGGCCGTAATCTTGTCATCAATATGTTCGTCATCTTGTCATCAATAGGCCTGTGTCCACTATACGACAAAGAAAGTGGAATATATGGTCGTTTTGACGTCCAGAAATATGCTCATATCTGGGAATATATTTTGTTGATATATTCTACTTTAACTGCAGGTATGCTGTGTCCACTAGGCGTTATAAATTGCTGCCCAGACTGCCCAGGGCAAACATGGACAAGGTTTTACAATAGAATAAAGAGCATATATTCCAATTTCTGCACTAAAAATCAAACATGTTAGATATTCAAATGCCCACTTTTGACGTCCATTTTTGACCCCTGCATATTGCTCTCCCACTTTTGAATTTGAGAATTTTGTTGTCCAGCTGTGTCCACAGGGACACAAAACATATATTTTGTATTTGTATTCAAATTCACGTTTTAACGGACGACAAACGGCCTCATATATGCTAGTGGACACAGGCCTAATATGGCCGTCATCTTGTCATAAATGGGCCCCAGAGACAGTGCATTGTTGTATTGTATCTAAGGCCCATATAATAGTCATTATCCTTGAAGGGAGGTTGATCACGTTCAGGAATAACTGTACTATCAAAGAGAACACAGTCCAATATACTCTATCAGACATCCTTACTGCGTGCCATCATGCAACTACATGTCTGGCCGCCCCCAAGGAGAGATCAAATAGACACACCATAGGGGAAATATACACGTGTGTTATAGAGGGTAAGGACTATTATTTTAGATTGGGACACGATCGGTCTAACAGTGTGTGTGTGTGTAGTTGTATGTATGTATTAAGAGCATATATTGCAGTTCTGCATAATACGTGATATAGTTAATGTCTGCGTGTTAACCGTGGCAAATGACGTTGGATGGTCCTGAGTACGTGGACACTCTACATGACCAGTAATTGGTGAATTATCACATGATGTGTTGATTCACCCCCCCCCCCCCCCCCAACCTCCCGACACCAGCTATTAGCCGAACTGAATTCACAGCACTGAAGCACCCCCTAGTTGTTAGTAGCTGCAACTGGACACAGGTAAGTCAGCTGACCATTGATTTTGCAATATTCGCCTGCCCAATAACATTGCATCATCAAAGACTCTTCTTTAAATGTCTTGCCATGCCAAACTGTACATTAGGTGAATCATCTTTTCAAGTAGATACAGAAGTGCCGTTTTCTGTTCTTATGTATAGCTGCACTCAATAACTGTTCAGTAACAAAGCAAAGTCATACACGGATAAAATGGTTTAACTCTACCAGAATGTTTTTAGGTAAAATTTCGCCTTGTAGGGGATGACATTAGCCTTCTAAAACTGTATCAATAATGTCAATAATCCATCTAGAAGGGAACCAGTGATGGTTTGAGCCAAGGTTGTTCATGAACTGGACAAAACCTTAATTTCCTGAAACTATTTTAATAAAGGGAGATATGATAGTAGTAAAATCATCCTCATAATTTGAAAATGAATCGCAAACCAAACTTCAAACTGCTATATATCTGGATTCCCTTTCCCGACTTTGACAAAATAAATTCTATAGAATAGATAGGTTGCAGTACTTTAAGAATCTTTGTATATAATGCTCATGATGTATACATTCTATTGGGTTACCATGGCAACCGCAGTTACCAAACATGGTCATTTTTAGTGTATCTGTTGCCATGGCAACCAACATTTTTGTCAATATTACCCCTAAATATATCAAATGTTTCAGTACCATATTTTTTGGTATGAAAAAACTGCCCAAAGTGAATTTTCATTGCAAAAATCATATAAAATGGCATTTATTATGAATTTTACCTTATATTGACTACCGGTAATTCTGGGTAAGAAGACACAATAGCATTATATGCGATTTGGGCTGGATTAAACCTGCCTCTTTATTATAATATATCCGTATACTCTATAACACAAGCAAGCATAAAGAAAAAAAATTCACAATAATATCTATAAATCCACGCGAGCAGTGAGCTGGCCAACCTCTCTGGGCGGCACTCTGGCAATAACAAAGGCGGTAACCAACATAAACACAACACTGCCGTAGCCTAGTGACAGAGCCAACCTAGGGGGCGCCCCTTACCGGGTAACATACATTTTGCCGCCGCGCTGCTGACCTCGCCAATAGTGGAAATAAGCGCGCTTGTTTCTAACCATTGACTACCGGTAATTCTGGGTAAGAAGACACAATAGCATTATATGCAATTTGGGCTGGATTAAACCTGCCAACACCCAGAGTTACAATTACATATCATATACATATAACCATATCACTTCTTACACAACTCTTGTGTCACCATTTTATCTAGATTTATTCTAGACAACAACGGCTTAGCCAAATAAATAAGAGCCGTTAAGCTAGCCCAATCACCCATCTGTCTGATATCTTCTAGAGGTACCCCACAATGATGCAAGAAGGCTGCGCCCGAACGTCGCAGAGAATGACAACCTGCACCCTTAATGTCCATATTAATAGCAGACAGCAACCTTTTTAGATACTTATTTAGTACAGGGTAAGTAAGGGGAACCAAAGTCCCAGACACCCTTCAACATGAATACAGGTGAACCATGAGTAACAGATGGACAATCATTAAAGTGGGTTTTTAACAAAGTAGCAGCACACAAAGGAGATCCCAAGGCGTAAGTTATAGGTACTAAATGCAACCGTTGGCCATACTGAATAGTCTTAGAACTTAAAATTCTTAATAATACTCCCCAATGCATAAAGGTCAAAGCGCTTCTACGCAAAAAATGACCCTCCAACTTCAAATCATTCGGTACCAAATTACATTTCCTCAAAAGCGAGCGAAAACTAGTAGCTATACACACCCACATACATCTCTCATTCACACTAAGGCAGTCCACATGCAGAAACATATTCATCAGATTTTCTAGGGTCAATGTAACCCGAGTGGGGACAGGGTCTCCTAACAACCTCCTGAGACCTTTTAAAGTGGTTGAAAAAATAAAATTCAACCTTATGTCAGACACATCATAACCAAAATATTTGTTTAAGCTGATCACACCCGAGACATAATTGTCAATGCTCACATAACATAGGGAATCTGACAAGAAAACTATAAATTTACACATTACATCAACTGTAGTAGGGACTACTGCTACCATAATCAGAGCACAAAAGGAAATATATTTTTTCCACTGAGACGCCTTGGTCTTCCAAGTTGACTCCGACCAACAATACGAGCGTACTTTGGCCGCCTTAGCCTCCAACCTCTGACGCAACTGGAGAGCATCTGGAACAACACAAACCCATAGGTATTTTCATGTCATTTTCACATAATCTTGACAGGGCATCAGCAGTCACATTTAGTTTACCCGGTACATGTACACATACAACATGACAATTGAATAAGACACTCAACCAGAAAATTCTGCGTAAAATAGACATTGCAATATTATTAGAACTTCTACCCGTGTTAATACCGGTAACCACCTGAGTGTTGTCTGAGTGACAAATGACCCTGCAGTCTCTCCAAGCTGGCCCCCACTTCCACAGGGTCTCAACCATGGGATAAAGTTCTTGAACATTAATGTTATCTGGTATGTCCTCTCCCGGACAATGAGAGAGGTGGGTGTGGTAGTCAGTAGCAGCGTCCAAGTTCTGTTTCCACATACCCGCCAGCCAATCTCTGCCCCAGACTGCACCAAATCCTGAGCCGGACGCGTCCATATGAATGTTGACAGTGTCCTGCACTCTGCGTCCCACCATCTTTGCTTCCCCATTAAACCACACAGCAAAATTCCTCCACCAGGTCAGATCCTGGAAAAAGTTCTTGGTGAGGGTAATACGTCTCTTTGAGGAAGAGAAACCTGACAATAAGGCAATAATTTTATGAGAAAAAGTCCTGCCTCCTCTAGTAACCGTAGAGCAGTGCCCTAAAATACCACATAGCCTCTGAATTTGCTTGCGTGTCGCCTGACGGCGACCAGCAAAGAACGCTAGCTCCTCCTTTAGCTAAAGCATTTTATCATCAGGTAACATCAACTTCATTTGAACCGTGTCAATAATGATACCTAAATAGCGTTGCACTCTCGCAGGAGACAGCACCTTTTTATAAGAAATGCTAAACCCCAATGTACGTAATAGAGAATGTAGGGCCAGTTGAGCCTCCTTACATGCCTCAAAATTATCCGCAATCAACAGAAAATCATCCAAATAGCTATAACACGTGAAACCATTGGTGTTAATGTACCTTGTGACTGCGTCAGTCAAATTATTAAATATGTAAGGCGAGGCTCGAGCCCCAAATGACAAGAAATTGTCCTCTATGTATACATCCTCGCCACCCACACACCATGACAAACCCTGAAACTTTCTGTCTCCAGGATGTATCATACAAGTACGATATGCAGCTTCAACATCTGTTACAGCCAAAAAGCAACCCGGAGTAAGACAAATCTCATCGATGCTACAGAATTTGAAGTTATTAAAAGTGCGAGACATATAATTATTTATGGAAAGACCCTCAGGTCTACTCGCGTCAGTAATGGGACGACTTCTCCACCGCGCCGAAAGCATGTACACAATGTGGCTTCCTATCTACAATGCTAAGCTTACCGGTACTAATTTCCTTCAAGATGATATCATTCATAAACTCAAAAGCATCTCCAGTAGCTGAGGTATAATTTACACATTCATAGGACGGAATATCTACCAATGGATCAACAATTTTAAATCCATGTAAAACACCATCCAACAAGAATAAGCTATCAGGGTCCCAAGATCCGTCATATACATTGTTGACACCCCCAGACAGCATATCTCTCCAACCACACGGTTTGAACTGGGAAACAACCCCTGATACATTATGCACACATCTACTGTCCCACAAAGGTCTGTACTCGTTGTAAGATAATAACAAAGAATTAATACTGTCTGTGCAAACGATCCTGTCGTCATTAATTATACCGTAAGTGTTCACATCACATATAGGCTCACTGCTGGAGTCTACCGGTACCCCCCCCCCCTGCTGCTGCTGGGCATGGGGAGATGATGACTGATACATCTGTTGCTGTTGGTATTGACTCGGTTGGTAGCTTGGCTGTTGCTGTGTCCTGTTCTGCTGTTGCTGTGTGTGCTGTGCACCGTTGCTGTAACTACAACCCCCTTTAGCCCGGTGTGACCCTCTACATGCACAACAAACATGGGCCTTATGGCAGGGGCTGTAGTGACACACAGTAAAATTCCAACTAGCGCATACATCATCAGGGCACCAGATCCGAGGTGTCGACGGCTTGCTGGAGCCACCTGGCTTCCCGGTCTGCGAAGGCCCCTGCAGCATCTTCATGGCTTCCACGTACGCCCTTGTGCTCTCTATCCCAAAATGGGTAGCGTTTGCCGTGTGCTCCGCAGCTTGGAAGCCAATTTCACCCGCTGATACTTTAGAAGTAACGTCATGTTCATACTTAGATATAGCCCTGGGCATGTAGGTGGGGCGAATCTCTTAAAGGGTAATGTACTTGAAGTGCTCCAGATAACCCTGCAAGTTAAATCTGGAGTCATTTGCCCTCATGACACACTCGGTTACGCACACCATCCTATAGACTAACTCCCTGTAGGACATCTCCTCATATGTCTTATCAAAAGGAAGATGAAAATCAGGTCTGATCCAATGGCGAGACCGCTTCCTACGAGCCGCCTCACTGCTCCATTGGAAGCCAGCCAGATTAGCACTCTCACCTTGTACGGGTAAGCCTGCCGCGTTAACATCATTGCCCGCTAGTCCCAAGGCCTGTAAACCCAATCCCACCGACTAGAGCCCTGCCTGGAGTGTAGAAGCCGCCATGCTTGTACCCTCTCCCGGTAGCGCAGGCGATCCATCAGCGTAGAACAACTCTCGTTGTACTCCATGCCCAGCTGGGGATGGTCTGGCAGTGGCCGGATCCTGTGGATTGAACCCTGGAGGAGGGACGACTGGCTTCTTTGTTGTTGTTTTGCCTGCTGCACCGCCATCTTGGTTTGAAGCCAGTTCGGCTTCCAGTTTCGCATTTTCTGCGTTTATGGCCGCGAGCCTGTCCTCCATGTTCTTCATCTCCATCTTGCGCTGCAAAATCACCTTCTTCTCTTCTGCCAATTTTATCTGCTTGACAATGTTCTGCTCACGATCGATTGAAGGCGATCCCGGCTCCTTGCCCTTGCGTAATTCAAAATCAGAATCGCCAGTATCATCTAGCGTTTCTTTCGATCGTGTTGCCATGGCGCATTGGGGACACGCCGCTTTCCTGTGATCGTACACGAAGGCACAACCCTTACAAGGCTGCATGGTGAATTTACAAAAAATTTCACAATAATATCTATAAATCCACGCGAGCAGTGAGCTGGCCAACCTCTCTGGGCGGCGCTCTGGCAATAACAAAGGCGGTAACCAACATAAACACAACACTGCCGTAGCCTAGCGACAGAGCCAACCTAGGGGGCGCCCCTTACCGGGTAACATACATTTTGCCGCCGCGCTGCTGACCTCGCCAATAGTGGAAACAAGCGCGCTTGCTTCTAACCATAAATCCATTAAATCTGGGTAAAATCGAGTCAGATATCTCTCAGGCTGAGAGGGCTGCCAAACAAAGGTAACTCAAGGCAGAGACAAAATGCGTAATTGGTAAAGGAAGAGTTAAAACAGTGTGCATTAATAAGTATACGTTATATGAAACATAACCCTGTGAAAAGCATCACCAATATAATTATGATTAGTATTTTATCATAATGGTTTTAGAAATCCATGTTCGGTTTATTAGTTTAACTATACATTGATGAATCATTTACGTGAATAGATCAAGTATTTGCCACAAATTCTAGACTCCATATTATACAACTCTTAGTTTGAGCATTAATTGACATTGATTCATGATAAGAGTCAATCCCGGACCTGCTTCTTCAAATGCCAACCCTGAATAGCATTTAAACGTTGCTTCTTACCCGATCTTTCATGGTGACATCTTGACAGACTGTTTGACCTGTAGACCCTGGCCTTTAAAACGAGAACTGTACTAGAGTTCAAGAGCTCTATAGCCAATGCCCTTAAACTGTCCAGGTTTCAGAATGTTGTTACACTATCTAAATAGTCTCTAAATGCCACAGTCTGGCCTGTCATAGCCGAATAGAAATAAATGCCTTGTTCGGCTATAAAGATCCACTCGTGGGGATAAGCTGTTGCTCTCCCATCCCTTTTATCGGCAACCATGTTGGTGTTAGAAAGGCACACCATTCATTCACATTGAGTAAAGAGATGACAGTAAATACTTTATTCATATAATTTCGGTCCCCGATTTCGTGAGTACAAACCAACAGAGAAAGAAAACGAGGGTAAAACCAACGACAGGGGTCATTTTCTTTGTGAAGTGGTTCCATTTATTCACAGGTATAAAAATAACAACATTCACCTGATTACTTTGTCAGTTCCATTCTAAATCAGTTAGATAGATGAAATATTCAAATAGGAAATGTAATACTATTTCAATAATGACAGGCCATCATGCTGTCCGTTTTGACGTTGGTACTTTAATCCAGAATGTACTCTGAGCAGTGAGGAACATGTCTTGTTTTATACAGTTTAATGGTCCCAGAGAATTACGTTATGGCTTACATGGAACAGCTGCAGGAAGCACTGAATTGCCTCTCCATCAAGAAGGAGCATGCTATCAGGCTATGTATATATGCCATTACGTTGTAGGTATTATGACGAAGGATCTATTATATTAAGCAAGGTAAAGGCAATGGTGTTCTCATGACTGAGGTCAGACTCAATTTCCAGCACCCTTCTATATTAAAACAAGAGGACTTTCCTAAATGCACTGAGTCAGATTGTGTGATGAGATACTTGAAATATTGTGCATATTGTATACTATGGAGTGATAAGGCCTGTATCTTTGTTGTCATACGGGAATGAGCCTGTGCATATGAATGTCTATCAATTTTACTGCCGGTGCATATTGTATTTTCCCTTATAATATCATTAGCTTGAATGTTCCTACTTTTGTCTGTGATGCTGGTATCACTTTGCTATTGTTGTAGGGCACTATTTTGGCTCCGACATGCATGTCATGGGATATCACTTAACGCATACTACATAACTAGAGCATGTGTACAGCCAATTCAAAATGGCCTTGCAGCTAGAAAGATTATGTGATGATGTGTTTGATGCTATAAAACTAACAATGCAGATGAAGCTATATAGTGTCACCCAAGTATAATGTTTTCAATGTGTCGATTTATCATAGTTGAATGGGGCCAAATGTCTAATAGGATGACAGTATCCTCAACATAATGTTACTATTAAAGCTTGTGATAGCCATACACATAAATAGACATGATTGTAATAATAAGCTAGAAGGCACATACGCATATCCACCAGCATGCTGCATTTATAAAAGCAAAACTATTGCATAAGCCACTAATGATATTGCTGTAGTATGTAATGACAAGAAGATTCATCACCATGTCAGTCTGGGTGAGCATATAATCACCACATCATGTCTCTTTACAGCTCGCTCACTCAAACACCACCCACCCTCACCAGACACTACAGGGTGCAGTTGCACTATGAGCATGGCGCTGAGCAAAGAATGTTCTGTTAAGTAACGTATAGATGCATGCTATCCTCAACATCTACGAGAAACCTTCTGCAACACCACATTGCCGAGTGAAACTGAACCCCGTCCAACTAATGAAAATAATTAAAGCACCTTAGGGAACGTTCACAAAATGACGTCACCTGCTAGGGGGTGGGTGGATCTTTGGGTTTAGTGACAAACTGTGACATGGAGGTGGGGGGTGTCAGGGTCTGTGTGGCATCACCTTTTCAAGTCTAGACACATTTATGAGTAGAAACAGCAATACAGAGCGGGTATAAAAATGACAAGAAAATTAATGATCAGGATGAGGGAATTTCCCTGATATTGTGCATTTCAAAACTGATCTCACTGCAACAGCATCTATGTTATCTAGCCAAAATGGCAACTAATTGGCCATTGTCACACAGTCCAGAAAGTGACTTAGACTGTAGTCCTCACTTTATATGTCTATAGATGCTACTTTAGGACATAATAATTAAAACTTTGTCTCATTAAAGTGACACAGGTGCAACTGGTGACGAATTTGGTGTATTCGACCAGCAGTTTAAATGTGCTTCATCCCACACATCAGTGACAGTCGCATCTAATGTAACACTGTACAATTATGTATTAAGGACAAGGATTACTTCAAGGATATGTAAAACAAAGTTGAGGCTATTTGGAAGTTGCCGGTCAGATACATGACCCAGTCAAACACACCACTATTTCACCTGTATCACCTTGGTGGACAGAGCCAGGTATTAGTGAAGGGAATTTAGAGGCTATTCAGATTTTCTTTACTTTTATGAACGATTAGATTAATACTTTACCGTCATATAATTGCCCTAGCGTTTATAAATTTGGAGGGATGAGTCCACCCTGCCCATATACAAGACACACCCATATTCAAAATCTGTTTATCAACCCTCTAAGAGGCCCAAAATGTTTAATGTACACTGTAAGGGCAACCATTCTTCGCAGAAATCTACCCAAGGCTTTGCTAATGGAGTATAGTCGATGCTCATCCAGCCATGGCATCAACTGTAGTTGATGCTCGCCCACAAAAGGTAAAGATATATTTGAAATGCCCTATAGGCTATACCCCAGGCACTTATGCAAGACCAGCACTTATTCAAAACCCAGGGCTTGCATCAGGTTATTAATATAACTATTTTTCAGTGATTATAATTATGGAAGTCGTAGAATGACCCCAAAAAAGGTGACGTCATTTGTGAATGTTCCCTTATGCAGAAAAGTACACTACGTTATTGATATCAATTGCATGAATTTAGACAGCCTGGTCTGACAGCAGATTTGACAAGGTAATTTCTTAAGTTCAACCTTAACCCCTTTTACTGTAAAGGGCCAATAGTTGCCGGTCTATCTGCTCATCTGACACTCACTGCACTATAAAAAATAAATGTACTCTATACGGGTTTATCCTGTAAAGATCAATGCTGTTTCACAGTTATTCCAAATACAATGAAGTATCCTAAATATCAGCCATTTTATAGTAAATACTTGTTGTGTGATCAGACCCTCTTTGATGCTTATAAGAATATTCCCAAAGTCTAGGTGCGGCTAGTAGGCTCATACTCCAGTATTGCCACTGTAAACTTGCACTTGCAAAAATGCTTAATCTCTGTTTATTCAGAACGGTGATTCTATGTAAAAATAATAGTGACCGTCACTGTTTAAAAGAAATGGTGAAAGTTATGTCCCGAAAGTTGCCAGTGAATCACCGTTATTTTGATAGTATTTTTCTTACAGTGTGTCATTGTGAACTCACATTCATGTTTTAACTCTCACCGTAAAAACGATGCGATGGGAAACTCGTAATGGCTGAAATGGAAATGTGCGTACAAGAGACAAATACATTAACATTTTTTCGTAATTGAAATGGATTACAGATTATTATTATCATTATTTTGTCCGTCACAAAACGCTTTTTGTAAATCATTACTGAGTTATGAATGAACACAAATGGTAATTATGTGTAAGCGTGTACTGTATAGTAGTCTCAATGCAGTATCCTACAGTTCACAGTGTATAATGAGACCTCAATAATATCCCACCCAACAATCCACCAACCTGACCATTATGCCTGGGTGCTCTCTCAGAAGACGTCACAGGTTCATGGGCGTTTTTTTCTATAGGGGTTATAGTGGACTTTTTATTCTCGCGACTGACGAATCCTTTCTGTAAGAGCCTCCTAGGGAATTAACTGCCTGCTTGTAGTGATATGTAGTATAGTCCATATCTGCAGAAGGTACCAAAGAGCCAAGACTACTACCCAGTGAACACAACGACGTTGGTCAGACGTAAATCTACGTTGAATTTTGGTCTGAACTACGTAATTTTAGTAGGTTTATCAACGTCAAAACGTTAAGGTTTATTTACCAATCTCAAACCTGCAGGTCTGATTTACGTAGCTCCTGAAGACGTAAATCTATGTTTAACACACTACATATAATTCTACATAGTGGGACTCAGACAAAGACTTGTAATATATTGCAGACAAATTTACATTTACAAACAATATTCATACAAAGTAACTACTATAATTTTCAATCTCATCTCATTCTACATAGTATATTCTTGTAGTTCAATTGAACAGCCTGACAGTATAGATCGGTTGAATAGTTTTGGCTGCAGAAAGGCTTTGTATTTCTTCCATTACCACCAATGTGGTGTCCTCACAGTAAAGTGCCTCAAAGCACCTATTCATGCACAATACTTTAATCACCTGTCCTTTATATATAAATATTCTATTGAATGCGGTTTATTTGCATGATATTGAATTCACAATTAATGAGAATTTACTGCTTGAATGTGGTAGATTTGTTAAGGAGCTGTAATATACTCTCCATAATTGATAGTGCTGCCACCTAGTGTGACACGGAAAAGTCATCTACCCAATTGAAGTTGAAAAGTTACGTCTTTTAAGGTAGATCTACGTAGAACTTTTACGTCTGAATGAGGTAGATCAACGTAAATCAGACGTCTACATCTGTTGAACGTAAATAAACCTTAACGTTTTGATGTCTACAAACCTTCCAAAATTACCAATCTCAAACCTTTTGGTTGGACATCTACCTAGAGAAACCTCTGAGCTACGTTGGAACTACGTAGGGTGTTTACTGGGTAGGGGGTCATGCTGAGGTGAACTGTCATATCGAGTACGCTGAAAATTCTATGGGGGAAAAAGTAATCAAGAGTGATTACTTTTTGTCATCACAGTGATGACGACACCTGTGATTGTAATCACTAGAGTAATCATATGTGATGACCCAGTGTCATCACCGTGATTACTTTTTTGAAATCATCTATGATTAATTTCATATAAATTATTTCTCTGTACAAGGTATCAATCCCTAATCATCAATAACACCCCCCTTTCGGTCATTACCGTGATGACTTTCGGTCATCACTGTGATGACTTTACCCTAACTAATCAGCATGATTACCCTAAGTAATCAGCAGCGATTAGTTTCAGATATGCCCAAGTTTTCAGTGTAGGCTTAGGGTGTATTCTTTCATGGAAACTGCATATTTCTGGTCCTAAATTTATAACCCATGACCCAAAGACAAAGATGTATTTGATTATTGACTGTTCTTATTGTCAACTACTATATTTGTCTATATTATTGACGGTGTGCTCTCTTTATGGAGTCAATGTCTGCGTAATCAGAGCGCGCTATACGACTTTTTTTTCAATAAATCTGAGCTATTCTCCTAAAGGCTTGTAATGTACAAACAACATCTGCATTGTGGCAAGGAACTTCAGTTATCGTTCAGCAGCTTTTGTGAGAATAGCTAATTATTATTTGAGAAATAATAGTGGACATTCAGCTTAAAGATTTACTTTTTTAATTAGAGAAAATCATAATACAGTACATCGGGAAGCGGACCACATTGTAGGATATCAGACCCTGTGTGACGATCTCAATGGAAGCTATAGATTACCGCGGGGCAGATTATAAAGTTTTTAATTGGAGAAGGGGGAGTAGATACTGGGTCATGTCCCCTGGGCTTCATATTGACTTAATATATTTTCCCAGTCCCCTTATTAATACTATCTCGGCTCGGATCATCAGCTATCTCAAGAGGCCAAGTGCAGTGGGTTTTTTTCTGAACAAAGTGAGTGGGCGGTGGGGGAAGGGGAGGGGGTAGAGAGGTAGAGATTGGGGGGGGGGGGGGGGGAGGTGGACGAGTGCAATTAGGCAACCCTTGACGTGATTGCAGGATCTTGAGTCCTCATCAAATTCTCCACTTGTATGGGTTGTTTTGTTCTTATCTCTTCCCTTTTTCCTGACTGTGAACTAGGTTTCCTTGCAAAGTCCGCACGGATCACAGGTCGTAAGTTGTTTTGCCTGCCCATATCTGCATCCACAGGGCAGATAACTATACACCGGTGCAGGAAATGCGTCATCTATATGCATGATAAAGATGTATTATCGTCTATTGTCATGTATTGCATGCTTCCCATCGTACATCCTCAAAATACCAATAAAAGTTGAGTTTGAGTTTGAGTTTTCAAAAGTTTTATTTGACACAAGTTCCATTACAAGTAACGTCTCTCAAACGAGGTCAAAGATAACAAATGCATACAATAGTCAAGTCCGACAATCATAACATGCAGGACGTGTAGTAGATACTGAAACTCCAGCAATTCAGTACACAATAAACACAGACAGAAAATTCAGGTAGCGAAGTGAAATAAAACGTTTTAACACTGGTCACGAAACCTAATTGTGTGATAAGAACCGAAACAATGAGTGTATGTGTCGAATACATTTTAGGCCATGGGAACTCACAAATGAGTTTACTGTCCGAGACATTTTGGAAATAGATGCGGCCTTTTTCCATTATTGATTTTTCATTCTTATAAAACTGTCTAAAATGATTGTATCTGGGGCGTTGCAGCAAATATATTTCAACCCTAAATCAAAATTGGCCAAAATATCACAATTTGTCAAATTTTGACAATAATGAAAATTTGCATTAATAATGAACTTTTCATGCGGCCCCTTCAAAGGCATGCGGGTGGTGGACACTAAAGTCAAACCTCAGTTCTCATGGCCTTATAATCACATACTGGTACTTCGGAAATGTACACAAATCCGAAGATCTTGACTGATAACTGGTTAACCATGTTTTACATAACTTTTATGCCACGTTGATAATTAATTAGCTTTTAGGTTTTAAAGGGCTTTATAAATAGGAATCCTAGACCAGACTGAATTGCTGAGAAAACCCAAAATCAAAGATGGTTCATTATATATACAATTTATATTCCGGCAGGACTGTCTCTATATAATCTGATTGGAGACGTCAAGACTATGAACATGTTTAATTTAGCAATATATTTCATGGCCAAAAAGTCTCGATCTAAGGGATCAAATCAGCGTTGGCGAAGGCCCATAGATTCTAAGTATGCATCCTATTGCTCAGCTTATCTTGGCTTTAATCAGAGAGCCTATTTATCACCATGCCGACATTAGATTGCCTCCTCATGAGATTAGCAGGTTCTATTAGCACTCTCTGAAGGAACCAAGGGTGGTTGGGGATGTGGGGTGGTGGCTATCTTGCCCTATTCACACGCTTCTTAGTGGTCTGACTTCGCTGATGTATCGATGGATAAAGTTGAGGGGAGAATGGAGGTAGAGGGTGGACAAAGGGAGCTCTAGAGGGGGGGGGAGGGGAGTTGGTAGGAGAGGGAAGGGAGCGAAGATGTGGCAAGCGGAAGACCATCCCCTCGGGACGATTGCATCCTAAATAAAAATCAATCAATCAAGGTAGGGAACTAGGATGAAAAGGCTGGGATACGGATGGAAAGGCTGGGAGAAAAGAGATTCCTGGAAGAGGGAACAGGATTAAGAAATTTGGGAGAATATAAAGGAGGCAGCGAGGAACCAGAAGCGATAGGAAAATAAGAGCAGTGAGAAAGGGGGCAAGCATTATCATGCATTCTGTTGTGAGCAAGTGAGAAGTATTCCCCAGTTCTACTCTGCTAGTATGAACAGTGCCAAAGAGTTCCACAGCACATCTTACTGCCTTATTTGGTGATGGTGTGACCTGTGATGAGATGGGTGTCTTAAAGATATTGCATGCCCCAACCTCCCTCAATCTGTCGAAATACAGATGTAGCCATTACCCTTTAACCTACAGATGGCGCAACACCATGCAAACACTCGGGGTGTAACAATTTCAATATGGCACCCCAATAAAGTCAGATAGTTATGTACAGTGAAACCTTGATAGTGATTTAATGGAACATTTCTTCACAATGTAAAACATTAACTGTTCTCTATTGAATTTGTTGAATCAAGCATGAATAGATGTGGCTACTGTAACTAGTTATTAGCTGTACAAGACAAGAAGTACTATTATGTCAGTACAAAATTATATACATAACCCCCTAGCAAATGTTTGTTTGTTCTTCTTGTATTTATCCTGTTCAATTGTATGCCTATCTGCATATTTTGCTTCTTTACAGCTGTGTGCATTAATGTTAGTCCTAACTCTTTATTGGGTGGGTGCAGCCTATATAACTGCAGATGTATGTATGATGACTTTATTGTAACTTTATGAAGTTGTAAAATAATATGTTGACATGTTATTGGCCTGTATTCATGGAATATGAGTGCCAGGGATTTGTTTAAACTATGGCACCTATATCATATAAACAATGACTGGCATGGGATTGCAATATGTTCATGAATTATGAAGCATACATATCCACGAAAATAGACGGGGTCTTCCTATATGAAAGCAGTAACAATAGCAGCAGCATTGGTCCTGATATTAACACGCACATCTACCGCCAACCATGCTCATTCTATGTCAATGCTTTGTTTTTGACAGGGGCCATATATTTGATTAAATAATGATGGCAGCATACGTTCAACGTTTGTACTACATACAACCTGTCATGCAATACCATTTATATCTGATAAACAGCGTGCAACGTTTCTATAGCAGTTTCTGCAGACTAGGACCATGCCTATGTTTCTGAATCTGTATTCTTTAAGTAGATTTATTGAAATATCTGATGTAATACAAGCACTTTCTATACTGGTATTGTCATTAGGCGGCAGAAGAGAAATAGATAGCAGGAACATTTAAACAAGCTATAGTTTGGCTGGCAAACCTAATGTTTTTAAACATGATCATAGATGGTACTGATCGGTATAAAAGTGCATAAGTACACACACAGTAGTGTCACAGTAAAAAAACAAGGAATACATATAATGTGTGGTTGTGCGAGGGTGACTGCAGTCCTTTTAGCTTGTTTTCATAGCTTTACATGTCATACTCAAGCATAAATCACAGTGACTTAGATACTGGGAGCAGAAAGTCAGGTGCATCTTTATAACTATCTTCTATCAGCTTACATGGGATTGCATACCGTTAATGCCAGTAGACAAGATATTAAGTTGTAAGATTTCTGTTTTAAACGAATTCTTATAATTCAGAAACTACTTCTCGACATTGGTAGATTACTTTAAAGTACCTATATTTCGCCAAGCATTCTCCTGATAGTTTGTGCAAGTTTATTGCTGGGTTACCGGTGCCTTTGACCAATCACAAGCTTTTTAAAGACCCAATGACTTATGAATGGACCGTCGAATTTTTTTTTTCAAATACCCCTTATGTATAATGTTGGGCATAATGGAAGTTATTCCTGTATTAGTATTTCCCCCCTAGAAAGGCGATGAATTAAAAGAAAAAGAAAAAGAAGTAGGACTACATATCAGTGCCACCTAGGGCCTTACCCCAGCAGGGGTGGAACTCTCTACTCAGGGAGGCTAGTTTACAGTAAGCAGCAAGCAGCAGTGCAGGAGTGCAGGAGGGCAAGCAAAAAGCAGAGACTCAGTTTTTTTCTTTTATTATATAATAACTTCATGAATAAAAAGGAAGAGTCACAGGTTTGTGATACATAGTTAACAGCAATTCCTGCGTCATTGTCAATTATATAATTAGCCACAGCAGGCTCCTGATGTGACCCTGAGTGGGCTGCCCGGCGCGAGCCCAGTGGGTTTGGTCATTGGTTTTTGCTGTGGCCCCATGCAGACTAACCAATTTGGGCTTAGCTTGGGCTTTGGCTAGGTTGCCCAATTTGGTCATGTGGCACCACCTCGGAAAAATATGGGTTTTAGAGCAATCCAATAATTCCCACCCCCCTCCCCCCTCTCTGAGAGAGTGGAAATATTATGCCCTCCCCAACAGCACCCCTACACCAAACAACTCATTGACTAGGGAATCCCAGGTGATTCGAAATTGACAGGAATGGGGTCAATGGTTTATTGCTACTTGGAGAACCTCATTTTGCACATTCAAATGGGAACCTTGTTAAGCCCTTATCCTACAAAATCGCCCTTATCCTACTAAAACATATAGGTTTGTAGTATATGGGCTGTCAGTCAGGCCCTTATCTTACAAAACTTGCCCTTATCCTACAAAACACCTGTCAGGCCCTTATCCTACAAAATTGACCTTATCCTACAAAACCTATACTATTTTTATAGGATAAGGGCAAACAGTTAAGGCCCTATCCTACAAAATTGCCCTTATCCTACAAAACCTATGTAAGGGAGGGTTTGTAAGATAAAGGCTATCAGTCAGGCCTAATACACTACAAAGCTACCTGATATAGGTTTGAAGGATAAGGGCAATTTTGTAGGATAAGGGCCTCACTGATTGCCTTTATCCTACGAAATGCATAGGTTTTGTAGGATAAGGGCAATTTTTTGTAGGATAAGGGCCGTTTTTGTAGAATAAGGGCCTGACTGACAGCCCTTATACTACAAAACTATACATTTTTATAGGATAAGGCAAATTTTGTAGGATAAGGACCTAACAAACCTTCATATATTTCTAAACCTTTAGAAAATGTGATCATAATCCCCTATTCTGCAACTTATTAATCTATTTTGATTTCATTGTATTAATGAAAATAGATCCTGCTTTGGATAAAAACTCTGCATATTGTATAGTAGAGGCCATCTAGTGTCAAGTTCCAGAACTACCACATCAGTTTGCCATGTCAAAACCCCACTTCAGCCCACATCAGGTAACCCACTTAGAAACTGATCTGCACCCACATCGGGCAGCCCACATCGGGCCACACCGAAACCCATTAACCAAAACCAATGGACTTAAGATGTGTTCTGATTGGTTTTCCCTATTCGGGCAACCTGTTTGGGCCCTGCCTGAAACCTTGTCACTAGCCCAAGTAAAACCCAGGTACACAGATATGCCCAAGCAAAAAACGATTTGGCCCTTTGTGGGCTTGCTACTAGGGTTCACCATAGACTAGATTTCCTCAGTAATTATGATTACAGTTATGATTTGACGATCAAATAACCATTCAGGTTACCTACACAGATTTAAGATATGGTACAGACGCCATGGATGTAGTCAAACTCTTACGAAGTATCGAACCAGCCCACCATAACTTCTGAAATATCTAGCTCACATATTGAAAATACATTTGATTTTTAAATGTACATCATAAATGGTTATTTAATACAGTTGCTGTAGTATATGACCATGACATAAATGAATTAATCAGAATTTAAGGACAGCCAAGGATAGTACAATATGAGGAGGACATGCAAGCGCCAGCAGCTCTACGACTGACCCTGATATAGGTTGCTCACAATGGCTTGGGACCTGAAAGGTATTCCAGAGTTTTACTCCGCTAGTATGAACAGTGCCAAAAGCTTCCACGGCATATATTGCTGCCCTATTTGGTGATGGTGTGACCCATGATGAGGTAGGTGTGACTTGGAGACACTGCATGCACCAACCTCCGCCAATCTGTCGGAATACAGATGTAGCCATTACCCTTTAACCTACAGATGGTGCAACACCATGCAAAGACTCTGGGTGCCACAAATCTAATAAGTCACCCCAACAAAATCATGTTCTTTTTTCGCCAAATGTCATTCCTCTCCTATTGAGATAAAGGTAGGCAAAATGAGTTTTGTTTCCCAGTTAAGTTGCTGTAATGTCTTTTTGGAAATGTCTATGTTTAGTGCAGGAACTTTAGATGAATTCTAACCCAAACCTGGAATTAAATACCATAAAGCTGAAAATTTCAGGAATGGCTCATCATTATATTAGGTTTGACCTCTTAAAAGTCCTGGAGTGTCCTATGTGGGCTTCCATTGAAAAACGGGCCAAATCCAATATGGCCGCCAAATAATCAGAATCTCATCTCCAATAATGACAATATCACTCCTAGAATAATTTAAACCTTACCTACCCCCCCTAAATTGGGTACAAGGAATCCACTGGGACCATTGGTTAATTGCTAGGACAAGTCGTTGCTTAGCAATAGCAGGTTTGCATAGCAAACCAGGCTTAGAAGCAAGAATCTACGGCAAAACCCCATGACTCCATTAGGAAGATCCTTACATCACTCACCCCAACTAAATGAACCCCAATGAATCAATTGGTATGGCTAGGACCTCTAGTTGGTTAACAATATCACTTCCAACCATATAATTGCTTAGCAACTCAGGTTTGCATAGCAAACTGGGCTTAGAAACAAGCATCTACAGCGAAACCCCACTACAACATTCAGGAAGATCCTGACATCACACACCCCTATACTAAATTAACTCCAATGAATCAATTGGTATTGCTAGGTCCTCTAGTTGCTTAGCAATATTACTTCCAATTATATTGTTGCTTAGCAACACAGGTCTAACTTGTTCCTAATGCAATATCAATATAGCGATCCCCTCAAAAGGGACAGTGAGGATACCAATTATGTCATTAATCTCTTGCTTAGCAACCTTGATTATATTTCTTTATTTGCCTAGCAACACCATGGGTCCCCAGATCACTTTTCATTCTGCCTTTCCTTATATTATAAGATAATCCTGGGATAGAAATGAAAGTGCAGCTAATCACTCATTGCTAAAGTATTCTCTCTAAAATCGATTTTTCGGGTTAAAGGAAAAGACCAGCATGATTTCATGTGGCCTTCTATCGGTAGTATTGATTAGCAATATTCTGACTTGCACACTATCAAAATGTACATCATGTACTTAAACCAGTAATAAAGAAGATCAGAGTGACGTCACATGAGACCAAATATGTACCCAGTCATACAAATCCTATACACGTTCAGTATATTCTACTACAATTTACAGTGTAACAGAAGGTAATATATGGTTAGGGGGCTATTCCTTGTATACATGAAGTAATTACAACCCCCTTTTCCTTCTCATTTTGTACAGACAGTTATAAGGGAGGCCACAATAGTCTTATCAAGCACAGACCAGGGTGTGAGGTAGCTGTCAGATAGGCTCCACTCACTGATGCTTCTGTCACTCTCTACACAGAACACAGATTGTTTTGTGAGACAAGAGTTATTTCAGCTGATAGTGAGGAATGCAGTAATATGACTTATATAGCCTTCATTTCTGCATATAGCATTCAGAGACAAACGGAAAGTGCACTATGAGAAGTCTCCAAAGTAAACTCTACAAATATAATAAGACTGTCTATGTCTAACCAAGTGGTTCTGTTGCATGTTCCTTAACATGTAAGAGGCTTATGGGTGGAATCACCAAGAAACCAGAAGTTATTGGGTGTATCCTCATAAATGATATATATATAAGAGTAGATGTTCAATTATTCTGTATTTTATAAATGCCTTTGTGGTAAATTGGATAGTGTCCAGCATTTTGTATTATATTGTTAGGTCTAAGGTTTTGTAAGAGGATGGCTCGGTATGTGGTTAAGGAGGCAGGACAACATGAAGATTCCCTTTGAATGCTGTTGTCTTAGCACATATTCACAGGCTGTTTCCTGACAGCAGAAGCCAGCATTAAAGCTGGGCAGTGTGTGAATCCTTAAACATATAGTGTGACTCTGCTGGAAAGGGGTGCTAGGATAGTACATGTATCATCCATGTCTCTGATGTTCAACATGGGTAATATGATTTATTACCTGTATCACCGGGGTAAAGTTCTGTTCTGTTCCCCTTGCCTTTATATGGTACTGTTGCTAAACAAAACAATCTATTGTATTCTTGTTGCTAAGTAAGTGGGACCAATGATACCAATAGATTTCCTGAGGCTGATTTAGGAGGTTGGTACCCATAAATGTTTTATATATTGATTCTTTATATATAGGTTCAACTCTTTCCAGCCACCTAGTGCATTAATGCACTACCTGGTAAAACACCATCATAGAGCCGGATGGAAAGGGTTGATAGTGCCATTGCTAACCAACATCAGTAACAGTTAAACTATTGCTAAGCAACTCCCACAATTATAAATGACATCATTGTTTTTCTTTTACCTCTTGGTGCTGTTAGAATGTTCAATATTAATTCTAAATGATGTTAAAACATCTCAATCTGCATGGAATTCAACCACAAAAAGTGACATGGGAGTTGCTAAGCAATTATGTATTTGAAAGTAATGATGCTAAGCAACTAGAGGTCAAAACTAAAGCAATATTAGCAATGTGTTCCTTAGAGTTGATTTAGTGAGGCTCTGTGATACCTGCAGGTTCTTCCTGAATGGCACCATGGGTAGATACTTGCTTTTAAGTCCAGGTTGCTAGGCAAGTCTGCTGTTGCTAAGAAACTGCTTGTCCTAGCAACAAACCAATGACACCAGTGGATTCCTTGTACCTATTTTAGAGGAGTAGGTAAGGTTTATATTCTTCTAAGATGAATATTGTCGTCATAGGAGATGGGTTTAACGCTGGGTTGCTAGGCAAACCTGCTGTTGCTCAGCAACCACTTGTCCTAGCAACAAACCAATGACACAAGTGGATTCCTTGGACCCATTTTAGGGGGGGTAGGTAAGGTTTATATTCTTCTAGGATAAATATTGTTGTCATAGGAGATGAGATTCTGATTATCTGGCGGCCATATTGGATTTGGCAGTTTTTTAATGGAAGCCCACACAGGATACTCCAGGACTTTTAGTACAGTGATGACAATACCAAAACCAATCATTCCTGCAATTTTCAGCTTTATGGTATTTAATTCCAGGTAAAAACCTAAAGTTCCTGTACTAGTTCTTTACTACTCAATCCGTGGAACAAAATGTGAGTATTCTAATTATTGACTTGGCTTGCCTTGTATTAATATCATCATTATTTTCTTCAAGAGGATTAATCTACTTTGATTCAGAGGCCTGTATCCTCTCTCCGTCAAAGCAGATTATTATAAAATACAGTTACAATGAATCCTTGCAGGGTAGCATACTCATGGGGAAACGCACGACTGAGGACTATTCTGCGACACCAGCTGTATGCCATATATGGTCATAGGTCAGGTCACGCACACCATTAATCAGGTCACGGACACTATAAATAGGCCTAGAGCGCGGACGTTGCACACTGGAGGAAAGGAGGGTGGGGTGGGGGTGCTCGAGGTGTGTCAAATGGAGTGGTGCAGTGTCTAGCGGCGAAGCCGCTAGTTGTATTATAAAATGCGATCTTCTTTGTTTTACCATTTTCTGAGTGGTTTTATGTATGAAAAAGTGTCCTCCAATCTGCTAAGGGTTGTGTTTTAGGATAGTCGTCACGGCACGTTTGGTAACTTG
This sequence comes from Harmothoe impar, assembly GCA_947462335.1. Taxonomy (NCBI): domain Eukaryota; kingdom Metazoa; phylum Annelida; class Polychaeta; order Phyllodocida; family Polynoidae; genus Harmothoe; species Harmothoe impar. Next base: position 48,741,979 of record OX381710.1, read on the forward strand.
CAACTGCTACATGATGGTTGGCACGTTATTGCACTGAATTCACGATATGTGACTTACAAGTACATGTATAGTATAATGCAAAAAGATTGTACTAAGCTGTGAAACAATGTTAGTTCTAGACATGTTTCAATCTAAGGGTCACCGTTCCCCAGTGGGCACAGAACATTGAATCAACATTGAAAACTGGTTGACAATGTTGATTCACTGTTGTTTCAACGTTGATTCAACATTGAACTGAATTTTGTGCCCACTGGGTCACAGAGCATAAATCGCATGTATAGGGCCATCCTATAAATAATTTACATAGGCAATGTATGGCACTTCGATCCATATGCGGCCGATTATGCTCTGTGGACGGTGGCTATAAGCATTTGGCTATGTTTATTTTTTCAAAGCCTTCTGTTTAAGACTTTAACACTTTTATTTTAAACACATTAATAGTTCTGATCTTTAGATGCTTACTATCTAAACCATCTGAAGGGTAGGTGTTTAGGGTGTAGACATGTAGTATTAACGTGTTTATTTTAAACACTAGCCAGCGGCAGCTCTGCTTTCGAATGTACTTTCTACAATCACTCCTACTTGAGTGTCAACGTGAACTATATGTTCTACGTTTCACATAAGAAAGTCTATAAATATTTAGTACCTTCAGGCCTGGTGAAAGTGGTCGATATAGCGTTTGATCAATTTTGGCGTAAAACCCTTCCTAGAGTATTACTGGTCATCATGTGCAAGCCACCATATCGTCGGTCTAGAAAAGTGCATGCTCGTGAGATCAATGTGTAGAGAATGTGAGTGACACGCCCTCTATTCATGTTTAAAGCACGTCGTTATGTACTGCTATTGTAGGGTTCAACATCTTGTAGCCTAGTGCTTTATATCCAACAGACCAGTAACACTAGGTTCCGCGGGCTGTCGCCCGGAGTTGATACAGAGGGGGCGACTGTCCGCTCTCAAGTCCTGCACCACTCTCAAGCTTCCACTCAAATTTCACGTGATCATGTACATTACACCTTAGAACGGACTACCCAGCTAACGAAAATATTTTTTTTATCGTCAAAATTACGTGTTAAACGTTATAACATTTTGCCACACAAAGGAACCATAGAGAAACGTTTTAAAACTGTATTTTTATTTACTGGGCCCCGTAGTTTTCCAGTCAGTGCAGGCCTGGCCGCCTCTCATTTTTGCTACACTTACATACGGCCTATACTGAGGACATGAACGCATGAGCAGACCATCCAGTTCATCTGGAAGGGTTCTAAATAATAATAAACAGCATCGTTCTGTTCCCACTTCGAAACTGACAATTATAATTATAATTTCACAGAAGGCCAAAAAAAGGTCTGTTTCAGGCAACCCGACCCTAGATTCAAAAAAGGGCCGACCCTAGCATTTTTTCCCGCCAATTTTGGAGATTTTCTTTTTTTTTTGTTATTTTTTGTTAATTTTTCTAAATTTTTACAAATTCTTCCAGAAAAACAAGCTCCCAGTGACCTCAGAGGCCTGAATAATTGATTAATTTCAGAAAATGGCTTTTTAAGAGGAACATGCAATAACTTCTTGATATTCCTAGTCAATAGAGGAATTGATTAATCATTCTGGTGAGTCGCGAGTTAATTTGTCGATTCGCGACTCATTCCTGGTACTCTCTCTATGTAAAAAAAATAGAATAAAAAATATTCCGACCTACCTACCCTAGAAATTCTGACCATGTTGCCTAAAACACACCTTTTTTTTGGCCTGAGACAATACATAGACAGAGCTGCACGCTAAAGTGACTGAGTCTGTGGTTATTGCAAGAGTGGTGCTAGGGCCGTATTGCACGATGGCCGTAGGCCGAGTGCAATACGGCCCTAGCACCACGAGTGCAATAACTACTGACGAGGGCACTTTTAAGTGACGCTCTGTATTTATTTCAGGGTATTTCTATCTAAAATAGATTTTCAGTTCATGTTTGCTTACTTCCGCGGTGTTTGTTCACTTCCGCGGTGTTTGTTTACTTCCGTCGGCCGCCATTTTGAATTTCGCACAGGTCACGTGACCCTCGGGAGCGTGCAATACAGATAGAGCGTGCAATATGACCGAGGGTTATTGCACGGTTCACTTGCATACGACCCTCCCATTGCTTTATCATTGATAGACCGTATTCACCATGAAATAAGAACCATTACACTCTTACCAACACACAGGAATAGAGATGATATCAATCTATCATATCAAATAAGAATGTCATTTATCCACTTAGACAACAGAAATGTTTCAGATGCGGCCTCTGTCTTCATATGACGGAAAATCTTGTCACCCAGGCATTGCAGCTCCACCGAGACACATGGCACGAACCACCTTAAATGTTTAGCGGCAGTGATAGAAATGAATGTAAATTCAACATAGGTTTAACCTTAAATACCTTTCAAATCAAAAACACGTCTTGTGTGTGATCAATGCTCAACATTTGAATAGGAGATTCCTTGCGAAATAGACCACCCTATATCTATCATCACTGCTGTCACCATGGTGCTTTAACGCCGACCCATTGCAGCCCTATATTCAAGGTTGGAATACTTAAATGAGTAGCTCAGTGCAATTATGTCGCTGGAAATATTATACCGATCATTTTCACTGAAGCTATTCTTCTTATGGCATCTATTAATGACTTTTTGAACTCCTTCCATTAACCACTCTCACTCTCACAGCATATACGTATGTACATACATGTTGCTGGAGGCAGGCTAAATATCTGCTTGGGGATTGGATGGTAATGGGAGGCTGACTATTGATTGCTACATAAATGTCAGAAGTCCTCCTGAAATGGCTCTTCACGGTTAGTAATCGCCTGATAAATGGCAACTTATAGTGAACTTTACCCGGACGTACCACGCCCATACACGCATGTATACATACGATATAGGGGGTATACCCATCTGCAGTGTCATGGTGACTGAAGCTCTGTCCTATATAGCTGGTATCTTGGCCGGTTTCCAAAAGTACTGCATGTGCTGGAAGTGAAGCGCTATAGTCTATGGTAGCCGGGGTCATCAAGAGATGGGCATGGCTGGCGATAAATCGGTGACGTCCATAGTACTTTGCACAGTACAGCTACACTATACCTTTGCGTCTATGGCTATATCAACCTGAATAGCTGAATCAATATAAAAAACGTGTTTCTCATAGGGTTCTAGTCAACCAGGTGAGATGATGAAGATATACGTACAAATCTGATGCTACAACAGTGCTGCCACATTAATTAGTTTAGTTTTACTAGCTAAGATTAGCACATGGTTGTGTCTCATGAGATCGATACAATTGAAACGTCTTTGACCGGATGACGTTTTTGACCAGGTGACGTCTTAAAACAGGTGACGTCTTTGACCAGCAAGCTTTATAATCGCTGAAATGGGGCATACATAGATAGAAATATGTGGAAACTTATAATGTATTCAGTTATAAAATACTTTAACTTTTTCCACCCATTTTTTTCTATATAGGCCCATTTCAGTAACTAAAAAGCTTACTGGTCGAAGACGTCACCTGGCCAAAGACGTCGCCCGCCTATCTCATGAGACACAGCCACATGTATATACAGACTGAGAGTATAATTATTCTAACGATATCTGGGAAAAGACAGATCCAAGTATCTAAGAAGAGTATCGAACCCACGTGTCTACCTAGACCCCCGCCCCCAACTCCTCTCCTAAATTGTATTACTGTAAAACGATCTTGATATGATAGGATTCGTGAAGTGGGGTCGCTGTACTGGCGGGCTTTACTGGAGATGGATTAATTATTATACGTCCATCGAAGACGAGTTAACATGTACTAAGACTCTGAATAAAATCCATACCTGTAGCCTGTTTCTTAGGACTTTAATATATCAATCTGCTACTAAAGGTCGTCTTCCTATTATAGGACAGATCATAGTTATTAGCATGTTTACCACAGAAGGAGGTCCAACACCCACACTTTTAAGCTGCTATACCACCTCAGATATATAGATAGTTCAATTTCTGCATAGTTGTTAAGAGTCTCCTTGTTGGAGTGTACTGATAGCATCCCAACACATTGTGTGCCTTTTGACCATGCTTAATTTAAGGAAATAGATGAGGAAAAATAACATGCTTCCAGCATTCTATTCAACACCTAATTACATCAACAAAGTAGTGCCATCTACAGGGATACACAAATACTAGTACATTGTAGCATGTGCTTGTGTGTTGGGCAGTGGAGAATCTCCAGGCTCCACTCCACTCAGTACCACCACCTGATAGCTTATGTCAACACTAAATAACCAAGCCCCAACATAACAGTACATAACATTATATAGAAGTTGACATTGAAGTCATGTCTAACATAATATTAAGACATTCTTTTCAGAATAACTGACGGATTATAAGAGGGAAATGATTATACAATCATCTGAGAATCAAATGAGGAAAATGTAGTTTTGAGTGTATGAGGAGGTACAGCAGCTTTAAACTAGAGAACTGACGTCAAATTATAAATACTAGTGGTTTACAACTCCGCCTGTACCTATATATAGATGTATTAAGTGATAAGTGAGTATTTCTTATTAATGTGACTCGCTAACACTTGCGAAATGCAACCCTATATGGACACCAACTGCTGTTGGTCGTCCTTTCAGCATGTATTGACATCTAGTGCTGATGGAATTATAGGGTGTGAACAAGGGTATTGAAGCTGCTATACTATTGGCCACCTAAACCTTCATTTATATCACATGTGATAATAAACCACTCTCCCTCTTGTAATATACAATTTATTTTTACTTACAAGGAGTGAGTGTAGATATACACACCGCAAGTTTCCAATTTCACCTATTCTTTACCTTCTGGCGGGAGGCAAGTAGTGCGTGAGCCAAGCATGTTCTAACTGCCAAATTGAGGGTTCTATGACCCCCTCTGCTACAGCTATACGAAGACACATATTGATGTGCATATTCATGAACATATTTGTGACGATCCAACGTTGATTTTTGACAATTGTAATGTGATATTCCACTGAATGACCTTGATTTACGTGAACTTGACTGTTGTTAAGTTGAGATTTAAGGAGTCATTTTGGCTGCATATGGCTTTACAAAATAGTATATTCTACGTGTTTAAAATTGATGAAAAGACAAAATTAAATCCTGGTTCTGGCCTCTTAAGTGTGGTGTTTGGAACTTGTTATTCTATAGCATCATGGGGAAATGGGGTCAGGCCAAACCAAAAAGGTATGTACTACAAAATTCCACCTCATTTTTCCATTATCCCCAACTATGTAGGTATTCCCTGATGCAACATGTAGAATATCTTGATATAATCTACACACCTATAATAATTAAAAGATAAGTGTTTTGCCTTTTTTCGTGTTGCCCTGAATGAGTATATTTCGTAGTACACCTTAGCTGTTTTGGTTGATTGGAAATTCAAATTCAAAATGACTTTTCAGTTACATGTATGAATCAATGATTTACCCATTTACCCAGACTTCCTGATCTTCATGGCCTGCCCTGACCATAACCTACTCCTGAGGCAAGTCCATCTCATATTTTCTGATACCCTAGACACTTAGCTATCTGATAAACCATGGTGGTGACCAAGCCCTCAATTTGGCAGTCGTTGTCACTTTCGACCAGAATGGCTCAATCTCCAAAAGAGTATTTAGTGCTGAGGGTGTATGCACTGAACCATAGACACCTATTGTGTGGTAATGAGAAATACATATATGCATATCACTGTATAGTTGTTGTTTTATAACAATCCTAGCATACTTCTGCTTATGGGTTGTAATTGTAAAGGGATGTGAAATACTTATCCATGTGTCTTAGTGTTTAATTCATGACAAATATGAATTCCAGTCACTAAGAAGTCTTTATGTAACCAAATCAGACATGGAGCATAATTGTAGTGAATTGAGAACATATTCAGGACAGCAGAATATTTCCTGTTTGTCTACACAAACCACTATATAATTATAAATGACATAATCCTTAAAGGTTTGAGCCACTACAATCAGGTCCGGGAAATGAAGGGAAACCCTCCCCAGAGCCGTTATTTACACCAGTGTTAATTTTCACAACGCAGGTACTAAGGTGTGAAAACACTGCAGGGCTCACTGTCTACTGGTTGAAGTGGAGGAGCACAGAGGGAAAGTCTGTAGAAAAAGCTTATTTATATGTGATTTCATGGCAATCCCATGTATGATTCACTATTCCCCATGTATGATTCAAGAGCATACACTAATCTATCTTATGGGATATAAACATTTAACAGCAAATTGATTGAAAATTCAGCAAATGGGTTATAAGAAAACCGTTGCTAATTTTAGCCCTGTAGTGTTTATGCTGCAAGCAAAACCGTTGCTAATTCTAGCCCTGCAGTGTTTTCACACCTACCTGACAATAGCTAATTATTCGTATTTAATCATTGTTTAAAAATAATGGTGAAATCCTGTATACAATTAGGTGACTTCCAAAAAACGGTGACCTTAAAATAAAAGGTGAGAGCTTGGCATCCATCAGTGAATCACCGTTTTTTCTACGGGGGATTTTTAAGAGTGTAGGATGCATACATGATTTGTTAATAAGCACACATAAATAGATCTAATATACAGTACATAGGAAAAAATACTTCATCACTATAATAATTATACAATAAAAAAAAGATAAATATAGCTTAATTGTTCTAATGTCCAACAAGTTTAACATAGCTAGTGTAGCAGTCTGCTACAAAGTTAACATAAGTAGTTTCCTTACTTGCTGTTGCTACTTCGTTATAGCAATAACAGTATGCGTCTACAGAACAAGGGATCTGTCAGTTGTAATCGCAGCTCTCTCCTCGCTCTAACCACCCCCCCCCCCCCCCCCCCCCACCACTATCTAATGCGGGGAGAGCAGGGAGAATGGTACCAGTGCCATACAGTGCAGGGGGATGGCTGACAGTACATCTAGTGAGGTCTGACTATAATAGATATGCTGCACTGTTGTTGGCCTGTGATGGCCGTTTATTTTAGATTAGAAATAGAGTTTGCTTATTTTCAACAAAAGAGTGGGCAAAATGCATTGATATGACACAGCTGTATGTGTTTTTAACAATATTTTTTAATTTAATGAGTACTTAATTTAAAACATCCCCCAGTGTTCCTCAACAATAGTGACCTCAATGGTGTCTCAGTCACTCAGCCCTCCTTCGGCTGCCGCCATCTTATATCGGCTTACATTATTGAACAATAGCGCAGCAAATGTCCCCATGTCGCTGATATAACCTTCGACAAGTTGCTGCGCGACTTCTGATTGGAAAGTTGGCGCCCCTGCGACAAGCCGCATTAGGGTGGTGAGACGGGCAGTGAAAATGATTACTTTAATTAGATTTCAGGGGAATTCGTTGCTGCCGATCCTCTTTAAAATGACAAAAAATACCCTTTTCTCCGCCCCGATAAGCAGTGAAGAGGAGGGGGGGAAGGATCGGGAGGGGGCTGTGGTGTCTTTCCCTTTCCTTAATTCTCTTTTTGTCCTGAAGTGGGAGCTGATGTGGTGTTGGGTGGGGGTGAGGGGTTGTCCCTTTAGCGGTTCAACGCCTCTTGGTTCGGCAGGAGGATTCTGTGATATGATTAGGCCCTCCGTTTGCTCGGCTGCTAATTGAGCCAATTAGCTGCTCCCAGGCTGCCTACCTGAAGAGGTCTCCATTAAACATCACCAGGACCCCCTGGAAAAAAGACTAGCAACACATGGGCTGCCAGGGCCACCCCATCCGAGTGATATCACCATTACTGTTTCTAAAGTTGGTGATACATGGTGGACCAGCCCTGATAGCAATGATCCATTGAACCAATTGCCACTTTGATATTGTCCCAGTGCTAGCCCATGCATGTGTGAAAGTACTCACAGAGAAAGGAAACAGGGAGTCGAGGCTTCCTCTGGACAGAATGACTCCCTTTTAGGACTCTCCTGTGAAAGTTATCCTATTAACCCAGGTATGCGTAAGGAGGGCAACAGTGTCTTTTTCAGAAAAACCCTAACTTTTCCTGATTAAAATGACGTTATCTTCGGACTCCCCTATGGAGTCACCAGGCTCACTTAAGAGAGTCACTTTACTCTCTGACTCGCTTAAGAGACTCACATAGCTCCAATAGTAGATCTAGTCAGAAATAGGAGTCATTCTGACCGCATCGTGGACTCGATTCCTTTTCACTCTGTTTCTTTTCTCTGTGTTGATATTAAACTCATGGTGGGACAATATTGCAATGTTGAAACATAAGTCCATGTATGGAAATTGAGTGTCTCGGTATCATCATTTTTCCAGCATTGGGCCCATTCAGCAATCACCGATAATAGCTCAAATCTGATCTGCCAACCGCTATTAATGTTAGATTAGAATATATATTCTACATGATATTGGTTTTCGACATTCGCATAGAGATTTCCATCACGTGGTTTTCATCTAAGAGATTGGATGATCATGATGCCTATGCTACGCAAAGAGTATGAACCGAAGTAAAATACTGTTCAACAACCTCACTGCCTTAAGGCATATTATGGTTGTCCTATAAAATCTATTTAGAAATAGCCATTTCTCTATTTGTAATTCATATTAATCTCACCCTCGAAGAGAAAATGGTGGAAATCACCATATTTTGGTAATTAAGTAAATTTGAACAGCTCTGCAGACCTTAGAAGTTCGAATTTCAATCAAAGAAAAATAAGGGCTCCAGGAAATGACAATTTGTTTAAAGTTATTAGACCTGTGAAAAGAATATCACAATTTCATCCTATGATGTTCAAAGGGATAAATAAGTTTAAGAAAAATGAGTATTTTGTTCCATTCACAGAGGAGAACTATCAAAAACGTATAAAATAGAACAACGGTGAAACTGAAAGGGGAATCTAATATGGTCAACCTTATGCATCATAAACCATTCTAACATTTCTGTGTCCAATAATACATAACAATGTTTCCAGCTGAATTGCTGTGAACAGTTCCCTTTAATATATGTATAGCACACTACATTTTAATCGTATAGGCCTTTGTGCTGGCAGGTTTTGTAGCGAGTCTGGGTGTACCAATGAAGTCTGACTTTAGGCTCGCCCATTCCGTGTCTACAATCAGCTGTTTTCTGGAATCATACATGCAAAACAACCCCTAAACTCAGATTACAATACCCAAAATGAATACGTTTCTCTGGTGAATCTGAATAAAGATGCTTATTATTTTAGTTTCATTGTATGTTTGTGCTGTATCTACATAATGTTGACATAGTCACATTGTCTATTAAGTAAGTACTTGGTTTAATGTACTATTTGTGTTGTTGTTGTGGGAGGGGGTACTAGCTCTATGGCGGTACTCGCCGATTCTTGACAGATACGCCACCGCCCCTGTTATTTCAGAGACCCCTGGAATTCTACCTTTAACTATTTCCTGCTGCAAATAGTACAATAGACATGGATCCAAGAAATATGTCTACATTTCACCATTTAAACCTTACTGAGACCCACTTACTCCCCCCTCTAGTTTTTACAGTGCCGAGCGTCAGTGCCCCCCTAATTTTTGAGACCCACCGATACACCTTTAAAAGACACGATCTGCGAAAAAGGCCCTTAGTGCAGGGTGTACAAGGTCCATTTTCCCAGTACATGTCACTTTTAAGTTTTTTTGGCAGTGGACACTCATTTCAGACCTGAGTACCCCGACCTCGGGTGTGCGTGACTGTGTGTGTCACTCTCTGTATATGAGGGGAGGGTCTTTGATATTGTTGTTGTTGTTTGAATTTTTATTGGCTGAAAAAATCTTGTTACAATGGAAGTTTTTCATTTAATAGGCAAGAGGAGACCTTCAACAGATAAAGGTCTGATAGAGTATATAGTATTTACAACAGCTCAGTCATATGTGATTTCATGTGATTAATAGTCTGGATCAGGGTTTCAGTCTCTTAATGAAGTCTTTGTGGGGTAGGCGCTGCGTCTCTGCAGGCAACTCGTCCCATAGTGCGCGGTAGTCCACGATACAGGGGACTCCTGTCAAATATCGCTTTCTTACACACCGGTAGCCACCATTCCTGTGAATAAGAGTATTATAAGAATAATTATAAAGACCACATGGACACATTCAAGCGGTATATATAATAATGGGTCTGAGCTGTTAATGTTACTGCTATTATTACTAATAACCACCGCTGACTGGTTGACGCTGGCTGACTTTACACCTGCCTTTCACTGATTATATCACAGGTAAAACCGAGGGGCCACATTCAAATTGGTCTTGCCGTCTTCTATGTGCAGTGTACACAGCCAAATGCAGCTACGGTATTTGCACTGGTCACCTTGTGCGGACGGCCACCTTACACCTAAGTCTGGTCTGTGCATTTGCTTTTTTGCAATCTAATTGCTGATACATTGTATATTGGTTCTGTGTAGAGGTGCAGAAAATATTATTTTTGCAATACATGTAACCACCATATACACACGGACATCCAAGTACCCGATACACTAATTTTAGTGTAATGTTCGATATCCTATCTACGACTGCCTTCATGACCCTTGCTGGGCTGTAGTCAATGTGCTACACCCCTACGTGAATGTGGCCAATAGCCAGCGGCCCTACAGCCTCCAGTGTGTGCTTTACATATAGGAAAGTCCAATATGTTGGTGTAGCGGCTTTGTGGGCTGGTGCCGAACTCCTCCAGTCTAAACCTCATCGACTGATTGCTTGTGTATTTAAGGAATGACCAGTCTACCTTGCTCCCCTCCACCTTTTCCCATTAACACAGCCCCAACCCTTGGTCAGCCCTCCTACCATGTAATCTGTGAATAGACACTTAAGGGTTGGACCCCCCCCCCCCCCTTCGTCAAGCTCTGCCCTACACACAAGCACCCCTCAATGCTGCCCCTGCCTCGTGCCTCTAAGACCCCGCCGCCTGTCCCACCTGCCTCCTCCAGGTGCATGTTTACAAGTCGCCAATACAGCCCGACGGCCACTCGATACATTGTTAGCGGCTAGCAGAGTTTGTGTAGAAAATAAGCGTCCGTGTGGTGGCTCTATAGCTGCCCTGTGGCTACTACAACACTCTCTACTCGATATGCTATATGTTGACGGCACAGGAGAAGCTCTGAGCGGACACCTGCTTGATCCCACCAAGCTCAGGGACACTTAAGCATAGGATCCTACATTTTCTACCCAGATACCAATGTTTTCATGAGTTCGATACATCTTATTTACGGTGCGTTGGAAGACTGGGACATGCAGGAGGTGTTGCTTGCCTTGGGCATTCACACCTACAACACTTGAGGAGCCACACCCATAGTGGCTTCACACGTTTACAGCCTCACCAGTGTTCACACCTGTACGCCCACGCCTGGGATGGGCGTGTACACAGCCACAGGGTAACACCTGAGTCAATAAAAGGTAGAATACCTCCTACAACGACTACATACATGGACTAAGGTAAACGAAAAAAACCACAAGAGAACATGTCGAAGCGACAAACCTGAGAACCAGAGTGATCCAAGTTCATACTAAGAGGCATTTTTTTCGTAGTGAGGAGGTTCCAACTGAGTACTTTGCTCAACTGCTTGGATTAATCTACAAAACGCCACCACCACTGTGCATACTGTTACATCGAAAACCCCTATACCCTCTGAGCGTTATACGTTGGAAGCCTTAGGATTCGATATGCATGATCCACCCAAGCAATAACGATAATGAGCTTGTGGTGTGTAGCATTTTTTAAATCTCATCTAATAGAGAAAGTAAAGACTCTACCCCACGGAAGGGGACAAGGTCCACCTCACCTTAACACAAGGCGTATATTGAGAGTCTAGATAAACACCAGCTGACTACATAAAGCACTTGGACTCTGGACTACTTAGGACCAAGTCTTGTCAAGAGTAAGTGTTACTATTCTAGTAAGGAGTTATACAACTCTGGAGAGGGATTAGACTGATGTAAACAGACGGCACACGTTGTACGGTTATCAATATATTAATGGCCAACCATCATGTTGATTGAAAGCACTTGCCAGCTTACTATACGCCAAATTAGAAACATGAGTCTTCAATGATTGATTCTATACTTGGATAAATCCAGTTACCCTGGTCTGGTCATTCTATAGGTCAGCAACATCTGGCCTTATATATAAACCATACACTCATAACAATGCCTCTACACATATGGACATTATTCCTTACAAATCACGTTACCCTCTGCGTTAACATCGTCTATTCACCTCAGCAGCTGCAGCTATGAATGGTATGTTAGGGGCTATGTTAGGGTAGCTTGGCGTGAGGAGAACCAACTTGGCAGTGAAACACGGACACAACCATTAATCACAGCACAGCGCGACGTAGCACCTATTGTGACGCTGATTTGTGAATAATTTGCCTACTGTCATAGAGTCGGAATATGCTGCATGCGTGGGTATGGATGCTGGAGCATTGAAGCGTCACCCATGCCTGGCATGGATTATTGATGACACATCCCCTGCCTACCAGGAATATATATCCGCACTAACACCAATCCCAGATCCATAATTGATAAGTGGACTACACAAACATTGCTGCTACGTGCTGGAGGGGGAGAGGCAATTGGGGACTAGTCTGGAGGTGACGCTGGAGCAGGCTGCAGGGATTAAGGCTCTGATCACCTCCTGGAGGAGTTGTTGTGGCCAGTGGCCGCTTGGTGTCTCTGGTGTGGCTATAACTGCCCCCCCCCCCCTTACACCCCAGCCTTGACGACCCCTGGTGGTGTTTTCTCACCAGGGGCGCTGCTGCCGGTGTGATAGCCAACAGAAGGGCAGTGTTACCATACACTGGAGGAGCGCTCCAGGACAGTTTGGGATTAAGACAAGCAAGGAACAAGTTAATCCGGGGATAATCCACCAGAGGGCGGGACCAGCACCGCGTGTCGGCGTCAGAACACGGGAGGCGCGGACTGCGGGCGGTGCACTTCCGGTCGGAACATTAAGCCCTCCAGTAGCAAATTAGTTGAACACTGTTTGATGATGGGTGTAGCCTGTTAACTGCTCATCACTCAGCTCTGTTCGATGCTGCTTGATGTTGTGTGAGTCCACAGAATCAGGGTGCCACACAACATACATGTGTACATGTCAGTGTGTGACACGCCTCACACACGTTCCAGACACACTGTTCCCCACCGACAGTGAAACAGGCACTAATGTGCTGGGACATTGTACACCTGTTACCGGAATGCGAAACTGTATATCAACAGCCTGCTAAGTGCATCTCCTTGTTTTATCATGCCTTATTGCAATGCACCCATGCACTGCAGACTTTACACCGATCTGCCCACATTGGCAACAGTTCTATTTTTTCAGGAAAGAGTACACCTACCCTTGTAATCCATGCTAGAGCCACTACCCTAGAGCACAAGTTCCCCTGACCAGTGAGTGCATCTCACCATCAATCTACCCGCTCCACCGTCTAACTACTTGACTCTACCAACCCTTAAGGCGCCCCTGGCGGAGCAGTGACAATTGATCTCCTGTCTGGGACGTGTCGCCCTGTGACGTGACGGAACGTCGGAACCGGAAGTGGCGCCGTGACCTTTGACCCCGCCGCGTCCTGCATTAACCTTAAAGTAATTAGGTGGTGCGTTGATCGACGCGCGGCGCTGGGATAAAGGAGCGGGTGTTATGAGTGCCTCGAGACAGTATTGGAGGGGAGTAAATGGGACATTGTACGGTCGGTGGTGTATGGAAGAGTAAACGGATAATATCGATACCAACTCATCTCCACGATTAAAGACACTCACTTTGGACGTAAGCTTGAGCAGCAGTGCTCATCGATTAGATCGATGGCCGGTTAGCGTGAGAGCACCCACGTCGAAGAAGAGGATGACCGACGCTTCGGGTGCACGCCGGAAGTTACGTCTATTTAACCTGAACGTGGTGCGACACCTGGCGGCGGCTGACGTCACCACGACCCTGGAGGAGATTGGAGGAGGTGACATACGTCGTCCTTTACGTCGCTCCCACACCCTGCAGCTGGGAGGTCCACTAGGTAGCGCCACTAGTCCCGACACCCCCTCCATCATGAGGCTGCTGCCGCGACTCCGGCCCCCACAGGAAGTACAAGTACAGACGACGACCGGACATGGCCGCCGCCATAGTTACACGGACGACGTCATCGATGACGACATCAGCAGCGGAAGTAGCCCCCTGGCGGCTCCGCTTCCGGTGGCATACGCGCGTTACTTGAAGCGCGCGTCCATGCCGTTCACCGCGCCATCTGGCGGGAACGCCGCCCACCCAGACCCCTACAGACTTCGGACACTGCCGCGACCGGATGACCGCCGCTCGCGCGTCTCCCGCATATACTCCGACCTTAACCGGAAGCGCACTGGCGGCGTCTCCGCGTCCGCTTCCGGTATGGCACTACAAACAGTACAGGGGATGCCCTTAATGACCCCGGCGTCGGCGGGCGGGAGGACGGTAGCGTCAACGCGGCAAAACAGCAGTGGGCTTCAGTCGCGGGTGCAGCGGCGTCGGAACGTCGGGTACGACCCGCGGCCACAGGACGTGGTGGAAAAGTGTGAGCGCTGGGTCGCTTCTCTACCAGCCACCTTTGGTGACGTGATGGGACGTGACGTCATGTCAATTTTGGACAGTGAGGTGACGTCAGAAAGCGGTGACTCAGACATAGATGGGCTATTATACTTTGGGGTTTCTTAGCGCCTGCTATATCCAAGACTCCCAACCATTGTGTCATCCAACTCACACAAGCGTGTATTGTTTCTCACTGACGTTATCCGTAATACCTACACATGTATACGCATTTTTCTTTTGCGTTTATGTCAGAGCTGGCTATAGCCACACAGCTACAGAAAAGAGCTGCATTGTTATCATTGATATTGTAACACACTCAGAAAAGTCAGCGTCATTGTCGCTAAAACCACTCTCACCTGAAAATCAGGCACCCCTCAATGCTGCCCCTGCCTCGTGACTTTTCTGAGTGTGAAGATATATTGTTGTTTGTACATATCATACTTAAGAGTTATTGTTCGAGTTATCAGCTGTTTCGCTTATGGTTACCTAAACCAGTTACAAGTTGGTGGAGGGCAGTTGTGTCTGTAAATATGTATGACTTCTCACATCATCGAATCATGTATCCTGAGTGCTTATAGTGAAAACAGAAACCATGGTAATACATTTAAATGTAAACTTTTAAATGAGGAATAATACCCACACCTTGGAGCAGTTGAGAAGCCAACATAAGAGATAACGCAGGGAATTGACGTTTTAACAATCGATAAAGCACAGTACATGTCGATAAAATAATTTCCAAACGCCCGCTAAAATGGATGTAGTGACATCTATGTTAATGAATGTCTTCCAGTGCAATCTCGTTGCCATTGTAATAGGCTATTATAGAGAGCTGATATACTTGAAAGGGGTCTCATGTAGAAATTGATTCCAATCAGTTTACAGAAGCGTTGGTGAAGTAAATGTTCACGTTATCGAATGATGGAGTTAAGTCAATGCATAGTGAGGTAGTGGCTACCTCTTGTTATATATTAACCTGTTTTAGTAAAATGAAAAGTTCTTTATCTTTGGAAATTAGATACTATTTTTAATTTTGGGGGTATTTCAAAGTGTCGCACTATAAAAATAACTGTAAATGTATGTAAACACGTGTTATTTCCACCAAATATGGTACCACTTTTGGACTTGGAATATTTCGATAAGCTAAATATTCTTAGTAGGTACGAAAGCTATAGGTTAACCTAAAGTAGTGCAAAAAAAAATTGACCCCCCCCCCCAAGAGGGGTCCAATTTTTTTTTACCCCCCCCAACCCACCACCCCCCTGTTGTTAAAAAATGATCAATCCCTTAATAAATTATTTAATTCTAAACAACATTATGTTAGAATGACAATTATAATGCAATGTAACACACTTCTTAAATAAAATACAATTAATTGGACGCATACCTACATTTATTTACGTAAACGGGTTGGCACATACCAGATTGGACATGTTAGACAGTTCAGTCGATGCCTACCTGCATCTATTTACGTTAACGGGTTGGCACATACCAGATTCCCAATTATCGCTCACAAGTTCAGACCAAAATATCATAAAATATACCATATAGGATAAAACAAAGAAGGAATACAGTAGTACAAACATAATACATAATATAGTGTCTAAATGTTTTCAAATGGAAGTGTATAACTACGTTAGTAACTTAGTTTCCTCCGTATCCATGGTTTTCAATGTTACGTGTTAGCCAGACAGCACCGTGCATGACAATGAGATACGTTAACAAAAGAAACCGGAAGTGACGCATTGTTGACATCTCGCGCGTTATACTCCATCCCTCACCCGTTGATTTTATGTTTAATCAAAAATTACATTAACCAAACTGGACTTAAGTGTCCATTTTTTTAATGACGATAACTGTACGGATGGTCACTTTACGTTAACAGGATAAGAAACACTTTTTTAGCATATATACTAAATAACCATTATTGCACGTAGCTTTTACGTTAATCTATGACCGTACCTACCTAAAAGTTGAGTAACAAACCCCAGGGGTCTTTTAACTGTTATTCAAAGCATATCACTTCACAGAATCAGCCTGGCGGCGAAAAGGGAGACAGGCAAGACAATTCTTCATACCAGAGTCAGCCTGGCTATATTCCTAGAGTCAGGCACTCAATGAGTCAGCTAGTCTAGACCTGCTTTTTGAAGTTAATGCTTGTAACCAGATGGACACACACGATAAGAATGTAGATATTTGCCAGTAATGCAAACATTCCTTCTTATTGAACAGTGTTGAAACGAACACAGTAATTTTTCATGGGTTTTCATGGATATATCTAGAATAGATACATGCCATATAGTTGCAGTCCGTATGATTATACATACCTAAAGGTGCAAGAAATGATTTATGATGATAAGCATATGTTAGAGTTTAGACACCATCCCTATATACACAATTTAACATTGCCGATTACAAGGATCACGTATGGAATATGTTGGTATCCTGATTCATTTTATCGGCTACTTGAACCAACATTAAGATTGATGTGTTTAAATCAATAAATGTATGTCATTCTTCAAAACCAAATCGGGACCTAGTTGCGTTGTTTATATAATTCAAAAGCACTAAATTATTTTATACCACCGAAATAGTATCTCATGAATAGGGTAATTGGGTGTGTGTGAAAGAGGAGAATGTATATTAAACGTTGTTTTGGTGACATATGCCTGACCCTGTGATAGGAGTCCAGCTGACTCTCACGTTGCTCGTTTTGTGGGAGATGAAATCGATATACCATGTATCTTGTAAAAAGTATGAGAAGGTGCGGTGACATGTTGGAAATGATATAATTTTATCCTGACGGTTTCCTCTTTATTCCATGCTATAAATTTTAGATGAAATCAACCTCTAAACATAATTACTATCTGAATCAATGACCACCTTAGTGAATTACAAGGTTTTATAACCTCATGGATACGTTTTCCTTCCCAAAACCTCCTCAATAATTTTAAAAGGTAAACAATTGGATAATAATTGCTGAGCTATCTCGAACTCTGACCTTCCTACCCGTACTGGGCATTAGATAATTAGCTGCACAATTGAATTGTCTGGTAAACTGCATACACAATTCCTGTTACCAAAATGTCTATTTGGTGTCAGGCAGGGGGAACACAATGTGAATGTCCTGGCAACCATGCAGGGGTCTCATTCAGAACAGCTGCTGAACTCGTGGGCTAAAAGTCACAAGCCAAGTAGATGGTCGTGAAAAAGGGGTGGGGGGGGGGGTCTTTCACAACACATCACATTAAAATGTATAGAACTATGACTTGTATGTATGCAAAACCTATTGACGGCGACGAATACCTTCGTCTATTGCAAAAAACCTGGTGTGTGTAATGTATGGGTGGATGGACATAACTTTATATATGTGGCTGCACACAGCTGACAGGCACTCAGCCCGATAATTACCAGGTATTACTGGTGTATAGTCAAATGTTTATGCAGCAGAAACAGGGGAAAAGATCCTCCTTATTTTGCCCCATCTTTCCCTCCATCGAGGCACAACATAACACATGTTTGTGTATCGACAGAGATTGCATGGATGTCACAGGACGAGTATTGACCTCATTTTGACGGTCGCTTGTAACATTCTGATATGGGCATTATCGTTTATGTGATATGGGCACTATCATCACATTCAGGATTGTCTGACTGTGGAGACTCCAGCCACATTGATCTGAAATAGGGGGTGTCTCTGTAGGGCAAGATAAATACCAAAACGTCAATATATAAGGTGCGTTCGTGGATTGAAAAAAAAAGTAAAATAGGTCAATGAGGTTCCCGTTACTTTGTATCCAGCAACCAGATTGGCTAAAGTACTATAGCATCATGTAGGACAAAAGCCAGTCATTTCTTACTAGTTGGGGGAGGGAGATTCTTACATGACTGCAAATGTCTTTTTTCCCAACAGCCTCCCACCTATACCCTCACACGTAGAAGATCTACTAATCCTACCATCTTACTAGATCACTAGTAATACATGGCTTTAGCTCAATACCAATGACCCAACTTCCCCCAGTGGGCATTAGATGTCTGACCCAGGTGCTCCTGGCCATCGGGCCTGCTGGCGGCTCCAAACTCTAGACTATATAAAAAGGTTAGAACCAATATTGTGTCCTTCGAGATCCAGTACAAGTACAATAAACAATGTATGATCATTTTTACAAGGCTAAAACCAGTGTTATTAGGGTTGTTGTTTGCTGTAGTTATAATGGATCTTGAAGGAGACAATATTGGTTATAATGATGATATGTATATGACCTCGGAGCCACCAGGTCCGAGGGCCATAATTCCCAAGAATTATCATGTTACAATCCACGAACGCACCAATAGACTGATATAACTAAGTAGGAGAGTTATACTAACAGGTTTAAAGTTGTGTGAAGGTGAAGTCTACTAAGATCACACACCGGTCATGGCACTACCAAATGTATCTTTAGGGAAACTTCCATGGAGAACCACTATTGGCGGTTTAGATTTAGTTTTGGATAATTTGGAGCCCAAACAGGTAGGAGGAACGCACTTAACTTTTGGTATTCTTGTTAACCTTTCTTAGGGTAGGGTTGGCACAATTGCAATCCCAACTAGCGAGCACAAGTTGTCAAGATCACTTCGTTATTCATAAACATAACGAAAGACACGTCAGTTTTACATAATAATGATGTAATTCAGAGGAGTGGCGCTAGCATCAAATGGGCATAACACCATGATTCAACACTGAGTACGTGTTTGATTATATGTTATGGTCACAGGATTTATCAATCATCTTTCCCACTAGATGCCTCCACAACCTTATTACCTGTGGTACCTTGCTGGGGAATACAGGCCCACAAGGCTAGGATATATGCCTGCATGTGGTGGATTTTGTTTGGGGGATTCTAAATACAACACAGGTCATATAAACTTAACAAAGATGGTCTGCAGGTTATTTTGGATCTACGGTAGATATACCATCTATTTAAATAGCATTTTTATTTATATGCTACATCTATCTTACCGGATTGTCAGCTTGTGTTCTCATCAATGTGTACAATTGGTGAAAATGTCATTCATATTCATTGGCAACTATGGCATTTGGTTGACATTTAGAATGAAATAACAAGACTTTATTCGTGCATGATTTCAGTTATACATCACAATGCTAAATATCAATTAAAGCTTCATTATTGAAAAAAAAGTCCAGTCAGTTTGAAATCAAAGAGTGTGCCTCTTGGTTAGATGATTAAAATGTCACTCATATATAAGTACCCTGGACATGGACAGTGCTAGCGTTGGCATATGGCACTTAACAGAAATAAGGGTGTAATGAACATATATACATTGCAATGAATATTTTTCACAGAAGAACGCTTCATTTAGGCTGGTTTCTGGAAATGCTAAATCAAGTTAGATACTGATTTATAATGTTGATTCATTGTTGATGGTCATACATAATTTTATTGATTTAGAATAGTCATGTCAAGTTCGGATCACTGATGAATCGGTTGTACCGTAAATTCTCGCGTACTACCCGCGGGTTGTACGCGAACCAGACTCAGCTTTCATTTGATACCAAACATGCCTATATAGGGTGCGGGTTATACGAGGGTTTTTATTGCTATAGAACAGTACTAAAATTGAAATTTTCAGATCCAAAAACGGGTTATATGATTCTCCTGAGTTAGGGGTGCGGGTTATACGCGAGATGCGGGTAGTACGCGGGAATTTACGGTAAATCATGTTTATGACTTCTTCAATCGTTGATATTAATAAATGTTACCGCTAAAATTGTCACTCCCATATTTTGAAAATCATGTGACCGGTTGCCATGGTAACCATGACAATTTTTTCTAAAATTTGGATTTTTTATCTACCTTTCATCACTCTGACTGCCATTACAGGATAACTAATCACAGTGTGCAGATGGGAAGTTCGCAGATTGGGTAAAACTAAATTCCACTTCTTTTGAGCCTATTTTGATAACTCTAGCACCTTTGCTTTGGAAATTACGACCTCTAAACAGATTCTCAGAATGAGGCAAAACAAGCTTTATGCCTGCCATTAGACAGAATATGTAAGGATCTCTTGAACTGTTATGCTCAGAGACCCGATATTAGGTACAAACCCAAGCTTGTAATTGGAGCTACAATCCTAAAGGGGGTGGGGGGACTAATGGGGAGGCTAGTAGGGCCTTGTATTGGCAGCCAAAATAAAGTTTTTGTCATCCCACTGTGTTCTACTATAAGGAATCTGACCATTGGGTCTATGAAACAGGCTTTCAAGAGTTAAGTGGTGCCTTCTTGCAAAAAGTGCTAAAAGATGGGTAACTTATTGTTACATTTTGACTCCTAACTCAAGCAATATTAGCTACTTTTCTCAACTTGAAACAGTTTTGGAAAGCCAAGACAGTCTTCTTACTTGAGATATATAATTGAAAGCTCTATGTCTGATGCTAATAGTCTTAATAGTCTGTCTGGGGCACATATGTGACACGATTTGCAATGAGGGACCTTAGTGCAGGGTGCACTTAGGTCCCTATACCCTGTACATGTCACATATGATGCTTCAGAAAGTTACAAATCTGACAGCATATAGGCCTGTGCAGGTCAAAATAACCCCTATTTTAGGCTGTTCCACCCCCATCTTAGGATGTTCCAATCACCCACTTAGCTATAAAAATCAGAATTTGTCCATATTTTTAATCAATTATGCTTAGGAATGATGTGCAGGGCTTCTACTCTATGATCAAAAAATAAATGACTGACAAAAACTCATCCAAACTGATAATTCCCTTCAGTGAATACACCTTGATTGTTGAGTCCCATATATGGTGGGAACATCTATAGTACATGTATTTAGACAGGATGTGGAGCGCTTACCAAAGTACTATACTACGTTCTAAGATCTAAATAAACTTCAAGCTCAAGAAGGTCAGAACAGTGCCTTTAAACCACCCTTATTGCATAAATCCCATTACAGGAGAACAACTAATACAGCCTAAATAGTCAGAACCATTGTCATCAAAACAATAATAAAATTTGATTAATACCTAGGTGGATGAGGCGTACAGCCTGGTATGTAGGGAGGCAGGACAAGGGCAGGATGTTGGCATGGATGAGTTTGGATCCAAGTCACATCTCAGAACCCACATCAAGATGACGGATAGCTTCGGTGTCTTTGACGCTCACACAGGGAAGTTGTATGCCCTCATTGCTATAGCCATCACCTCCTACTGCCGGTCTGTGCATTCACAGATTGCCGATGGCAACATCATCTGTGATGCAGATGTCAAGTCCAGCATCAGCCAATTCCTGATACAGGCAACCATAAGACTTGCTATGGACCTTGACTATGAGGTAGTTATGTGGTTAATCGCCTTTATTCATTATTTCAAACCATGTGTGCTATCATGTCATTCCATTTATAACGTATTATACATTTAGATGCATATTTAGTTTATGAGACTCCATGGTAACACAATGTTATTTTCATCAATACACTTCACTGCGTATTATATGATATGCAAATGCCCTGCAAGACTGTTGCCCTCATCAACCTTTCAATCCATGTAGGTACTCCTGCTTGAAGCCTTTAGAACAAGTCCTTTTGTTGGATCTCTAACGTCAGAAGGCTTCATTGTGATAGGCTGCATCCCGAATAGTGGCAAGCTGAACAAAAAAGGATGGACTGACAGTTTCATACTGTACAAAAACCTTCAGCCCCTCAAAGAACAGGTGAATAGCATGTTTTTGAATGTGAAAATTGTAAATAATATCCTAAGTAATGTGTGTTCATTATAGGCAACCAATACCTATGTTTATTTGTTTTTGTTTTTCTTTAAATTTCAAATAGTGTAAAGTAGACCAGTATAGACTGCCGATAGTGGCTGGGAACAAAAGCGTATAGGTTTAGTTGTATCTGGAGGAGAATGTAAAAACCAAGAATATCTGAACAGAGCGTAGGAAGCAAATTTTATCAGGGGTTTTCTTGGCGGGGGAGGGAAAAAGATTTTGTGCAGCCCTAAAGAGTCTCAAGACAACATACTTTATACAAACATCTCCCGTTTCAGTTGACAGCTAAGACACCACCTGACACTGCCCAACACCAAAGTACTGTTGATGACAAAGGACATGAGGAGGATAATGGTGGGGATGACGATGATAATGTCATCTCACCCCTTGTGTTCATGGTAAAGAGGCCCCGGCTAACCTACCTACCCTTTCGCCACACCTTTGCATCTGGAGAATACATAGTACGCTACATGAAGGAGGCTGATGTACAGTATGTATACAACATGTACAAGGAAACATCTAAGAGGGGCAGGGGCTACTCCACAGATGAGTTCATGTCCATGGAGGGCTTCCGCTTCTTTGTCATCGATAATGGCCATCCCTTTGTTATCGAAGATCCAGCCAGCTCCAAGGTCCTTGCCGCTTTTACCCTGAACCCAAGCACTAACTGTCGCTCCGTTGATCCCCTAAATAGCGATGCCTACATGGTCGTCGATCCAAAGTTACAAAAGCTGCATTTGGGCTCAGAGGTCAGCTGTTTCCTTACTAAATTCAACTTGGACCTTGGGTATACAGGTGCTTTAGGTGACTCGTTGGTGAGGAATTTTCCTATGTTGAAAATTATCAGGAATCAGGGATTTTCCATTGTGGCTTATATTCCAAGGTGTGCGAAGGGGACGGGCGAGTCGATGGAAGACTCAGTTTTATTTTACAGAGATCTACAGGACAAATCTCAGTTCATTGCAAAAATATAACAACTGTCCGAGAGTCAGCTCTTGAAAGTCGGATTTTGGTTGATATGCACAGTTCTGTCTCTCTATACATGTATATGTAGGCCTACTATGGGAATGAATGGTGACATCCTGGTGAGTCTATAGCTAGCCAACATCTTATAATACTAAACAATGGATGAGGATGTGAGATACGTTCTATGAACCATACCATGCCACTAGTCTAGGTTCATTGTATGGGATGAATTTTGTACACGCATTTACGTAATATGTCGATACCTGTATCAGGATGAAAGGTACCCTTCCCCCTTCATCGCACAACTGTTTCTTACCTTGATTCAATGTTACACTCTGATCCTGATGCCTATACCTATAGGCTTAATCAACTGTTCACTTAATACTTGTCCTCCGTTATTCAGTCTTAAGGTATACATGTAAAATGTATGCTGGTTAAAGTGGCTGCACTTTAAATACTATAATCATATAATAATCATAGCAGAAGATGCGATGACATCATTGTGAACTTGATTTCCCCTTTGATATTTTAGTACTTTCATAATAAAAGTCTGAGATGAACCATGTCCACGTTTTAATGTATTACCTACAGTTTATATACATAGTAGTCTGACTAGCCGCACTCCTTCAATCTTCTTCAAGTGCTGGGCCAATAGAATATCATAATATTACTGTGAGAAGGTGGGAGGGGAAGCCCCTCCAATGGGGATTTCTAGTTCTAGTTTTGACACTCATTTTCTAGAGATAGACATAATGGATATTAACATAATTATATGTGCACAGGAAGGTGTTTCAAAGGGAATATTATTTCTGGAATATTCCAGGTTCCTACGAGCGCTGAACAAGAGCGGGAATAGAACAGAAAAATCACTATTAACAAAGTGTTTCACAAAGTCTGTTCTATTTAATTGACTTTTCGTCACTCATAATACCACTATTAGAATATTCTTT
The DNA here is from genome assembly GCA_947462335.1 of Harmothoe impar. NCBI lineage: Eukaryota > Metazoa > Annelida > Polychaeta > Phyllodocida > Polynoidae > Harmothoe > Harmothoe impar. The sequence continues at coordinate 48,766,220 of OX381710.1, forward strand.
GGGAAACACTTTGTTAATAGTGGTTTTTCTGTTCTATTCCACAACTTATTCAGCGCTCGTAGGAACGTGGAATATTCCAGAAATAATATTCTCCATGGACCGTAGATTCCGTAGCCTCAAAGAGAGAAACGATGTGTAGGTAGGAATAGCACTGAGCACACAGACCAATAGATTAGTACAGGGATAACCACCAAAATTCTCCATATATAGATTCTTGGAACAAGACGAGATATTTACGAGCGGTTTGCCCGTACAAGGAATAATAACCATACCGTGTAAGAATAACTTTACTGTTTCACGTTTGCTTTACTAAATATTGTATATTTTCCATTCAAATTTTACAGTGGTACTTATATATATATACGCCACCATACTGGGGAAAATATATTGAAAAATGTGCCATAATAAAGAAAAAATTACAAACGTGTGATGGTACATAGCTCCACACGTTTGGGGCCTTTTCAACACTTTATTTTCACTCGTAAGTTGCATCGGATTGCAGTCACCACTAGTACTTATCGCTAGTAAATCCTTGTGAAACACTTTGTTTTAAACCTACTTATGAGTGAGGAATATACTTACGAGCAGTGCGCCTTCTGAGCACTAGTAGGAATTTGTTACTAGTAAAGCCGCTTTAAAAACACTTAGTTTTACTCTGTTCTAATAGCGCCCTTTTGAAACACCTTCCTGATCGACCGTGTATCAATAGTTTACATGTCTCAATAATAGTGGACAGACATTGATGAGGTGCAGTATCTATAATTGTTCCTTATTACCCTCTATACTGACTCGTCCTGGAGATGAATGATGATTGATCATATCATGATTTCATTTATCCCTGCAGTGTGACAAAAGACTCATTATGAAGCCTGCCAACTGGTAGCTTATCTCGCTTTAAGAAAACAAATACTAGTAATTAGAAATATTATCTAATTGTATCCTACACGGGATGGATTTCCCATCTGCCCTATTGTACAGAATACATGTGTATATGGTGGTTGTAAGGAGGAAAATGCCCATTGCACAACAGACGGCTGAGACAGCCTCTAAAGTCATTCTCTAATCTCATTGTGAAATGATATCAAAATATTTGTACGATTGATACGATTTGCTTTCTTTTCCCTACAAACATGTTATTCAGTGGTCGTAGCCTTTCTGAGCTGTCGTACATTGTTATGAATCGAGCCCCGGGTCATGGAATGGCTTACGTATATTGCTCATAAAAAGGAACAGCCGGCAAACAACGTTTAGGAAATGATAATACTCTCAGTATAATGCACACCATGGATAAATATTTTCCGTGGTCTCCTATATCGATATCCTATAATGAAATGTACCCAACGCTAAAATAAACACGACAATGATATCATCTCATGGTGATCTGGCAATAATCGGTGCATTACTATTGCCTCGAGAAAAAAAGATGTGTTAAAGTTGAGCTCAGCGAATGGATGGGTTGCTTTAACTAATAATGCAAGCTCATATTCGTCTTCCCTCTCTGACAATGCCCGGCAGAAAATAGACATCGCTGTTTATCCAATAAAAGTATGAATTATTGTATGTAGCAGAATAGGGGTACAAGTACACTTAGTTCAGTACTTTTCCACTGGGGAGTAAGGATTATCAAGGTACATAGTTAGAAAATGGTTGTCTTTTGGTTAAATCAATAACCTTTATAATGGTGATAAAAGTGGACACAACCTTTTATGTGGTCCCCATCTGGAGAGAGTTATCATGAATTTTTCCTTTTAATGGCAGATTACTTGTAGCATACAACAGATACACGTGTCCTTTGGTCTGCTGTATTAGTATATAGTATATCACCTAGAAACAAATGAATCCATTTGGATGTGGCACCATCTTTATCTTATCTAAAATTATGACAGGTGCTTTAAAGGCGCAGATCTTGGTACCCCTCCAGCGACAGTCGGAGTGGAGTCGGGACAGGTACTCATCCCCATATATAGGGGCGCTCGGGGTTTAGGATTGATACATTGTACATGTACATTTGTACAAAGTGGTGGCAGGACCCGGTGGATCTTTTGAGAACATATAGAAGCTGGCATACTCCATGTGTGTGTGTTGAGACAAGGTCCATTGTTGAAAAAGTGTTAACAAGTTTCACCAGGACAGGCTCTATCTCACAACTATGGCATATTATAGTCAGGCATGCTGCCATCTGAGCTAAGCAGGCTTTGAGTACTACTACTGTTTACGCGGTTGTAGTCTGTTCAGGCTGTTCAAATTGGAAATGGCTTTACTCCGGTATGAAACATATATTTCATCGAAAAAAAAATTTGCTTTCATTATAAGAATACCAATATGTGGACCGATCTTCATGGGTTTTCCATGGTTTTCTTAGACCGCATGTAGAATCCTTAAAGAAAATTTAATATTCTTAAGTTCTCGCGCCACGTGGTCACGCTGAGGTGTATTGACGTTGTGGGTCAGGCCTCAGCTGTATCAAACCGAATCAACTTTTAAAGCAAGCAGTATAAACCGGCAAACGTTACAGTCACATGTGAAAATTCTGTGAGAGGATTGAGGCTTTGAAGAACGAGTCAATACACTTCCCAGGAGCTGTGTGCCGCTGACTCTAGCATAATGGTAGGAACTATTTACACTGTACTCCCGGACTGCACTTTGTTTGCATATTGGAAGCATTCCATACGCAGGGATATGTATGCCATGTATGGTCACGTTACAATAGGGGGGATTTCTAACCATTAAATCAAAGCGAGGGGGGGGGATAAGACAAAGGATTCACACCTTGGTTATTTCGCATAACCTTTCCGTTGTGGTTTAAAATAAATAGACAATTGTTATGAAAAGGTAAGTAGGATTAACCACAGCTTTCTGGTAGGGCGACTTGGGATTCGCCCTCGTCTGGCCCTACCAGTAAGATGTGGTTAATTCGATATACATTTTAATAACCATAGTCTGTCTATTAAATCCCTCCCTCCCACAAGATCATGAGCAAATATACAACGATAGTCAATCGTGTCCTTATAATGGGTAGGACAACGCTATTTTTTAAAAAAAGATCGGAATTTATCATATGATATCTCAAAATGACGGGGGGATCAAGTGAAATCCAGATATGTAACTATTATTGATCTACTGTTGATACTTTATTTTCCATGAACTTTTGAAAAAGAAAAGTTGGCACCATGCACCTATCAGCTTTCACCACTGTGTTACTCCTTGGATTGGTCCCAGGCTCTTCCCTGGCTAGATACTCAAGGGACTGTCAGAACTCTCCCAACTTTGAGGGGCTCTCTAGCATTAACTTTTAAAGATATCATCATACTGTTTCTTGCATTTGATTGGTTAAAATCTTTTCTCATTGGTCAACTATTCATATATCATGTGTGGTGCTTGACTAATATAATATAGGACACTCTACTGGAGGTGGCATTTTTAGGGTAATCAACCATTTTCAGGGAAATGATTATAGCTCAAAATAGCCCACACATTTTTACTCTGAACCAAAATATTCTTATTTCGGAACCTCTATACTAATTTGTGGCGGGGGGCCCCGTTGGGCCCAGCTAGTTTTAGGGTATAGAAATTGCCTTCAAAAGTGATGAATCTTTGTTATACATGATTAAAGTAGTTATTGTTGCCATACAATATGAAATATAACATCTACCTATTCCATGCAATCAGTAGAGTCCATTTAAACCATATCTGAAAACATTGTTGAGCAAGATTGAGCCCTCTATGAGCTTTCTGTATAGCTATAGCACCAGTAACTGTCCTGGAAATGTGGTTCCAATTCAGCTGCTGACACAGGAGTTGCATTAAATGTACCAATTAAATTATCATTATCTATAGTCTGAAAAACTACAAACTAACATGGTACATGAAGACACATTCATCCTCTTTCTCCTGATATGCCATGCATTATTGTAACATGTTTTTTGGCTGAGAAATCAATGAATCCATTTGGGCTGTTTAGCACTGTGACAGATACAGGGCTGTAAAAGCGGTCCCTGGCTGTCCTCCCTACTTATAATACATTTTGTGGTGTGTTTACATTTAGGGCATTTTGCACATGAGCACATTTGTTGTATCATTAGGGGAATGTTCATATCGCAGCTGAATTCTCATTATATCATAGTCCTCATTTCTTAGAATTGGGTTTTTATGAAAGCTTAGGGTAGGCTAATACTATCTATTAATCTATCCTAGATTTAGAACAGAACGATAAGAACACGATTAGAAAATAGTGTACTTTTTGATAGAACGGATTAGCAGCTCACTACATTTTTATGAATAGTATGTAAATGGTTGCAGTTTCAAATAAGTCCAGTATTGCGTCTTACAGCCCGTCAGTGACAGTACACAATAGTGTCGTAAAATACACCTTTTTATCAAAATTATCCCAACTCAACAGTCTTTCCGAATGTGGATTGCCGAATTTTCAATGCAGCAAGCCATCTGGCGTTGAAAGATGAATGCTTATGACCATCGTGCGTTATAGTGCAAACTGACAGTCTCGACGTGAAGAGGATCGTTATCAATTCCCTAATTATAGTACATATACAACATTATAACTACCGTAAATTCCCGCGTATAACCCGCATCTCGCGTATAACCCGCACCCCCAACTTAGGAGAATCCTAAAACCCGTTTCTGGGTTTGAAAACTTCTATTTCAGTACTGTTCTATACAGATAAAAACCCTCGTATAACCCGCACCCTATATAGGCATGTTTGGTATCAAATGAAAGCTGAGGTTGATTCGCGTACAACCCGCGGGTAGTACGCGGGAATTTACGGTACTATTCGAAATCATCAAGGAATGGTGTTGTTAAATACCTTTATTACAAATGTCACTATAAGAAATATCAATATAAAACACATGGTATTCGACTAGCACAAGATGCTCATGAAGGCTAATACTATCTATATTGGGAGATCAGAGACGTAGTAGACTGAGGCTTTTACATATTATAACTTTATATGGATACTTTGATATTATCAATCCCAACGATATTTGAAATACCAAGACTATCATAGATTGACCATCTACGCATCGTCTTATTATCAGATGGAGCATATCAATGCTGCTTAGAAACCTTTTCAAACAATTTCTTATTATTCAAGTATGTTCTTCTCATCTAAGAAGATCAATGATTTATATATTGTTGGATATGTACAGTACCTTAAGACCTTTCCATTAATCCATTCTTTACAACCAGTTTTATAAAGGAATACGAAGAACAAGATAAGCCTATATCTCGGAAGTCCTAATTGATTTAGTACCATGAATGTTTTAAGATATAAGCGAATGATCTGTGATTGCTCTGTGCAAATGAATCAATATCATGAGTATAACATGGATGGGGTCACTTTCATGTAAGTTTATCGTTTACATCCCGCGAATGGTCTTATCACAGTAAATATAGATATGTATTTCCATTGATATTATCACAGTATAATTTTACAAGCAAACCATGACACGTTGAAACCTGGGCACTATAATATCTTAGACCCACGAGACTGGCAATGTTCAGAGGGGTTGGGTCTAAAGATCTCTACTATGCAACTAGTATGTGTCTAGGAACGGTTTATGTCGCCTATACTGAGGTATTAGCAGTATAGGGATAAATCACCAGGGGGGAGTATGTATAAATATCTTTTCTATTCTTAGCTATTGCTTATTACACAAGGCATAGATCTTAAATAATAACGCAAATCCCAGTACAAACCCGCATACAAAGAGAATCCAACCCTTTTTCGAGTTGATTTCAAATTTCAAACGGGAAAAAGGGTAATTACTTAATCATTTTCTAACAAAGCCCAACTCCAAGCTCGTTTTGCATTCCTTAAAAACAATCCTTTGAACCACTGTTTTCCATAATGCAGTTATTTGTTGACCAGACTAAGGGGAAAAACGAAATTGAACTCAACATCGCCAATTTAATCAGAGGAACAAATTTAGCCGTTTCATACTTCTTGTTTCACTGAGTGTTCCCTGTGTTCGACACTGAATTAAAAACTATATCCTAGTGCAGGGTCAGGAAAACAGCAGCGACAGAACAGTGACTAGATGGATATATCTCAAATTATTTGAGGGTTCAGACCCAACATGGAGATCCAGCTTTTTCTTTAGTTAGCAGTCACTTATTAATTACAAAGGCTGCGTAAAAAAATCCCCCCCCCCCCCCCCCATGGGGTTGCAAAAGAAATTCTGACCCCTCTTGAGGAGTGGTGTGCAAAAGTCCGCCGCATTTTAGCAAAAAAAGACCGCGTGATTCCCCCCCCCCCTCCCACTCTCGTTATTAAACAATGACCACTCCTTACCCCTGAGGGCTGTCGGCGTGACATAAATATTATAACGATTGGTTAATACAACATGGAATAATGTCTCATGATGAGGCCATTAGATTATCCAGGGGCTGGAATATCTTAGTTTTTTTTAGCTGAGCACTGTATGGACTGGCCGGTATCATCTAGATCACTGACTCACACACCCCCTGCGCTGTAAAACTAAAAGTGTCACTTGTCGCTTGTGTGATGGGCCTGGGGTGATGGGTCGCATGGTTTCGAATGTGCCAGTCGTGATGTACCAGAAATTGAAAGAGATTGTCTGTGCTAAAACGCAATGCAGTTTCTACGAACCAAAATGAGTGGCACTACCTACTATTATACAACATAGCACTATCGTCCTCTATACTTTGTCACCCCTAACTTCCTCACCCCCTGCTGCGTCATTTTGTCCCTCAGTTTCTGCAGCTTCAACTATAGTACCCAGCACACCGTCTGCAGCGCAATCGGCCGTCACTGGAAACGTTTCCGCCGTCTCCTCCAGTGGGGGGAGGTTCGTCGATGTCGGGGCTGGTGGGATCCAGGCAGGCGCCTCGTTTTCTATTCTCTCAAGTTTCTCCTCGATAAAGGTTTTCTCACCAGGAGGCAGAGGCTCTCCTTCTCTTGTCTCACAGTTGCCCTCCTCCTCCTGCGCTGAGCTGACATTTAACCCCGCTTCTACTACTTCCGTTTCCGGTGCGGATGTCACTTCCGGCGCGGCGCTGGCAGCGTCGCTGGTTCCTGGAGTTTTGCTGCCCCCGTCCTCAACTTCCGCGGAGGTCTTTCGCTCCGCCTGGCGGCGTTTAGCAGCCTTAAGGGCCTTTCTGGCCTCCTCCTCCTGCCTCTCCTCCTCCGCGTCCGCCGCGCATTTTGCCGCCGCTACCTGTTCGCGTCGCTCCTTGGCCGTGCCGGAAACCAGCTTCCAACAGGTCTTGAAGTCAGTGAGCTCCACATTGTCCGTGCCTGGTGGAGGGAAGAACATGGGGATGTAGTTGTGATTGTAGCTGACTATATGCAGAAGCCAGCGAAAGATGTCTTGCTATCGGTGGGGACCAAGAGCTGATATATAGCGACAACGTGTTGAGGGAATACATCGGAAAGGGCTGACTGGAAAGACTGCAGAAAGACTTGAGTACATGTACTATCAGTAGGGCGATTCTGATGTCTACTACATGGTGATTTAAAATCGCAGAGGAAGTTAAAGGAGAGCTAAGTAAATTCTACTTGGATTTCACACACACATGTCAAATTGGAGGGGCCCTCCTAGTATAGATGCAAAATATAACACTTCGATTATAATTAGCTGATAGATTGCAATTCCTCCTCTACCAGTTTCACTTATAATGATAGTCTATAATTATGTCACCTATAATGGCATTTAAGTGCGACACAGCTAACTAGTAATATCCCTAGACTGTGTTTAATTCATCTATATACATGTAATCCATATTCAAACGGCGTTTGTGATATTAGCATTGATCTCGTCCATTTTGATTACTTAAGAGAGAACCATTTATGATTAATTCTATTCAAGCATTAGTAGATCTGAGAGGCTCCTATTGAGCCTACTGAAGTTACGTGCCGCATCCTACGGAAGCATTTAAAGGGGGTTAGAATGTCTTCAAAGCTGGAGGCTTCAAAGCTGGATGCAATTCAAGACAGAAGTAGCTTAACATTGGAAAAGATCTACATCAAATGGTAAGCCATCACTTGAAAAGCAGTATGCTGTTCATTTATATGCAATGGCTGCTTCAGACTAGAATACCTTCAACGATGGGGACCCCTGAAAAGGTAGACCAACAAAAGGACAGTTAACTGCTCATATCATTCTCCATTAGGGGAACATTGTTAGTAATTTATAGAATTGCAAAGACACGTGATTTATTTCTATTCATTTATCAACATCTCATGATATATTTAAGCACGTTACATTCGTCTTAAGTGTGGTATGAAAGAAAAGAGATGCATTTGTCCTTGCCAATTCATTTGTGATTAATGCTAGGAGCTGCTGAAAGGGAGGTAATTATGTAATTTGGAGGACTGTCCAGGTCATTAGAGATAAAGCATGTAGATTACTACAATGTATCAAGTTAATCGGTGTAATACAATCTAATATTCCAGAGAGTACGATGTTTCTCTATTTTGTTATCTAACACAATACAACATATTTATTTTACTGCCTGGAGTTAAACATTCGAACGTGGGGATTTTATTCTTTGTTCTCATGGGGAGATGTGCAAATAATGCCCAGGGACAATAAGCGGCTTCCATTGGAGGGATCCTGTCCAGTCTTCTTAATACTGTCTAATTGTTTTATAATCTTATGACTTTAATATTCCTTACTGTAATAAGTTTAGCAGCCTAATTAACACATCCCATTGTTTCTAGGAGGGGATCATTTATAAGCTACAAACTAAGTCCATGTGTCCGGGAGGCGACTTTCCATTAATTATTTATTTTTTCTATCAGATAAAATCTGATCATAAAGAACTATCAGAAATATCCTCTCTGATATACACAGATAATTATGATATCGGTGTAAGAGAAAACTTCTATGTGAATAAAGTGTACACAACGTTGAATATCGTTCTGAAGATTTTCTATATTGCAAAATAACTTCCTAGCGAAAAGAGCTACGTTATTTTACGTCAAAAAACGTTTTCAACATAAAACAACATTTGACCATAATAAAGAGCCACAGAGAACGTTCTGAAACGGCGTGTAATGTTTTTCTTGTTTACTGGGTTACTGCTAAAACATTTCAAAGTTACTTTTCACCCTTTCTTGCTAGTGTTGAGGCCTATATACAATACATTTTAGATGGCCTTCTGTTGTTGGCGGATACGGTGTGAGGCATGGACAAAGGCACCGGTGACTGAGGGTCCTTTCACACATGGGTGTCCTTTAGCTGGACCATCTAAAGTGGCACTGAACAACTTTGGAATTTTTCTTGTCCTTTCTTGAAAAAGGTGTTATTGGCCAAGAACCCATGAAGATGTAAAGATATTAATCAGGTGATTAGGTTCTTCTTTGAAGCATATCATGTCAAACAAACACGACAGGAACGTCTCCAGCTCTCTTCAGAAGCAATTACAGTATTTAGGTTTTAAATGTTGCATTCATTAAAGCTTGACTTAGCGTTGCTTTTATTAGAAGTATTCACTTTTAGGCTGTTGCTAACCTCAGTACCCATCTCTTCCGTGGTGATGTTTGGTGGACGGATAATTTAGGGTGTTGGGCCTGGGTCTAGATTAGTCTAATAGATTTAACTCATTGGGTGTGATGCTTCCGTGGTGATAATTATGCTGCTGTCAGCCTCAACCTAGTCTTTTCAGGTTCATCGTAAACAATACTCTATTTACTGAGCATGTGCATGTGATTCAAACCACACATTTTCGACGCATTGATAATCAAGATTAGATATAATACACATTATGGTAACTTACCTGATAGTTTGATGGCCTCCTCTCCGTCCACAATAGGGTTTAACCAGGTGGACTTCCTGGTACTCTGGATGCCTGTGCCTTTAGGTGGGTAGATCTGGAAGGTCACCTCCAGCACCTCCTGTTTGTACATGCCACGGGGCTTCTTTAGCACTTGACCTGCAACAGTTAACAGCACTCATGTTACCACCAGACCCATATGGCTGTTAGTATCAGGGTTAAAGGACCGAGCTTCATAATACAGGTGTAAAGCTATTGAGAGGCTGATTAAGCACGGGCGTCTTCACAAATACAAACCTTTTTTTTCAGTCAATCAGATGCATGTTTACAAATGGTGGAACGGGGAAGGACTCACAGGTGCAGTACAAAATGATGATCGTAATAGAATTGACTAGGAGATCTACTATCATGGTGTCGAAACACCCTACTTTGCTAGGAGACTGTGTGCGTTTAGATGAGCTCTACGAGAATACTTTGTCTTAATTCTACATCGTACTCTATCTATAACACATCTATAACACATATACTTTGTTAACATCGTTATTAAAGTCATTTTTATGGTGAGGCAACTATTGAAAATAATAAAGCAAAATGGTGCACACTTAGAATGAACATGAACGATTTCTGTCAGAATCTAATTTGCAATTAGAACTAAATTGATTAAATAGACAAGGCCACAGCGAAAATATCTGTAGTGTTTCACACAATACTACTAGTGCTAGACAATTATTGGTGATTTTCTTTTTAAAGGGCACAGCACTATTATAGAGGAAGGTTGGCTAGCTTAGAATTTGTTTTAAAAAGTTAATTAAATAGAGAGATTTATCCTAGACATCATAATGCATCATAGCAAGACGCTATGAGTGGGTGCCAGATAGAGTGAGAATTAATGAGGTCTTAATTAACCGACAAGAGACTAACTAATATGAAATGTAGATTGGGTGGGAGAAGAAGGGGCACAATTAACGTGTTAACGTTGGCTTGATTATAATTAATAATGCCATGAGAAGATGAAATAACAAAAGTGGAAAAGTCCACTCACAGGGAATTGTACCATAAGGTGGCTTAGAAAAAAAAGTGAGATGATAAGAGTAATAACAGTAGACAGATTGAAAGGAGTCGATTTAAGAGGAATTACTGAATAGCGCAAAGGGCTTCATTGAATGGTTGAAATAGGCATTAAATCACTATTGCAGACAAGCAGAACTTTTAGCTGTTTTGCTGAAGGACTAATAAGGCTTTCCTCAGTGGACTTCCCTCCCTTCAAACACCCTCCCCATAACACATCGTGAAGGCATGCCGGCTCTACCTCTGTAAATCAATGTCCCAAGAGGTAATAAAACATTAAAGTAATTAGACTTCTGTTTGACGGAATTACCTTCGATGAAGATTTAATCTGCATCAATTTGATATCGGCTAAATGCAGTGGCTGCTATGTGGAACTGCTAATGGTTCCAGATATAACCTCACAACTGTTCAGGAAATGGCAAGCGAAAAATCACCACAGAGGTCTGTGCATTCTAGTTAAAATTGAGGAGTTTTATATTCCCGTTCTTGCTTGCATGCTTCTATCTAATTCAATCTATCCATTCCCCTTTCTCTCTCAGTATAATATATCCCATCTTTTAGTCTTCTGTTTTCCCTTACCCCAAGCCATAATAACATAAAGCTTTCTTTTAGCATGTAGCCATCTATATAAACTAATGGGGCACCAGTATCTGACTTGGAGTTTCTATATTTCAGCAGAGTTGAATGGTAGTGCCATGTCCCTCCCTGTGGTGCTTGGTTGCCTTATTGTGTGCTGATAATGTAGGTGGTCGTTAGTGCAGATAGGGAGACAGGTGACAGTCAGGCACGGAGGGCTGCCTGATGTAGAATGGGTATACATCTACTGACCTTAGGGGGGACACAGCGCTATACGACATGCTGCACATACATAAATACTATATCAAGGAGGTGCAAGGGGTAGACCTATATATTACCCCTTCTTCCCTCACTCACTATCATAGGTGTCGGAGTTGGAACAAGATTTTATGGTCAGCACCTCCTTCATGCGTCCATTCATTTAGACTGATGAATTGCAGATTACAACTCTCTCTGTCCCTCTCTCTGTCCCTCTCTCAGATCCAGCACTGGCTCTGTTAGCATGAGCTTGAAAGATAGGAATACGACCATGGGACATCACTGTTCTATAATCAGACTTAAATACAGTAAATGGGCATGACACCTGCTTGGTTAGACCGCCAAAGAGATGTATAGCCCCCATACCATGTCCTGGAAGGAATTCCGGATTATGGTGTCACTTCAAGGTTAAGGAGAATTCATACCTTGACACTGCCCCATATACTATAGCTATAACTGTGGCTCCAGATGGGTCAAAAGCCACCAGCGACCTGGGCTGTTTTGGAGGCGACTTCTGACCTCAAGCAATAATGTGAGCGACCTGGTGACTTTTGGATAAAATTTACTATAGATTAAAGGGTCCAAAAAAGCGACTTTTCGACCTGGACCCCTTATTTTCGGCGACTTTCCGACCTCAGGGGGGGACCCCTCTGCACCCCCATAACTATCAGCTGGTGTATAACCGACCATGGTTCCAGTGGACGAGGGGTTACAGTGGGGTATACCTACATCAAACTCATTCCTCACCCCCAGCACCAACTGATCTGTCTCCTACACACCTAACTCTGTCTTGGGGGTGACTAAATCTGTATAATATGGAAATATATTCACAGCCCGGTGCCCACTAACCTGCTTTCCAGGTGCCTCATCTGTCCTGGTGCTGGGTTAGAGATATATCATGTTACCTCAATGTGGGGCAGAGAGGGCAGGGGATGGGTGGGATGTGAGGGTAATGGTGCAAGGTATAGCTTTAGTAAAGGTATGAGCTGGTTGGGTATGGGGTCCTCAGTTTGTCTGCAGTACATCTATATCAACCTTATATTCTCTGTCTGAACTTTAAAAGACAAATTCTTAAAGTAACTGACTTTATACATGATTATATATTATGACTCTTGTAACAGGGGTGTGCAGCTACCGGTACTATATCATAAAGATGGGTATGGCGAGGAGGACAGGTGAATTAGGAGGACGAAATAGATCACAAGGGTCATACTTATAACCACCCACCAGACAGCCAGAAAACGGGAAAAGACAACAGGATGCGTGATGCTCTCAAAATCACCAGGTAAAATGCCAACCATTACCTAAGAAAGTAAAACCGGTAAACTTGTTCCAGACGAAAAAGAGAAGGCACGCTCTAATAGCATGTAATCCTACTATACCCCCACCTACACTGTATAATATATCCAAGTAAGATGGTACCACTGTAAGGTAGGGCGTATCAAGGCCCTATCATTTATATATCCATCTCAGCCAGCCGACATTTTGTATTCATGGATATTAGATTTGAAAACCACCCACGCCCACGGCCTTTTCTTCTTAGGCACCTCACAAAGAGGAATAAATGTATGGAAATTGGATATCCATCACATTTCTTGTGAACGTGGACACTTTAGATCCACCACTATCATTTTCTCTTCACATTTGAACTTCAAACTAGTGATGTGTTAACATTGTACATACTGTAAATCTACAGTAGATTCTACTGTAAATCCATCTTATAGTAAATTCTACTGTTGATCTATACAGTAGGTTCCACTGTGTACCTACACTAACTATTTACAGTGAACAATGTAAAGCGAGTACAATACTATGAGGGTTTGGTCCTGCTTGTCTGCTTAGGGTGAGGCAGTATGATGAGAGAAAGAGGTCTGCATAGCTATAGGGTTTAATAACGATGGAATATTTGAACGTTGGTTCCAGGTGATGCACAAGAACACGGTATGGTCACCATGGGCACGGGGTTGGAAAGTTGTCTGTATTAGCAATTTTACCATCATCAGAGAACTCCCATGTGTCTGAAATAGTCCAATTATCATCGATATACATAAAGATACTGACAAGTCTAAATATCTTTGCAACGGGTTAACAATGCACTTAGCTTATTTTTCACTTGGGGTGTGCAATTCAGCATTACGATATTTACTCCATCCCAGTATTATAGTGTTTTTATGAAGCCATGGAGTGAATTAATATTTTGGTAACAGACTGTAACTTTCACAGGGCCTCATATGTCATGAAAAATGGTTAATCTTTGGAATGTTGTGTGAGGATTACATCTAACCATCCCTTATCGATACTTTTATCTACTTTTTTAATGGCGTTTATGTCGGTCTGTATCTAAACTCGTGTATCGTTAACAAATATGTACTCGTTGAAAACAACCGTGTATTATGTGTATGACTGTATATTTCGAGAAGAGTTTTAAAAGAAGAGGCATGAACGTCTTCTATAGTTAACTTCTGAAAGGATTAGCATTAGCCTAACGGTCAATAATATTGTCAAAGATAATCCTTCAGTCTGTTGGCTTCTTGAGTCTTTAGTCAGCCTACTTCTGCCGACAAAAAGCCTTTATCAAGGCAGCAATATCTTTAGAGTCTTCATCCTAAGGTATACATATTTGCTAAACATATTTACATTTACAAATTTGACTGTCATTTTTCTGACTAATCTGCAGTTAAGTCACTCTGCTAAATGAAGGATTGTATTTTCAAGGGCATGTACCATTCATACCTTGTTCACATTTCCTGACCAAATACATGTGTACACATGTTGAACAGGAAACCTTTTGAGTATAACATTTATACTGAGTAGGATGTCTATTGAGTAAGATGCATACTGAGTAGGATGTCTATTGAGTAGGATGTCTATTGAGTAGGATGTCTATTGAATGGGATGTTTATTGAGTAGGATGTCTACTGAGTAGGATGTCTATTGAGTAGGATGTCTATTGAGTAGGATGTCTATTGAGTGGGACACCTGTTGAATCGGACGCTTATTGAATAGTCCTGAGGTCTGCTGAGTAGGACACCTAATGAGTAGGGTGCCTATATTCTTTATGATGCCTATTGGATAGGACACCGGCCGAGTAGGTGCCAACTGACATCTGATCAGTCGATATGCAATTTGAGTATTGTAGTCAGCATGAACACAACGTGGGCGTTTCATATGCTACTAGAATTCAATCAGGCCAAAAAAAAGGTTGGTTTCCGGTAACATGGTCCAATAAGCTAGGCCCGGCCGGTCGGATTTTTTTTTTATTTTTTTTTTTTGATTTTTTGCTTTTTACCTTTTTATATATGGCTCGGTTTTAGGGGTTTTGCCATAAAATCCTTAATAATTGTCCAATTTATGAACCGTAAAAAACAGCAAATAGCAAAATTTTCCAGAAATAGAAAAACAGAGGGGGACCCAGCCCTGTTTTGCTAGACCCGGTCGGGTGACCGGAAACAAACCTCTTTTTTTTGGCCCCATCTACAGTTTAACCACCAACAGCTTGTTACCATAACACCATTATTGTTTCATTGTACAACATCTTAAAAATATCTTCTTTAACACATTACAATAATAACTTCAAAGCATCAGGTTTCTTTAGCAGTTTTCTTCATGGGTTCCAATAAAAACATGCGACACGTTGGGCCAGCGAGCCCAATCATTAACTGCTTTTGTTGATGCCGCCAAACCGGAAGCGGCCTGTAAGAAAAACTGACGTCTCGGACTGCTCCCTGGACTAGTTCAGTGTCAGTGCATTCCTTACTTAACCCTAACTTTAACCCTCTACACCGGAAGTTATACCTACCCCTGAAGATGGATGAGCATGCGTCCTCGACCTCTGACTTGGCTGGGTAGAGTTCACACTCCTTGAAGTAGGCAGGTAGCTCTTCGTGTTCCATCTCCCCACCGAAGGCCCTCTTGTCAAACACGCTCTCATAACCTGTCAATAAAATCACACCAGAGAAATAGGTTACCTAATGGGAAAAGGACTGGGTCATTGCGTAAACCAAGTGTTAGTGATGACATTAATGATGTATGGCAAGAGAATAATTAGGGATTTATTTGGGTATTTGTTTGTGTGAATAAAATTTAGAAGGAAATATCCATACATGTATTTTTATTAATTCAGAGGGGACAGCTGAAAGGGAAGAGCTGAGAAGGGGAGCACAGAGGTAAGAGCAAGAGAAAGGGACACTGACATTGATGAGCTGATAGGAAAGAGCTGAGAGAGAGAGCTGAGAGGGGAGAGCTGAGAGCTGAGAGGGGAGAGCTGACAGTGATGAGCTGATAGGAAATAGCTGAGAGCCTGAGAGAGTGGCAGATGGAAGAGTGGCAGATAGGAGAGTGACAGAGAGGAGACAGTGGCGGGGAGAGTGGCAGAGGGAGGACAACCGAAGACAGGAGCAAGAGAACGGAACAAAGGAGAAGAACAGTCTATGTTCGACTTCTAAACGAAGGATTAACCTGAATAACGATGCGATATATAAGACGTACAGCCTATAATGAGACAATGTTAGATAGAACAGCACAGTGTTCTACTTTACAAAATATGAGTAACATCTGTGCCATGAATGTATTGCAAATATGTTAGTATCTTAACATAGCTGCTTAAAAGCCCTCTGCACAGAGGCGAATTGATGTCCCTGAATATTAAGTTAACAAGTTAAGCCACGTAATGGCATCGTATGGCACATGGTCACATCTGATAAATCGCATAATGGGAGTACTACAGGTAAGTAGTTTAAGCTTCTATGGGATTAAATTAAAACATACTGTAGCGGCTGATTCCCAGGGTCTTAGCAGCATACAGAGCTTAAACTCCCCTAAGTACAATTTTCTTCAAGAAACTACATATAGTAACTTAAGGCACAGCAGATTTATCTGAAGTCTTACGTCAACTTCAGTTATTGATAACATCTATAATGACGCTCCTTATGCAGATAAGTCATATCGGAGGGTTTTACGTTTTGATAAGAATGCAGGGACCTAACTATGGTGTTCAACTCAGTTGACATTATTAGTTATTTAAAGACAAAGTTGCAATTGCTGATGGGATCTTTATTTCGATATTGATTTCATCTCAAAATGCAAAGAGTTTGCCATAGAAGAAGAAAAATTCATTCATTCCAAAGCATGCATCACAATTTAAGAAACCATTACACATAGTTAACCATTGCGTTACAGCATTTGGCAACACCTCAGATATAAATCTACAACAACAAAAAAGTATGTTGCTCACGTTTTTTCAGGTCCATGTACTCGCTGATGTCAATGAAGTCGAAGGGCGTCCTGGGTTTGTCCATGCCTGCCCTGAGCTGGACGCGGCGGAGCAGCTCCCTGTAATGGGTCATGAACTTGCTCCACGAGTTGGCGTGGTACTTGGCCTGCAAGTAAGGGCAGGCCGTTAACACTGGAAGCATGTTGGTCGCTTCTTTTTATTCTCATGCTATCTGTTGTGGAACGATTCTCAGAAGGTCAATTGTTGTCAGCCCTACCCTAAAGGTTCTGTGTTCTGGATTTAGAGTCTATGAAAGAACAAAATCCACCTCTCAGAGTCGGTTCCCTTAACCCTCTCCCTCCCACAAGCTTCCATTCTTTTCTTTCATGGGTGGTCAATCGACACCGTTCCCGCAGTTTCCTGTGGAAGTCTATGGGATTTTGGGTATAGGTGTAATCAGCAAATGAGTCAAAGTATGCATTTTTTGAAGGAGAGTTCAAATGTTACTACATTTCATGAAACACATAGATCTCTCACGGAACCGCATTGACATGTTTTCTGTCATTTCACCCTCAAATTGACACTCTAGTTAATTTGTTTGGTATAATTATTGGACGGAATTATCCAAAATTAGATAATCATAATCGTAGTAAATGCTTACCGAATTAGCTTAAACAGAACTTTTTGCGGAATGGTCAAAAAGGTGTTTCAGCTGCTAATTCAAGTCCCCCTACCCCTACCCCTCCTCCGAGCCAACATCCCCAATCCCAGCATTTACAACCAGCTTAAAGTTGCACCCACTCCCATACATCTATGAGTAACAATTCCCAAGAATTTAACACATACTATTCAATAAAAAAAAAAAGAGTGCAGCAGATTTGCTTTCTCCGCACATAAATAAAACGCGATATCTCAGCAACTGCTGATCAAATTCCATATGACATCTACTAAAATAAGATGCTGCGTTCATTATAGCTACTTCCAGACATCTCCTTTTCATCTTCATGCCTCCCATAATGGACATATTGGGTTACTGATTACACTTTGTGCCATAATCCCATTTTAAAGAGCCATCTCAAAGCCTCTCTACTCAAATATACACTGGCACACAGACACACAAAATCTGTCTTTTCTAGATAGAGGCTCCAGGGGTACACGCTAATGCTGTCCCGGGAGCCAATAGCCCGTAATTTCCTGAATATTTACATTGCTATGGGCCTGGGTGGCTACATTAACTTGACCAATGACGTATAAGCATGTTTTATATCGTTAGAAAGGAAAAGTTTAGTCCACTAAATATGTTGTCCAATAGGCTATAGGGCCTTAAATTCAATATATAAACAAAAATAATTATTTCTGTGACTAGAACAGACTTTGGCATTGAAATTCCTTGGCCCATTTTTACTTCCGGGACCACAACTTTCTCAGGATACGGGCCCGGGTGGCCCATAGTCTAAAATGTTAGTCTATACCCCTGCACAGTACTACATTTTCAACTCAAATTCAAATAGAAATAGCTGACTTCAATTTGTGTGACATAGCTTTTCGCTTTCACGTGGTATTTTGTAGAGGTCCTAAAAGAAGAGGTGCGTATCTTTTAGAGTACAACTTGAACGTGTTAATTTAAATAGGCATGGAAAGCGCTGGCTGTCAACGTTACCCATTCTATTCTCCTCATATATATCAAGAATAGGCGGTCAATAAAGAAGTTATCGCATACGTCAAGTCATTGTTTCCTGGGTACAATAGCCGAGGCCACATGACTGAAAGCACAGACACAAAAAGAATTCATCTGCTCTGGCGGAAAAAGCCATTTCCAGGAATAATCAAGTTGGCTTTGAGTAGTTCCATTAGATTAGCAGAAGAAAGCAATGTAGACAATAGAACTGGATTTAGAATGATAGAAGGCCACGTGTATAAGGACCGAGCCGGGGGCCAAACCCATTGTCCAGTGGGCGCGGCCATTTCTAGATCTGGTACTGGCTGATAACAGCTGCCACATGGGTGGCACTCCAAAACATTCCGCAGTGAATGGAGGGAATTGTTTTTATGATCTCAAGTGCATTCCGCTAGTGTCCTATATAAAAAGAGAATTCAATTTATCCGACTTTGTGCGCAGTGTGTATGTAATAGATAGACAATGGTTATGAAAAGGTATACAGAATTAACCACAGCTTTCTGGTGGGGCCAGACGAGGGCGAAGCCCAAGTCGCCCAACCAGAAAGCTGTGGTTAATCCTACTTACCTTTTCATAACCATTGTCTATCTGTTTTAAACCAAGGTATGCAATATACCCAAGGTGCGATTCCTTTGTCTTTGCCCTCCACCGTGGTTTAAGTATTCCTACACTGCAGAAAACCCTTGTGTAATAATGAAGGGTTTAGCAAAGAATTTTGATCCCTCAAGGGAGAGGGCGGGTCGAACAAAATGTCGCCCCTCCTCAAGGGGAGAAAAGGATTTCGACACGACTGTGGAGAAATAATCCTCTATAACCCTACTATTCCCTGAGAAAAAAGTCTTATCATGAATATATATATATATATGTTCCTGCACTTCAACATCATTTCTGCCGTTCCCATTTCTAAAGAGAGATGTGTAATTGTACTCCTCTTCATTTGCATAAATTGTTTCCCTCAGAAGAACCTTTTAGGGGATAATACAGACTACCCTAAAGGGAACCTACCTTCCTTTTGAGTCGCTCTAGCCTCTTCCGTACCAGCCATCCCCGGGCTACCTTCTGCATAATGGTGGCTGCTCTGTGAAGTAATGCCCGGTCAGGTCCAGTCTTCTTAGGGTGGAAGGGTCTAAGAGGTAGAATGTAAAGATGAGAATAAGAAATACGTTTAAATCACATACAGCCTTCAAGGGCTTGTAATGTTCATGAATACGTAGTTGACTGTGAGGAGAAATTTGATGCGCCACGCATATTTAAATAGACACACATATTTATGATGGTAAAAATGTATAAGTAGGATAAACATTGTAATACTCGCACCCCCCCCCCGTTTCATTACTGCCAAATTCTGTAAGTAATAAAACGCGCACAGTACACTTCTTTTATATCAGCAATAACCCGCATGCATGGCTCACTGGAGGAAGAAAATCGTGCAATAACGGTAAGTGATAAAGTTACAGATGAAGTCACTTGATGTAAACTAACACCAGTAGAGCGTAGAGAGCGGCAAGGTTATTACAAGAAAGCTGTACGTGTATTACTATAGTATTTGATAAAAATGAACGGATGGAAAATCTAAATGAAGTTTGGTCAACGCGATAGTGAGATGGAAGTTTCAAACTACACTGTAGATATCAAATTAAAGAAAATACAATCAGCAGACTGACTATGTAATAATGTATAAAGTTATCCTTTGACATTACAGCTTGTAGTTTTTCTATTGTGTACGAGAAGTGCTGAGTCGTCATTTCTCGTTAAATCACTGTTACATATAAAAGCTGGGCATGGCCGAAAGGGGCACTATGGACATTATCTTAATTATCAATGCCACAAGGAAACATTTGAGGCCAATAATTGAAGACGAGTAGGGGTATTTACTTATTTCAAATCCACCTGCCACTAATTGTGATTTGCAAGAAAATAATCTATAAACTTTCTAATACCTCAACACAACAGCCCTTGTACTCTCAATTTGTATTTGTGTTAACAAGTGGTGTCTGTTAAATGGCGGCAATATAATAACTGCATCGGGGATGTCAAATTAAAATTGAAAAATAAAGGGATAATGTTTCATACTCATAAACGTCCACATGGGGTCCTATTATGGCTAACTTTGCCGCTTTCTCCGCATTCTTTTTGCCAAGTCTGCAAAAGATAAAGTAAACACTCACGTTATTTGTAAACAAACTTTTAAAAGTTTATGACTCATAAAAATATATATTGAATAATGTGTTAAAGAAGCATAATATTACGTGTTTTAAACATAAATGAATGCACACAATCAATCATAAATGATTTCCTATTAACAGATCGTGATCCCTGTCTAAGGTTAATTCACTGCTACTTTTAAATAATTTAATACTCTATTTTTTTACGGGAGGAGTGAATTGATCCACTTACAAGTAATATCATACACAATCATAATATACCTAACAGATGAAAACCTTTCTATACAACATTTAATAAGCAACTCTGATGAGAGAAATAAAAAAAACACTTGTGAAGGTATAGAGATTATTAACACTAGCAACTTCCCCTTATGGACGCTGTACCGGCAAAATCCAAATTTCGATTGATAAGATATTAAAATATGAGCATAATTTGACATTTACACTCAACAGTCAGTTTGAGTCAAGTTCTGAAAAAGCTAATCAAAGTATCATATTCACAAAAGGTTAAAAATGAAGTTTACATAATTATTATGAAAGGTGACAGTCACAATTGACTCCCATGCCGACCTGATGCCGGAGTATTATGTGTTTTGTAATACTAAACCTGACGATATATGGTAATAATTGTGGATATGATTATGGCTGAGAAAAGAAAGACACTCAGTGTGCTCCTCAGAGGTATAGAAACATGGTGGTTGCGATAGGTAATTTGCAGTAGGCCCTAACACCAAAGCACAAGCAGACCAGTCTCCTTCAAAATAATGTGTGAGCAACTACGCAGAAAGAATACCTTGTGCAGACGTATGGGTCATCCTTTCTGTGTGGCTGCTCACACCCCCTGACATGGATCATCGGGGGGGGGGGGTAGATGGGGGGGGGGTCCCCATGTCACGTGTCGATTTTAAGAAATGACCATGTCACATGTCACTAAGGAAAATGTCATATCACTAGTGTCACTAAGGGACTCATACATAGGGTTCTTGGGGCCGCAGGCCCCAGGAAAATTTAGAAAAATTGACAATCTAAAGGGACAAAATCTGAAAAAAAAGTTGGGTAACTACTGTACTTCAAAGGAGGGATTTTTTCTTTATGTCACTAAGCCCCATGTCACATGTCGTTTTAAAAAAAATGCCCATGTCACATGTCACTTAAACGGCCATGTCACATGTCGATTTTAAGAAATGGCCATGTCGCCATGTCGATTTTAAGAAATGGCCATGTCGTCATGTCAATTTTAGGGGTCTATACCCATATCATCCCTTAGAAACAGTGTGAGCAAACAAGTGAAAATGCTGAACCTTGCATCATCACACGGAGCATCCCTTCTGTGGTATTTCTGTGTGACTGCTCAGATTTCTGTTTCAAACGTATAGCTGTGCTCATTCATGACCGGATTGAACAAATGCGAAGACACACCCAGCTTCAGTCTGAGAGCACGGTGCTAAGTGTTAACACTATTGAGGACCTTTCTCCCTGTGTACCGCTGACCTTTAAGGGTTAGATACAGGGGAGCAGGGGTGGGTTAGAGTAATCAATAACAGGCTGTTCCTGATCCTCAAAGGCCTTCACCTTAAGGAGGCGCTGCCTGCTATGTCCTTGAGGCTTATAGTGCATATTAATTACACTATAGGACGTCCTTACAACACCACTCTTGGGGTTAGAAGCATACATTGCATATATAACCAACGTTCATAGTTACCAAGTTGGAAGGTCTATTTATAAACGGGACTAATCAAATATGTTCATAATGAACAACAATCAATCAGACAAAGATTCGCTGCAATGGTATTGGATTTAGTCTTGGTGACACTTGTTGGTAATTAATGACTTATTCATACTTATTAACAGATTAACTGACCTTTCATTATCCTCGAATGCTTTAACCTTACGGACTCGCTCTCTATCTTTGAGGTGCCCGCTGTACTCCTTAGCCCAAGCTAGCGTCTCCACGTCTGGGCTTCTCTTGTAGATATCCCGCTTCCTAGATAGGTGACCTCGCATACGCCTAGGTAGATGTTATAAACGTGATATATTAACTTTACAAGTGTACTAACATCTTGGATTGCTGGGCTTTACATTATCTTACTCTTTACTGAAGTTAATTCTTCCTGGACTCAAAGAACCTAGAAAAATGCAAACCGTGAGCAAACGTTTCCAGCATTACAATAGACATAATTATAGACCAGTATGATGAATATGAATTGAGTATTTGGGGTTAACTGTGTTGAATAAATCCATGAAGTATGAGATCAGTCATGGCATGCCCCGTGTGAAATACTGGTTTTACTGATCATATACAGTAGCTATACACTTAAAGCTGCTACCAGGATACAAGTAAGCACACTCAGTCCTACCCCTCCAAACAGAACTTGGGAATTGAACCTTCGGAACTGGGTAGCATCCGGGTAAGTCACAATGACACAAGAAAGGCACGGGAATTGAACGTTCGCAACTGGGTAGAATCAGGGTAGGTCACAATGACACAAGAAAGGCACGAGATATTCCCAAGAATTGTGAAGATATCCTTATTACAATCAGAACTTGGGAATTAAACGTTCGCAACTGGGTAGCATTCCATCCACCACTTAACTTCCTGATCTATTTCTTTGAATTTAGCGCAGCTAAAAGACAGAAAATAGATTGAGATCCTACCAGTATACTGCACTAAGAAAAATATCTATGAATAGGCAGAAGATGAACTATCTATATTAAAGGTAATATGGCAAGCTATAATATGTGATATAGAGACTGCCATAGCATAGTCTTACTTGATCAGAAGTCATTTATTCAAGTTGACGTTAATGTGTTTCAATACGATACGATGGCAAGCTTTCCCTAGATATATAGTGGACTTGATGCCTTGTTCAACTTACAGGCACGCCCCTCTGTGCCCCTCTGTGCATTCTACGTTTTCTGCACAGGTACGATTGTACACAGAAAGTGTCTATGTAAGTGACATTATAAAGTAGCAGGATCTGCCCTGGACTGGAGGAGCTATAGACATTGAGTGGGTGTCAGAGCTAATCCGCTCACCTCTGTATCTCTATGGCAGCCTTCTGCCTGTCCTCCCGCTGTTGTCTCTCCTCTGTCTTTAGATAGTTGTAGTTGTTCCTGGCGACGAACCCTCTAAATATCCTATAAATTGGAGAAAGACACAATGTTTTAATATAACGGACTGTAATGAGATTTTGTTCCCAAAAGCAGAGATAAAGGAAGAAGAGAGAAAAGAAGGAAGGGAGATAGACAGACGGAGCAAGGAGACAGATAAGAGAAACATATTAGAGAGAGACAGAGGCAGACAGACAGAGACAACAGACGGAGGGAAAATTCCCAAATGGTGAGAGGCAGAGATTTTCAGTTTCAAGCGCCAGATTGCCTTTATAGTTCCTACATAAGGCTTCTTAGTGTAGACGATGCCACGTTTACTCCTAGGTAGAATGACAGATGCAAATGGCGCATACTAGATCTTCAACTATTTTATCTTAGAACCAAGGCAATCAAGGATATGACCCTGTCATTCTTATTTCTGCAAGAATGGCGACAATTCCTGACACTTTAAGGCAGAAAACTGGTCAAAGGCATCTTGAGATTCCTTTGAAATACACAGCAGGGAAGAGATGAAGATGTGTTAGGTGTCAGACTCTTGAGTAATGCCTTCCTCTTAGAGCCGACGTACAAGCAGACCCCCAACCACCCACCAAGATGAAGGGAATCTGCTTATAAGAGTTTAACAGCTCGATCACAACGTCATGGCAATTGCAGTGGTGAGAGTTGGCGTTCTTATCATTCAATATCTTCTACATGCTTTACATAGATAAAATTGATGAAATGGAATTTGATGAAAATGGTGAAAATCGTATACAATCGTTACACTATAGTAAGAAACATATTTAGAAAATATTGATACCATGTTGACTTTCTTATGTGAACATATCACAATATATCATGTGGAGCATAAACCGGTTCATCGTTTTAGTAAGAGGCAGGTCGCACCTCCCACTGTATAGTGGCTCTACCTTCATTTCCCAGCAGTACATGTTGGGCAAGTGAAACAAGAATTCCATTGTTGTCAAGGCCACAATGGAAATGTAACATAAACCCTATCTCAGGACTCACTTATGGTACACTGATAATACTCTAGATATTTTTACTTTTGTTAAGCAATTCTGGGCAAGTAAGGGTTAAAGTCACATAGAATAGTCACATAGAATAGTCACATAGCATAGTATGGCGGCCTCCACATGATGCCCAGCAGCAGGATGGTGGCCTTACCTCTGGATGTCTACAGCAGCCTGGGCCTCCCTCAGACGTTGTGCTGCAGCCGCCACCTCCACCTACAGATACAGGCAAGTCAATACTGGGTGTCCACATAGAGTAAAGGTGCAGAAAAATACAGTGCTTATAGTAAAAAATACTAAATATGATAAACAGTCGCTCCAGGAATATACAGTAGTTGTGTAGTGATCTTTGCCTGGTGTGCCTGAGCATGAGCAGACATCAGCGGCAAAGTTGGATTGGCCACCGACTTAACCTTGCTAAACTTGATCGATTCATCAGCTCATGTGTGATGGGGTACTATAAATCTGCTAGATCAGTTTTACACCGTTTGTACAAAATCATGCTGTTTGAACCGTATGTCACTCGATTGAAGGCACTCAATCAAAGCAACTATTCATAGCTTGCTTGGATGATTTAAACCCACTTATGTTAATTATCAACACAGATTTGACAGATCATATGAAGTGAATATGCATGATAGAAATATTTACTTCATACGGTCTGTGTAACGTAGCTATATTATAAGCTTATACATGTAAAATGTAGTCTATTTATACGTGTCAAAATCATGATTGAGCATGTAAAATGACGGACAACGGAAGATAATAACGAGTCATAGGAAAATAATTTTATTCCCTTTATAAATTCTACCCTATAGTAACATCACTATAAGGGGTATTTTCTGATGTGATAATTAGTATGCCATATTGATTCATTGAAATAGAAGTGTTGAATAATTCCTGCTCGAAACTCATTAGTATCTGTCTAGATACAGGTGCTGGGCCTTTTGTAGGAATACGATAAGAAGTATAACACATACTGTAGCTTTAATGTCCCATCCTATCTTAGCCAAGCAGCGTCTTTATGAAGTAAAAAGAGGAGCTCTAATGGGCCCCATTTTATAGATCCAATTACGAGATTGTTGGGAATATCCTCTACAAGCGACTAGACATCTGTCGAGCACCAACTGTATATTCGCTTATGGTCTCTGACTCCACATAACCTCCCCCACCTCCATATGCCTCTCTTCCCTATCTCTGTATCTTTCTTTCTTTCTGCCTCTGTCTATGTCTCTCTCTGTGTCTGTATTTAGCTGTATCTCTCTGTCTATGTTTCTCTATCCCTCACTGTCCATCTGTCCCTCTCTGTCTCTTTCTCCCCCATACAACGTCCTCCGCATTTAGTAGCGTCAATGTCTGACCTTAACTATCGGTACTGCCTGCGACTATAACTGGGTAGGCTGCATGCAGGTACTGGGGTATAGCTACGTACACGGTAGGCAGCAGGCAGGTACTGGGGTATAGCTACGTACACGGTATGCAGCAGGCAGGTACTGGGGTATGGGTACATACTGGGTAGGCAGCAGGCAGGTACTGGGGTATAGCTACGTACACGGTAGGCAGCAGGCAGGTACTGGGGTATAGCTACGTACACGGTAGGCAGCAGGCAGGTACTGGGGTATGGGTACATACTGGGTAAGCTGCAGGCAGGTACTACAGCAGGGGTACTTACTGGATTGGCAGCAGGCAGGTACTGGGGTATGGGTACATACTGGGTAGGCTGCAGGCAGGTACTGGGGTATGGTTACATACTGGGTAGGCTACAGGTAGGTACTACAGCAGGGGTACTTACTGGATCGGCAGCAGGCAGGCACTGGGGAATGGGTACATACTGGGTAGGCTGCAGGCAGGTACTGGGGTATGGTTACATACTGGGTAGGCTACAGGCAGGTACTACAGCAGGGGTACTTACTGGATCGGCAGCAGGCAGGTTCTGGGGTATGGGTACAAACTGGGTAGGCTACAGGCAGGTACTACAGCATGGGCACTTACTGGTGTATGGGTACTACTGCAGGTACTACAGCAGGCAGGTACTGGGGAATGGGTACATACTGGGTAGGCTGCAGGCAGGTTCTACAGCAGGGGTACTTACTGGATCGGCAGCAGGCAGGTACTGGGGTATGGGTACATACTGGGTAGGCTGCAGGCAGGTACTACAGCATGGGCACTTACTGGGGTATGGGTACTACTGC
The DNA here is from genome assembly GCA_947462335.1 of Harmothoe impar. Lineage (NCBI taxonomy): Eukaryota > Metazoa > Annelida > Polychaeta > Phyllodocida > Polynoidae > Harmothoe > Harmothoe impar. The sequence continues at coordinate 48,793,247 of OX381710.1, forward strand.
AGGTACTACAGCAGGCAGGTACTGGGGAATGGGTACATACTGGGTAGGCTGCAGGCAGGTTCTACAGCAGGGGTACTTACTGGATCGGCAGCAGGCAGGTACTGGGGTATGGGTACATACTGGGTAGGCTACAGGCAGGTACTACAGCATGGGCACTTACTGGGGTATGGGTACTACTGCAGGTACTACAGCAGGCAGGTACTGGGGAATGGGTACATACTGGGTAGGCTGCAGGCAGGTTCTACAGCAGGGGTACTTACTGGATCGGCAGCAGGCAGGTACTGGGGTATGGGTACATACTGGGTAGGCTGCAGGCAGGTACTACAGCAGGGGTACTTACTGGATCGGCAGCAGGCAGGTACTGGGGTATGGGCCTGCCCATGTTTAACAGTCTCTGCCCCATGTACTCCCCCTGTTGTCGGTTCTCCTGGACGCACGCCTCACATGGACCATCCTGCCCGGATCTGAATCGAGATGAAATCCCAATCAATTAGAACTGAATATGATACCGTTTGAAATGCTGTGCTGAATAAGGTGAGTAGATTGTCAGAATCATTATGCCGCGAGTCGTTACACCTAAAAGCACTCACCCATCAGCCTCTCCATGCCCTGTATGATGGGTGTGACTGGAGTGTCCACGGTCCGGCCGTGTCTCACACGATATGGTTATTGGTGTCCCATCCTCATGTCGCATTCTGAACACTGTAGCAGATATAAAATGAGGAACGAATAATGCTTGATATATGATATACATGTAATCACATTTCAGAAGGATGGACAAGATCTCACAAGTCAATCATTAGTGGATTTGGCCCTTTAGCAGATGACTTTTGGTTAATAGTTTGGCATGAGACCAAGCTAGATGGTTTTACAGCCATGGATGACAATCGCTTTTGATTCTAATTGGGTGTGGTGGAACCATGCCTTAACTGCTGAATACACGTGACTAAAGAAAAACTTGCCTTTGAGCGGCTCCACCAGCTGGCGCTCCTGGTCGGACATGTGCTCAGGGGGCGGCAGGCGGGGTACGGGGTCCTCCTTCTCTGCTGGGGGTCGTCTCAAATCACTTACTGTCAAACATAATATTACCCAAGGTTTAATACAATGTATTTATATTATGTTATATCAGCAACTGCACACTTTTATGATTATAGTGTATTCAAAATATATTAGATACTAATACAATGCAGTAGAATAGTAGGTGAATTCTAAGTGTTGACCAGACAAATAAATTAACCTGTGCTTAGCTCTTTCTTAATCATTATATTATGCTCTACTGGTATACCTTACAATATGCGAGTCACTTACGCATGCTATATTATAGCATGCTTAAGTGACCCGCATCCAAGACGCCTCGAATGTGTCAATAGTAGACCAGTGTTATTCATACTGCGAAGTTCTTTTATTCTGCTATCGGATCATAGTAGAGTGAATAACAGCAAGTTCCTGAGACACTTATTATGACTAAGTTGACAGTTCTTTAATATTGTTTCACTTTACCACATTTATGTTCTTAGTAAATCATGCCGGTCATAAGTGTCATCATAGATGTCAGTTAGAGCAGTAAGAGCTGGTCTTTATGCATACTAAAAATGAGTCGGTATGGGGCTTTATTACCTATGCGGGTATCCCCTCCGTCTCTAATGCGTTTGAGAATGTTTTGAGTGTCGTTATTCTTTATTTGATCATACTTTATCATAAACGGCCATGCCATATTCGCCATATGACAGGTAGCAAACTGTGCAGTACCATGTGCTATTGATACTAAGCTATTTAATGTCATCTCTTACTATAATTACATTAAAAGAGCCATAAATAAAGTGATCCGACTGGTTAATCATAAGGGAATGTAGCACTCGGAATCACTTAAACTCTGTGGATGGTGCATTCATAAGTCAGCAAACCGAAACTAAGTGGTACATTGTACATGACATTATTACTTTTAAACTTAAACATTAGGTCCACTCAGGACAAATGGTTTACACATGATAATTGGATAAAAAGAAAATAAACTCAAAATTCAAAAGCAAAGTAGTTGTAAGTGCATTTTCTATAATAATTATTACCATAACTATGTGAAGTGTGTTTAACCAATAATGTAATTGTTTCATAAATATGAATATTTTAAAACGGTTAAGAAGGTCTCCATCTGTTAGTGTGTGCACAAAATATAATGATCACCCATATTGGACGAGATCTTTCCAAAGTTGTTAATCTATGAGACTGCTGTACTGGCTCATAAAGCCAGTTTCATGCACCGAATTGACTTTTCCTGGGAAAGTAATTCTCAGTGGGTAATGAAATAACCAACAATAAAAGCTTCATTTACCAGATAATATTGCCAGGCAATAATCATTACTTGTTTGGCCATTGGGAAGCAGAAAACAATTTGACTAAATTGAAATTTCATCCGAAGTACCTCATTGATAGTGACCACTTTAAGGGTGGGCTGTAATTGAGGAGATAATCACAAATATAGTGGTAACCAACTCGAGTAAAAATATCTGTTTGGACAGTTTGAAGTTCAATAAAGATTGTCGTGCAGCAAAATTAATTCAATCTCTAAAAATAATGAACTTTTCTCTCAAAGACGAACACTGGTGAGTAATGTAGAAAATTGGTTAAGGCAGCCGGCCAGCTTAAGGTAGGTTAGGTTGTTGATAGGATGGGATCTTACTAAGCATTCCGCGGGCCACGTCAAATGTGTAAGTGGCTAGACATGAAAACAATAGGTCAGCGTATAAGGTATTCAATGTATTAAGATGAAGTGTACAAGGTATTGAAAAGGGATGTACAAAGTAGCAACTCTTGTAAACACACTTTACTACCATATTGCCATTTTTCTTGCCCAGATAATTAAGCTGATAACGCTGACTTTTGGGTTATTATAACCACAGCGCAATAACTCTGAAGTTGATGATGTTGAGAACTACATATGAGTCGGTAACCGAAAAGGTTATTTCTAATTAAGGGGCTTGTTCAATGGATTCATCAAGAAAAACACCACGCTCATATTAATATTGTTCATATCATTTTGAAATCTCGTAGTTATTGCAATCTTCTTCACATTGTCGTAAAAACTAATATAAAATCAGAGAGCACTAGTGAATGTAATATTGAATAACGGCTGAGAGCTATCGGGGAAAACACGAGCACCTGTGTATTTCGATAAAAGGTTAGGAAATACACTCATACAGCGCATACATGATAAGAAATTAAGCAATTTAATCTCATTAAATGTCTTCCCATTATGATACATTATAATTACAGCAATAACGAAGAGTGAATAATAAGTTTACTCTTCGCTGTACTCGATAAGTTGATACTTAAACTTTGTTCATGTTTTTCCATTGGGATAGCGAGGTGGAAGGGATAAATGGTTATACTAGTTGCAAATTTAATCTTGTCCGTGGCATAAAATGTAATATCAAGCGACACTCAAATGACAGGAAATGAATTTTTCAACAAGAAATGAAGTTGCCAATAGTAATGAATACAAGTTGACGGTTTCTACCTAGGAGCCCACATGTTAATTTCATACAGCATTTACCAGGATGTGGGAAAAAGTCAAACAAGCAGCAGATAGCTTAAACTCACACTGGATATGAACTTGGACGTGATTAACACATTATAAGAAAAGGTTTGATACCTTCTACACTGTTCTATGTAATATATTTTATGCATACATGATTATGTTAATGAGCCAGTTTATCAACGAGATCGACGGTGAAAAGCAAGCTCTAAATGGTACAAAGTAATGAAGGTTTACCTTTCTCCATATAGTGCCGGGGACTGGATGTCTTACGGGAGTGTGCCTCTAATTCTGCCATGTAGACTTGGGCAGGGGGTGGCGGTGGCGGGGGTGGGGGCAGTGGAGTTCTCTGTGTGCGAGTCCCAAACTGCCCCCATGGAGTAGGAATGGAGGGTGGTGTCCGATAGGGTTCTACCGGTGACTTCTTCAACATCTCAGACTGTTTCTGGAGTACCCGTAGTGGGTTGGCACTCTGGGCACGTGCCGGTACAGTGCCCACTGTGCGGCGACCCTTCATCCCACTCGGACTCTTCTTCTTGACTTCACCAGAATCTGCTGCGCCACCACCTGACCCGGGTCGTGACTTGCGCTTATCGGCTGTGCGCGCGCCACAGCCTTGGATGGTGAGGCCCTCGTCAGTGGTATCAACGTTGTTTTCCTCCTCGGCAGTTCCACTTCCACTGGTTGTCCGAGGGGTGGTGGGGAAGGCATGCTGGAAGACACGGTGCTTGTACCCAGCAGTGAGACGCCCAGATGCAGAAGTTGCTCCTCGCGATGTCGGTGCGAAAGTCTTCACATACTGGTCTACGTTAACATTCATGATAGCCGACTCGTCCTCATTGAGCCCAAACTCGTTGTTGTTTGCGGCAGGCTCCCCCTCAGCTACCAGCACCATGTCATCCTGCTCCCCTCCAGGAGGCACAGGAGGAAGGTCCTCCTCCAGCAAGAAGGTTAGACGCTTCTTATTACCAGACACTGTAGAGGGTCTGGAGCCTTCAACACCCTCTTCCAATTTTGCTACTGCGTCCATGATTGCAGCCTCCTCGGCATCAGACCTTGCTGTGTTCTGAGGACCTTCATCGCCATCCTGCACCTCCAGGGCGCCGCTCTGAACCAGACGCTGAACCTCCTCCAGGAACTTGGAGGTATCCGTCATGACTGGAATGGAGGCTGGTGGTGGTGCCATGGGTGGACCCTAAAACAGGAAGGTCATTTACTATGGTGGTAGAAACTAGCATGGGGTATCACTATAATTATCTTAGTTACATATATGTACAGCAACATAATCAGTAATGTCTTGGATTAATTTAACTGAATTTGAGGTCAGTAAATATGTTGCAACAGTAAAAATAAACCATTTCACACTTGCCAATGACAGTATACCAGCACACAGAAAAGTAAAGGAGTCACACATGGCTCTGGTAAAAATGGAGTGTCAAACAGCGTTTAACTTTGCTTATATGAAGGGTCAACTTGAATTGACACTGATAGTACAGAGTCAACTCAAGTTGACCGTTCATATACTAGTATAAGCAGAGCCCGGAAGCAGAGTCATTAGCGGTTTGGCTCTCTATATTTTAACAGAGCCACATGGAAGACACAGTTGACACCTTTACATTTCTCTGTGAATTGATACAGCAACAAAGCTAATACTGAAAACGCAATGGTTACCTGAGATGTTGATGTAGAACCATTTTGACTTTGGACCCTGTAAGGAGAATTTGGGAAAAGAGGGTAATCAGATTGGTGTTGGTCCTTATGCAGGTAACATGATTATGTATGGGGTCTAAGGCATCATAGTCAAATCTGCTGGTTATGCACACACTCCTCCGTCTTCCATGAAAACACTAAATTTATGATCCATCCTACAGAAAATAACAGCTTTCAGAATAATAGCATACATTATTTGAATTGCATACTTCAGTTGGAACAGCTGCATGGAAAAAGAGGGAAACCGTCTATGCTGACAGGACAATTCAGTGTGAAACGTGAAAGGGAATGAATATCTCTATAGTCAACTTACTGTGAGTATTGCTGGCTTTGCCCCTGGTGTTTCTCCACCATCGTGTCTACAATGTACAAGGTGTTAAACGGTCAGAGGTCATGTCTTTGTCTATCATGTTACTTTTACTTACTACATAATGTACCACCAATCATATCAGTTCTTAATGTGCAACAAGGTATCTTCTAAAACCGCTCATATCTTTCATAGAAAACTATTACATCTGCATCTACGGCTAATTCCTTGTTATATTGCATATACATGAGAGGAAAGCATGGAACAGCTATACTCATATCAAGGACACAGTACTCTATAAAAGGGAAGTTCTCCACTACAAGGTTTCCTCTGTATTGTCGAACGTTTTGAGGCTCATCTAGATACAAATATCGATCTACATGTGACACTCCAGGGAAAAAGGGAAAAGAATACACGGGGAGGCATCTTCGAGGTATGTTTTCCCCTAGTGGGTCTCATTCATCTGCTGAAGTAGCCATAACCTGATGTCCTTGAAGGCTAAATGTTGTATTCTGCATTTTAAATCCCTCCCTCAGTTTGTTGTCAGTACAGTAAGGTATAGTTGATGGAGCACAGAGAGAACACCTGTCCATTGTCAGCTGTGGAGATTTACACCACCAACACAGGTGCAGCCCCCTCAGATCTCAACCACACAGACTAAAAGAAAAATCATACACGTGCAGATAATCTTTACTACACCAAGGACAATTTCTGACATAATTCAGATGTGTCTCCAGTCAAACAATAAATGGTACACTCTTGTTTGCCACATATGTAGTAGCAGAATACCTTTACACATTTTTCAAAGCAGCATAATTATAGTGTACCCTAAAGGGTCCTCAGGCAGTATGTTAATATCCTAAATAAAACATTTGTTATCATATTATGTGCGCTATCAACGGATTATAATGCCAGATATAATTTATGGGACCATAAGTGATAGGAGTTTCTGCCAAAACAAACCTTAAATCTACCTCTATAAAAGGAAACGTTTCACGCATGACTTTTTCATCCTGGTGGACTTTGTCTTATAGGAATACAGTCGAAATGCCAAACAAACATTAAATACTTAATAGATGGTCAATGAAATCCCAAAGATTAAGATTACCTTGACTTCTCTCTTCATGATCTCTTCTCCAATAAGTGGTAAGGGTAGTATAGATCGTTGAGAACAATCAGGATTGCTTAGTTGATCATATTTCAATGTATAACATTTTTAATTTTCACCTTGGTTACTGTTCATGCTGGTGCAGAAGCTCATGTACTCCATGTTGGGTGGCGGGTTAGCCTGTTGGTGGTCAAACGTGGTACGCCGTCCCAGGTCCCTCTGTATAAGGTAGGGAAAAGGGCATATACTACACAGTTCGATAGGCATTACTGCACAAACATTGTGTTTGCCTTCATTTTGGTTATCGCTGGTTTTATCATACACAAAACACCAGAGCATTCAGCTGATCTCTTTTCTCGTCCTTGTGTTTTCATTGCAACTATCATGTTCAAGTTCATTCATATTAAATTTGGCGATACGAGTGTAACTTTCTTACAATTGTTTGATGACATTCCGGTTATTGTTACAATGTTGGAGTTTTGAAATGTTGGGAACTATACACAATAACATGGAACATATTTTCAAATGCATACATGTCGAAATGATTAACAGAAAACATAATGATCCTTATGTTCTCACCAGGGATAGAAAGAGATCTTCCTCGTCAGGATCCTCAATTTGGGGTCTGCAACAGAAAGGAAATACATTATTTTCGTCATAATATTATTTGCAATTCTAAATTGATCAACTTCCCCAAGCAAAGAAGCTGTGATAGATAATTATCAACAGTGGGAAAGAAGTTTGCTCAACCCACTTGTCTAGCTAGGATAGAGCACCCATGAGACTAGCTGGTCTGTTAGTACCTTGAGTAGACCGGTACACGGATCACGAGCCTTGTGAAGAATTGGCCCTATGATGATTGGCCCTGAGGACGATCGGCCCCATGTCTTCAATAGCCCTGTGGAAGATTTGCCCCATCATTAATGGTACCACGATTGAGTCTACTCATGGTACCAACAGACCAGCTAGTCATCTCATGGCAATCTGTAGCGTATAAAACCCTGTTCATATTGTATATTTCAATATACTACTTACGGTGTATCCTGGTTAAAGTGTACGTTTCGATATACTACTCACTACTACTGACATAGTGGTGGTGTCGGAGGCCTTTTGTGGCAGACTACCTCTGATGTTTCCTTGGTACGGTTGTATTGCTATGTTATGTCGTACATGTATGAAATAGCATTTCAATCCATTTCCCTTTAATGACGTATATCACCTGCTGAATAATTGTGTTACCACTTGTTATACATTTTGTGCTTGCTTTTATAACACAACATTATTTTATTATCATATCATGTGCGCTATCAATGGTACAGACGGGGTAAGTTGGTGGGCTAGTATTACAGTGTTAAGAGTGAGACTACATGACACAGCATCATTGCACATGGTGTGATGATGAGCTATGATACGTTGGAAGGCGCACCGTGACACAATATCTCACAGCACAAACTTAGCTTAGGGAAAGGGCCGGGGGCGAGGATCAGACTATTCTGACTTGGCAGTTGGGGATCTCATATCTGAGATAGCAGAGCGGTTTAATGCACGGCAGTCTGTAGGGTGGCTAAGGTAGGCTGACACCTGCTGACACATGCTGACACATGCTGACGCATTATGTTCTCACCTGGTGCGCATGGTGCCGCTGTTAAACTTGGTGGTGGTGAGGAGGGAGGCCACGACATCAGCGTCCACCTCTGTTGTAGTGTGGGACGCAGCCACAGGGGGTCGCCTCGACTCCACCGCTGCGTACTGGGGGGAAACGTTGATTGCAGTTGATAGTCGACATGATTGTTTCACAGTCATTACATTCAGTTTGGACTTAAAATATTCTCTAAGTATACAGGTACATGTGCACGTACAGGTTCATTTTACACTGGTAGAATGACACATCCATTTTGATGCTATACTAGCAGTAACATAACTTGGAGAGAAACAACAAAAAGACCTGTAGTGCACACCTTCAGGTCTTGGTCTATTGTTCTTTAATCTTCAGATGTATATAAATGTATGCGATATTTGAAAAGGTACATCATGTTGCTGTGTCCTCTATAACAATAGCTTGCAAACTAAAGCTAAAAAGGGGGTTAGGAGATTAATCTAAGCTTTCAAGTCACTCAAGATACACCTACGAATAGCCTAGATGGTCGCTTAATAGTTTTATAGCTCTGACAATGTCTACACACCATTTCTTGTGGCCAGTTTTCCTCCACAGTTACCACTGTACTTGACGTCTTTGGTCGGCATGAGGGGGCCCCTGACGTAGAACTGCGAAGTGAGGACCGAGGCCTAGACATCTTCTGGACAAAGGAGTGACTACCAAAACTCTGGAAAACTCTGGAAAAGAAATGGTGTAATTAACGTCGCGCTTTAGACATTACTCCACTGTGTCTACTCGTTGAAAATTGCATGGTTACGCTACTGTATAACTATGAGCCACAAGTGCATTTTTGAATGTATAATCAAAATCTTTATATCTTTTAAGTTTATGCATGAAATGATTTGTTTTCTTGTATATATGACCATCCATCTTATCCAGTCTATTTTCCTCAGGTGAAGCATACTGAAAGACTCACTTGCTGCGGGCCGTGTCGGGGGTGACCTTGCCCCTCCAGTCGAGCAGCTCAAACGGCGTCAGGGGGGTCTCCCTGCGGTCAGGAGCTGCTCGCCCAGTGGCGCCCTCGGTGGTGGGTCTGAGAAGGAGCTGCTCCCTCCCCGGCGCCACCTGGTTGTACATGTGTGACTCACTGTGGGCGTCACGGCTGGAGGCAGATATATAGAGGCAGATTATAATGGGTCTTAGCAACTATTAGAATTCAATATGGCAATGTTCACAGGTATTTCCTAAATCGAAAGGGGATATGGGACCAACCCCCATGTACCCCTTATACAGGGCCCCATTTCATTATAGAATTGACGCCACTAGGCTCACATCAACAGCTGATGAAGGTAGAGAATACTACCATATCTGAAACAGCATCGCCCGCTGGTGTCGTTGGCCTGGGTGTCTATATGACTTGGACAATAATGTATTTACCTACTGTCCTTAATATATATCTGCATTTCTAAAGTATATCAGTCAACGCCATCTGACACCAGTGGGTGCGACACAACTAAGTTCTAGATCACGTTATCATTCCTCCTCAGAAATAATTATATTGAAAAAATGCTGAAATAGACTGCCCCAATGACAGTGGGGAACGTCTCTGGCTAAAGTTGATATTCAGAGGTAAAATGTAATGATGTCACATTTTCAAGATGTAATTATGCATACTCGTCTGGGCTGGAAGGTCTTGCTCTGGCCCCTGGAGGAGCGGTCTGAGGCCGTGATCCAGGGTCCACATACACTGTGGGCTGCCTGAACCCGGGCTGGGGATCAGGGGCCACCTGCAATATAACATACGGCTACCTGTATCGGTGTGCTGGCATATGCTTAACATGTGTAGTCTTCTACATAAAATACACGACAAGCCATAGACGTAAGAGGGTCAAACAGCTTCCTCATACTCATCGTCAGACCCCATGCATTTCAGCAGAAATTAGAGTACAACTGAACATAAAAATCAAGTTGATAGAAATTGGAACACACAATTATAAGTACCTGGTGTAGAGATCTCTTTTGATTACTTACAGACCGGATGACCAATATTGCAGAACTATTTCTGTAATTACCTTTTCTTTGTGTGTAGTCATTTCATCTGTGACAGTGTCAATCATGTTGACAAGTGCATCTAGTCGGATGCTAGAAGCCTTTTCCTCCCCCTGACTTCCTCCAGATCTGAATAGCATTTCATCATCTGAGTCATTATTAATGGTATTAAGATGACAAGTTGGTCAAAACGTGTGCGACTTTGTGACACAAACTGAGAGTAATTATTATCTTTGTATTTAGTATTTAGTATTTAGTCACATGCGCATAGAGTCGAGGTAGAATCATTACATGTACATACAGAAAGTTGTAGAAATATCCTTTTCCATTTCTCACCCAAATGCCACATTTTCCTTGTTGCCTCCACTGCGTGCTCCCTTGCCCCCAGGGGGTGCTGATTTGCCTCGGAAGCTCGGGTATTTGTTCCGCTTCACTGGGTAATATGGTTCTGTACTTTCGTAAAATTCCTCCAGGGGGCGTTCGTTCAGCGGCCGAGAGTCTGCCACAGGGGCTGTGCCTATTGGGTGGGGAAATATCATTATGACGGATGAGTGGTTGGTTCAACTAGAAAACAGCAAACCTAGGTTCATGTCCAAAAGGGTATAACGGCGATACATACAGACTATGATAATAATAAAAAAACATAGCACTTTGATACCCGACAATTACTTGCATCGTGTTTGATCATGGGGTATAATACACTGATTTTATAAACTGATTATTTTGCACATTCTGGGATAGAGATTGACTCACCATCTTGGCCTTTCCGGTACTCATCCAGTACAGCATAGTTTGCTATGACATGTTGTGTCATGTCCTCGGTGGTTAGTCCGTGCTCATGGGCTGCGTATCGTGTACTCCCGGGGACACCCGCACGACCAACATGCTGTAACTTGGCTGTGAATGTATCAATATACATACCTTTTGTGTAAATATGAATGGTTATCACTATAGATCAACGTTGTAGAAAGGGTATCGCCAATTCTGCCCACTTTGATTCAAAATAGTTACATCCAATCATATCCATAGAAATTTTACGAGAACAGTCATCTCAATAATCGAAAGAAACAATTTTACCAAACTGTGACCAAAATCGTCACAAAGGTTATCTGAAAACTTGCTTATAATATGATCTCTTTTCTTTAATATGTAATACGATAAAGGCTCAATATTCGAACATACCCAGCATGTCCTGCCCCATATTTTGGTTTTGTTGGTAGTTTCCCCATTTCTGTAGGTGGCTCATCCGCAGACTGATAACGCCCCCTGCTGGGTCCTGGTACACAGAACCTCCTGTAGATGCAGAGTAGTGTATTAAAAACTGGAATGTGGTGCCATACCCATCTTGTTTATTCATTTCATTTATTTTTCTATAAACAAAGTTGGTGTTATGTACGCGGTTATCGTTGCAATATAATGGTATCTGTACACAATTCAAAGCGTAAAAGTCAATGTCAAACCTGGGTATTAGCAGATACACTACATAAAGTTTGGACGGTGAATACTTTCAAGTAAACTTTATTTTAGACATGCGTTTCTTAAATCATGATAAAGAATGATAATCTAACCAAGATGAAGACTCCAAACTTAATGCATTGTCTCGTTTGCAGGGTCGATGAAATTCAAGCAACACCAACGGGATGCACTGTACTATACTGTGGAGATATTATATACATTGTGGGATTGCAAATTGGGTGCACACTGAAAGAAAAATGTTTTTTTTCATAGTGCATAAAACAATAGAATATGCTTATCTTGCATGCTATATTCAATTCACTTTTTTGGTGGGGCAGATCTCCTTCAGATATTATGATCATATACTGTTTCTACTCCCTTTTCCATATTTAGTTTGGCAACTGATAGACTTTAAGCTTTCCTATTATGTTCACTCCATATAATCTAACCCTTATACGTATTATCCTTTATGATAACACAACCTGTACTTCCATATTTAATCCACACATAAAGGTCAAGTGCCTACACCTGGATGGCATCCAAATAACTGTTTACCTAAAACTGCATTTGAAAAACCAATGACCCAATGTATTGCATTAATAGAGGGTGGTGTTGCACTATCGAAATACTAGAATAATAAATACAGAGACAGCTATTTCCTTATTTCATTTAATGATTGTCCTATAATGACATGAAAATCAGTACCATATTTTGCAAGAGATAATGCAACAGAACCCTAATTCTATGGTTACTGCATGATCCACCACCAAGGCTTTGTTTCAGCGATGCCACTATGTAGATCTGCACTATGCTACAACAAATCTGCATTCTTCCTGTAGTGATCACCAATGCCATATAATCTAGTTATTAGTGTACACGAAGAATTGCAGTTCATAATGTATGTAATTATGTATTTCTCTCAAATTCAAAGCCAAGCATAAATTCGAAGCCACTATTGGAAAATAATTCCATTAGAGCGTAAATTCAACCTGTCCGTTACAAACCTGTTCCGTCCTCATATACTCTGCCACCTATAATCAGGCAAATACATGACTATGGGTGCCTTTTCAACATTTATGCTGTGCACAATCATAAACCCCTAAAAAGGGCACTGTCTTAAGAAGTAATCACATCTAAAATACAATGCAAGATTACAAACGTCAATTTCAGTGTCAGACTACAGGGAAACAAAATTCACAGGTGTATGTGATTCTCACAATAAACTAACAATAGTGCATGATAACAATTGGTGCTGCCGAAACTAACGTTTAGATACTTTACAGCTTATATTTTGTGGAGTACCATAATATAAACAATGAAAGTGAGGAAAACACATGAAAACTATGAATAGGTGAAGAAATGTCAACTAATCAACGCATTTACCAGCATTGGACTTAGCCTCCTCTTTGGCATTTTGCTGTCGTGGAGTATTATCTAAAGCCATTCACAATAACTATCATCAGGTATTCAAATTCTCCCACCAAGGGCAAAATAATTATGCATACAAGTCATGTAGACTTCCATGTACCAAATGTAATGGTGTGATGAACGATATCTAACTGCAACTTGATGACAACATGGAAAGTGGTGAAAATGCCACTGTGCGATTCTATTATCTTTTAATATCCTTTAATGGCGACGATATTCAGGGGTAGGACTGACTACGCCTCACGCCAACAAAGCGATACAAGTCAATAAAGCATTCTTCTGTCCGATTAAGATCAAAAGGACAATAATACTTATTAAGTAGAATACCACTAAATTCAGATAAACTGACCTCGTGAGGAGAGCTGGAAGCGTGCCGGATTGGTGCCTGTAGAGCGGTCAGTGGGTGGACCGGAACCAGGCAGTGCCTCCACGGTGGTGTCGAAGGCCTTAGACAGGGGGTTGAAGACATGGGGCAGCGGCAGAGGCTTCCGGCGCGGCAGTAACACCGACTCGGAGGCCGCCGTGTTGGGGCGCCGACCCCTCATTGCCACGTCGGGAGTGGGAGCCTGTCATATACATATATGCCATAAAGGGGTATCAGAATACTAGTAGAACCATGAGAACATCAGCAAAAATGTTTTCGGTTTATGTTTTCTTATCGAAACCTGACGTCAACTGGATATTTTTTATGCTAAAACTTGTCCGTGGATCTCTGTGCCAGTACTATCAGTTACTATGACAACAATTATTTTAAAACTATCAATTTCAATTTTCATTTTGGTCTATCTAGGAACATTAAAAGCATATTTATGTGATTTCTAAATATTATATATGGATATTCTGTATTTTTCTCAAAGCAATCATTTCACTGTCGAGATCTTCTCTTCTATTCCGACATCAACTTACACACCTGTGATATTGATATGGCAAATCTCATTTAGAATAATGAAATGGAGTATAGAGAACGACATGTGCATTTATCCCTGTATGTAACCCTTTCTCATGCGGTAAGTGAGGACTGGTGACTATTCATCTGAATGACGAGTCATCTTACTCTGGCCTACATCTAATACTAAGTGATGATAATAAGCACTCGCAAATGTCAAGGAGCATGCACTACTGGATAATTAAAACTAAAGTGAAGATTTCACTCCGAGCAGCTTTGACTTCATCCTTAAAGTTCACGAAGGTTTCCACTTTGAAAACCTTTGAAAAGTCATTTCAGTCTTATTCAAAATCGTTTAATGGTTAACATATTACAACAAAAAGTGAGATTATAGAAGAGGTAAAAACGTGCCTGAGACAATGTATTTCCATAATATTATGTAGCATGTATTATGTCCATGCATTTCACGACCATGCACGTCTATAGCGATAATGTATCCCATATAATGTTCGCCTTGTTCCATGGATAGAGGTGTTATAAACCGTCACTCAAACAATATATTGTGTATGGAGATCTAATGTAGTAGTCTAAGTGTTGATAGAGGTTTAATATTGCATGACTCAGAAACAGAATCTTCTGAAGTATTTGTATTAAATATGAGTGTGTGACCTACATAGCCGGGTGCATATACTCGTGCTGACCGAATGTGTTACATACTCACTCTGATTATAACCCGCATTATGTACGTCTTGGCAGGATATGAATGAACACAAGTTAGTACTTGAAAAGGATTAAAATTGGATGAAAACACTCTGAATTAACCCTTCTTTAGAGCCTTTCTTTTAGTTAACGCAGTTTTATGGAATAATGTCACATGATTGTCATGCTTTAAAAGCACAATTAGTAAGCTAGGTTTCTATGCAAACTAGAAATTAGGGATTAATACAACTTACATTATTGGAACTGCCATTATTTCCAATGCCATTACGTATACGCCATAGCGAGAACATCATAATTTTGGGTGATGATAGGCTATACTAGCAACAGAAGCTGATAATGGACAGTTTCATTTGCAATTTTCCATAATCAGCAGAAAGCTGAGCATTATCAGCATAGTTCATATTATTTGTTACTGCATCATTCTGTCATTATTAATCGGTACATTCTTGAGATTCACTAAAGTTGCTAATCAGCTTATCAGGCAGTCAGAGCTCAGACAATTATTTTGCATCACTGTCACCGTATGTGTCAAGTGACTGCAGGTAAGAGAGTGTAATCTACTGTTAGTAATATTAGAATATTGATGTTTACACTCTATCCGGATGTACTAGCTTTATGATATTCAAAGTCCAAAATGTATAGCAGCCGTGGAATGCATAACGGTCATTGCAATGATTGGAAATGTAAGATGGGCTTAATTTTCTGTTAGGACAACAGCACAACCTTTTGAAAACAGCTTTATGATCGTTAAAAATGTTAGCAGACCAAATAAATGAACCAAAGGTACCTGACTAGAATCGCCGGAAAATGCACTCTGAAAACATGTTTCAATTTGATAATGTCTAAATAAAGGTGAGCAAAGCAAACCCAATCCGGACACAATCTATGCAGGTGCATATCAGTCGGTGCTTTAAGCTGTCCTCATATAACTGTGCATGTAAACAGCTGGTGAACTCAGAAGTTGCAGAATGTGTTTTTAGAATAATCCAGCATAATATTGATGGTAGTCTTGACATAATATTACAAACCAATGGCGGCTAATATTTATATATATGAATACGAAATAAAAGGTTGAACACAGGAAATTTATTGAATAGTGAGTTCCCAAAACTAAGATTTAAGAAAATAATTAACTTGAGATTTGATAAAATTTATTTCTCCTACCTGGGGTCTATTGTCATGTTGGATTGGCGCAGAGTGGGGGCGGGTGACCCCGGAAGTGCCCGAGTCTGAGATGACCGGGTCGCGGGTCACAGGAGGCTGATCTTCAGCGGGCAGACCCACGTCTTCAATATGGCCGCCACCGTACTGCCGGAAGTAGTATTCCGCAGCCGCCGACACCTCCGACGCGGGCGGGGAGGTCGGCGGGTGAGGTACCTCCTGCGTCCGTTGGTGTTGTACCTAGTAGAGATAAGCAGGGACAAGACAATAGATATAGAACTAGCTGTGCTATCGAAAGCTTGTGTTTACTCTCTTTTGGCTTTAACTGTAGTAAAAGCAATGAGAATTAACTATTCTACGAAATGATGCAAGTAGACATGGATGTAAGAAGATATATTTATTACAGGTAGTAAAGTTGGTAGAGTAATAATTAATACACTTTATTAAGTCATCGAAGATGGGAAGAAATACACGACGGCGCGACTTTGGAGATTGGATGGGACGGTATAAAGTTTCATTCTTAATTAATGAAAAGGAAAGGACAAAATAACAGTTTAAACCAATATGATGTTTTTATGATGTATCAGCTTTTCTATATGCGTTATGAGCCTTACCTGTTCCGGGCTGGGCTGACGCACCGGTGTGGTGGTTCTCCTACTTTTTGCACTACTCACCTGTATGGAAAAGATTAATAAGAAAATGTCATATAAAGGGGCATAATGACAGGCAATGTGCAGCTCGACAGTGGTGTTCAGTCCTAATGCTGCAAGTATTGGGAAGCCAACAGAATGTGTGCCATCTAGCTAGGAAAAAAGGTTCCAAACGTGAATTTTAGTCTTTCATAAACTGCAGGGCTAGCCACATTTGACGCCCATTACCACCAAGTGCTATACATAAATACATACATAGGCCTAACATTTGAGTTATGGGAAGAATACAGTTAAGCCTAGAGCTACTCTTCCCAACTCCAACTTGAAGCATGCTTTATTTCATTTATTAGTGGAACATACCTTGACATATTATACAGTAGCATTATGATATGTCAAATATAATTATATCGAATCAAAGTTGACGTGATTCTTTGATTTATGGATAGTTATGTAATAGCTATAGACAGAGTTAATGAATAAGTGAATGAAATCCATTTAATTTAGACCTGATTATCCCTTATCCACCTACCACCCCTCTTATTCGTGTGCAGTATCTATGTGTGTGAATGTACTCTATTTATTGAACGACTTGTCGTTAGCCTATTACTCCAAACCGGTTGTACACAGAGCCAATCACAGTACCCCTCTGTTACCGTAACTGTATGCCACCATGTACAATGTATATATTTATGTGGTGACTGGACATTATCAATATTATGGGGCACGTTCAGAAACCGATCCGCACCCACTAACAGTAAGACAAATAAGCGAAGAGTAAAGGACATCAACGCCATTTTCGAAAAAGAGAAAAATCGGATAAAAATATAGGTTATTGATGGTTAGATATAATCCTCAAACAATTTTCCCAAGATATATTATTGTTCATGTCATTTGGATCTGCTCAGTATACACTCTGCTGCGAGGGTGCCTTTACATAAAGCACTATATCTGCTTCAATTCTGCGATGGATTCATGTATTTTTGCATACAAACTCTTCATATTCAATTTTTATAGTTACTTAAGAGTAGAACAAATAAGATTTACCTTCATGGATTAACATTTATCAAACCACTTTTTAAATAAGATTATTGACCTATGTACTATAGTTACATCGGCTGCAATAATGATTGCATCCATTGCTTGCTAGATCCATATGCTAACGCCTTTGACACAGCACTAAAGTAATTGGCTTCTGGGGCAAAATATTTTCACACGGAGTTCATGACTTCAGGACATGTGACCATCCCTCCAATATGTAAGCATAATTGTGTTGGTAAAATATCCTAGACTGTTACTACTGCTATAACGCCAACGATTTCTCAAGCTCAATACTTGGAACATTGTATTTGACTGATATTTGGTTCTCACACCAGAGTGTTGACATAGGGTGTTTTATCATAGAATTATCAACCAAAACTGTCGATTATAGTGACAGAGTTGTACGTCTTACAGGGACCAGAATTCGGGGGTGGCAATGTGTTCAACGTTCATAGATACTTTGCAGTTTACTAGACTTTAAATCAAAACCAGCAATGACCTCAAACAACTGTGGCAATGTAACACCCCCTTTGGGGCTCCCCATACAATGTTGGTGCAACAAACTCAATATACTACATCAGTTGGTTGGTAGGGCTTCATAAAGGTGGCTGCTGTACTCTAGTGGTAACTTGTTGGGTAAACTTGGGTTAGTTTTGTTTGGCTACTGGTCACCCAGACACACCCGACACCATAATCCACTAAATGTACTATACACTGCATAAAAAGGTACCCTTAATGGGATTTAGTCTAATGCAGAGGCCTTATATACAATACACATCAACATGGTTAACATTAAGAGTGATCCCACGATTTCACTTATTGATGTCTTTTAATCTGTTCCTAACACTGATATGTCATGGACATATATTCTTTTTTAAAGTGTAGTATTTAAGCAGGAGAAAAACTATATATTTATAAATACTTGTATTAGCCTACAGTAATATAGAACTTTAAAAACAAAACATACACATTTAAACTTTTGCCTTGAAATTTCCCCTGATGCTAGCTGTATTTCCAGGCTAATTTTGTCACCTCATCTGATTGAATTGAGCACTTGTCTTTGTTACTAGCCTCTATGCATATATGACTACATATATGTATAATGTTTCTAATGTTGTGGATAGTAACTGAAGGGGCTTCAAAGAAGGACCTCATCGAAAACGTATGTATGGGTTTAGGTTCTATATTGGATGTCTTATGTTGAAGCCGTAGGGCATGTGATGGCTGTGTGTACTGTAAAGGAAATATGTGTTGGTGTCGACTGACCAACAGTCCACCTACTTACATAGTCATTGATCAGAGAAGTCTGCTATGCAAGTACACTTGCCTGGTGTTTCCTTTCACCTGCTCTTGTAAAGCACAATCCCAATGCACAATGGCGGCCCGTAGAGTTTGTGTAAGGGGGTGGGGGTGGGAGGGGTGTCCAAGAGCTGGCCAAGGTGGAGTGGTTACATGTATACTCCGCCGAGCAGCACAAGCGAGGTCTAAACTTGAAATGGTGTTTTTTGATGCATTTCGCCACATATGATATTGAGACTAACATTTGTATTATCCTTTACCATTTGGGCTGAGAGATTAAATTTACACCTTCAGGTGGGTCAATATGATGTCATTTCCGTCTACGGCGCAGATACATTCTCTAATTTGACCATTGACCACCAGGGGACCTTTGTCTCATATTGGAACAAGTTTCATCAAATTGTCCTAAAATGGACTAATGTGTTGCCTGACTGGGGTGAGAACCATCAGCCTTTGGATATGAAGGCCTGCATTATGCCGCTGTGCTATGGAGTCTGTGATGGTGGCTCTCATTCAGAAGTCATACATAACTAGGATTCAATGTTTAAGGATAGAGAAATTCCACACCATAGGTGTGGTGGCCGGCTTCTTTCAAGGATTCTGGATCAAATACATATCTAATAATTTATGCACTAGCCGTCCTAAAAGGGTAAGTGTAGAGAAGTCATGATGCAAGAATGCATCGCTGTTCACTTGAAGCACTATGCTGACCTTAAAAGGTTAGTATCAAGAAGTAATGATGCATGAATGCATCACTGTTCACTTGAATCACCCTGCTGACCTTAAAGGGTTAGTATCGAGAAGTCATGATGCAGGAATGCATCACTGTTCACTTGAATCACTATGCTGTCCTTAAAGGGTTAGCATAGACAAGTCATGATGCAGGAATGCATCACTGTTCACTTGAAGTGCCATGCTGTCCTTAATAAAGGGTTAGTATAGACAAGTCATGATGCAAGAATGCATCACTCTTCACTTGAAACACTAGGCTGTCCTTAAAGGGCTAGTATAAAGAAGTCATGATGCAGGAATGTATCACTCTTCACATGAAGCACCACCTATCCCTTTCAGCTGTCCTTAAAGGGATAGGCATAAAAAAGTCATGATGCATAAATGCTACGCTGTTCACTTGAAGCACTATGCTGTCCTTAAAGGGTTATCATTTTAAAAAGTCATGATGCAGGAATCCATCGCTGTTCACTTGAAACACCATGCTGTCCGTAAAGGGTTAATATAAAAAAAGTCATGATGCATAAATGAATCGCTGTTCACTTGAAGCACTTTGCTATCCTTAAAGGGTTAGTATAAAAAAGTCGTGATGCATAAATGAATCGCTGTTTACTTGAAGCACTATGCTGTCCGTAAAGGGTTAATTAAGAAAAAAAATCATGATGCATAAATGAATCACTGTTCATTTGAAGCACTATGCTGTCCTTAAAGGGTTAGTATAAAAAATGGCATGATGCAAGAATGTATCGCTGTTCACTTGAAGCACCATGCTGTCCGTAAAGGGTTAGTGTACTCTACAAAATAATGATGTAGCAGGGCTGCATTCAGGTAACATGACGACAAATGGAATACAGCATAATGATAAACTATGTTAACCATAATGGGTTAATAAAGCGTATAATTATTCTCCATGGCTACATTCATGCATCATGACGACAAAGGGAATGAATTCCTTCAAGCATCATGCAGACCGTATCCATCATCCACAAGAGGGACTCGGAAAGCTGATATATGTAATTACCTACACCCGCCCTCCACACAGTGGGACATAGATATACACTACAATTGTGGCAGTGTGAGGCCGCTTTGTTATTTTATAGCCGGGCCCGGCGCCAGGTGAGAGCTGATAATCACTCCCACCCGCCTTGTACACAGTACTGCTTCCCGTGGCCAGACCCACGGAGGGTGGGGGTTGTTAAAAGCGAACCGACATGCTACTACTACAGGGGATCACGCCTTACTGACCAGTGGGTTGTTCACACGTTGCTTCGCTCTCCAGCCCACTGCTAACATATGCTAATGTAGTAGCAGACTGGCGCCAGGTGAGGGGGCGGCCCGGAAACGTGTGAAAAACATCTTACCATTGAAAGCTCAGTAGACCGGAATGAGCAGTGCATACTACGTCGCCGGCCAAAAACGGACTAGTTCATTGTTAGAGGTAAGGGGTGAAAGGTCTGCGTACCTGAATTCCCTTAGGCTATTCAAGCCTATGCGTATAGCAGCCCCAATCCGCAAATTGCGCATTTATTCAAGTGGAAGGGTCCATTATTATACCAAAGGGGTGGAAGGTGTGCGCAGAACTCTTACAGTTTTGTTACAGGTTGATTGCAGGTAAGGTCTAATGCGTAACAGGAACGGCTGACGACGCAGGGTTAGGATCACTCTGACGGAGTGCAGTGCTGAGGGGTGGGGGACTAGAGAGCATATGTATGTAGGGTGCAAAAAGCAATCGACCCAATGCTAATCCTATGGACGCGCAATTCCTGTTGAAACCTTACGGAAAAGTGAACTCATTAACCATGGCCGGGGACTCCGTCGCCGGCCAACTAGCCCTAAGTATAATTATTTCTATTCCCGTTTAACTTGTTTTCTGATGGACAAAAACTTAAGAAATAAGCCCGGGATTCTCTAGAGAAAGAACATTAAAACCTATATCCAGAGAGAGTTATATAGAAATTTAGTTACTTTTCAATACTATTTTATGTACATATGTTGCAAAACACTATATACTCCTATTATATGAAACATTGACTTATGGCTTGAATATCTCAGAAAACAGCTCAGGACCCTCCTATTTTCTCAGCTTAATTCTTTTGGAAAGTGTATGCTATTTTGGTCTTATGATGACAATCTAGCTCACTTTACATCAAGGGATTGACCCACCTTAAGATGCTGAAAGATATCGAAGGTCAATGTATCACTTATGACGATTTTCAACGAATAGATATATCAATCAATCAATCAAAGATTTGAAATGGTGCACTCTGGTGCATTTTGTCACAAATAAAATCATATCAAGGCTTAGTTATGAATCTATCGTCTCTGGCTAAGCCTAAGACATTCTCTTTGTAGGGAAGGATGAACATTTCATTGGGCATGGGAAAGGTCTAATCAAAATATATCTCGCTTCTTTCTTTCTTTCTTTCTTTCTTTCTTTCTTTCTTTCTTTCTTTCTTTCTTTCTTTCTTTCTTTCTTTCTTTCTTTCTTTCTTTCTTTCTTTCTTTCTTTCTTTCTTTCTTTCTTTCTTTCTTTCTTTCTTCCTCATTCTCCTCTTCTTCTCCTCATCCCAATCCATTTTCCTTCGGTGTTCCCAGGGGGAAGGGGGGGGGGGGAGGAATCCCTCGAATCTGCCACTGACTGCCGCGGTACCAAAATGTATTATTAATACGTCCATTACCATAGGCATACACCTTTTGATTCCGTTTTCTCCGCTCTCCCCTTACTTCATGGGCAACTTGTATGTGGTGCCAATATTGACATGTTTACATATTAGTATAGCCATGGCTGTTTACCACAATGTAACCAGTGAATGGTGTTATGTAAACTGGGTATCACAACATCATTATATTACTAAGTGTCAGTTGCAGGGGCGAAGCTAGATGGCCACATCGCTCATCCTCAGAAGCGCAGACAGTAGAACTGGGGGGAGTGGACGTTTGTCAGCAGTTTCTGGGGAACCCAGTCAGAACACAGGGCCTGGATATTTCTCTGATGTCGTAGCCCTAGAACCCACATAGTCATTTTTTTATGAGTATTCCTTGAAATATCACAACACATGAGGTTTAATTCGCAATATTGCAAGTCTTTGGGAGGTGGCCATATCTGTAAAAATACAGTCCTGTCCCCTGTTGCCTTTTCATCTGTGTTTTGAGGCAAGGTGCCTGAAGCTTGATGCTAGTCGGACTAGGCAATCAGGTGTGTCATATGTGATCCAAACAATGATGGCTGTGACCTTATTACTGATGTAAATAAAGGTCAAAGGACAGGAAGTACATGTTACATACACCAAAACATGGAAGAGGGTACTTTTGAACTGTAGTAACGTGCGGGATTCTTCTTGCCAAAAAGGGGCATATTTCTTCACATTCCCCCTCAAGAGGGTCAAAATTCTTTAACGCCCCAAACATTTTTACGTCTCCCTTGTAACTAATAAATGACTACTCCCTTAGTTGGCAGTGCAGTTCATTTCCTAAATCCTAGACTCAAACTCCAGACATTTCATTTCAGTGGGTTTCAATTGCTAGGTCTATGCCTGCGTCATGGCATGATCATGGACGAGGTTAGCTGAGTATGGCAAAGCAGAGAAGAAAAGTTAAGTTGGTTCACATCAACTAGAACTATACTATCAACTATACTTTCCCTATTCGGGCCTATTTTGTTATAGTGTCTACGGGAGCAAGCGACAGGTCCCGTAAGTGGACATGATGGTATAGCCTACACATGTAGGGTGCCCAGTTACAGCTTATAACTGTGGTAAGCACTTGATGATCCTAGAGCTCCTGGTATGCTCCGGCTATGTTAGAGATAAGGGGATGGGATATGAGTGGATAGTTCTCTTTCATGTTTAGATAGCATCACATGTATCTCTATACATGGGGGTGAGTTTAAAGCTAGTGTCCTGTTGTCAACACTGAGTACTGTTGATATCAACGTTACTGTTGATATTAGTGACTCATTCTCTATACTAGCATGGGTACTTCGACCATCTTACTATATTTATAACGTGGAGGTAACTAATAAAAATAGGTTAGTATCTATTTAATCAGTGGCAAATGTGATTTAAACTATACACTTTGAGCAGAGAAATCAGGATATATGCATAGTGATGTCTCAGTATAATCATCATAGCAGGTGGGTGGGTATGCTATAATACCGCTTGGATAACACTCAAAGCCAGCATCCCACATCGAATGTATTCGAGGACTGGTAAACGTCTATTACACATAATATAGCTAACCCCTAGAGTGACTATTTCTGCTACTCACTTGTATTTAATCCTGGTCAGGAGGTGGTAATTCCTGCTATGTATGGGTACTATTGGCCAAGGCCTCCTGGTGGGTGTATGTACTACTGGTCACTACTCCATGCCCTTCTCCCACGCCTCCACCTATGTGTCTGGCTGTACCTCACCTGGAGCTACCACCTGACTCAATGCACAGGCACCGCTGTACTAAGGCCAAACAACACAGGGTTAGGTTTATTTCCTATACCTTATGGAAGCTAAAAGACTGTAACTGTAACTAGTTAACCTTTTGAAGCCACCATATTGTCCCCCGAGTGGGGCTGCTGGTTGTCCCATCCCAATGGTTCAGCCCTGTGATACTGCCACAGCACAGTCAACCGAAAATTGACAATGTTATATACCTATATGCAGGCCAATGTTTAATTCATGATTTATAAGAAAAACAGTATGTGCACGTGGTGACTAGAGTACCTGCATAATATTACCGAGACTTCTGATGAATACAATTAACCTTCGAAGTTTACACAACGTCTCCCGAATTGAAAACCCAAAGCTTCACGCCAACAGCGTAAAGTTAATTAGGAAATGATCAAGGGTTTTTAGATTGACAGTCAAGACAATAATATGGCTTCAAATGTTGTTTTAACTGTGTGCTATGGCTTGCTAGAACACATATCTTTCTAGAATCCAATTAGTTGTAACCATTAGTAACCATAAAGCATAGTACTTACACAGACTTTTTTTTACATCATAAATAAATTGATACTCTGTATAAAAACTGCATTCTGCATTTTAGTTATATTTACTATTCCTGCATGTATGAAAACGAAATAAATTGGCTTCGACCAGATAAGATATAACTTATAGGGTTAGAGATAATCCTCCCTACGCTTATCTGTAGATTATCTGTTCATACACATGGCTACATGTGTTGGGGTCACCAAAAGAAACATGACTACTTTAGCCTCTGCCTTTTGGCACCCTACCTTAGCCTGTTACATGTAGTGGAATTGGGTTCAGTGTTGTGGGTGAGGGTGCCCCCCTCCCACCCTAATGCCTCACCCATAGTAGGTGCTGCTTACTTTCATTAGGCCCTAGACCCTGGAAGCGTTGACATTAACTATTGACACCATGGTAAATTTGCCAAAATAAACAACACTGTACGCCCAGTCCACTGTAAGTGTACATGTATACTGAGTTCATTCCCTGGTGTCTAAATACCATTGGCCTACATGGAGACTCGTTGATTGATTGTACATATGTATATTTGTTCCCAAGAGATGGCGCGATGTAGAAATCGAGTATCAATTATTGTTAAACTGTTCACACTGGCTCAGTGCGGAAGATGGAATGTGTGGCCCTATAGCTCAGTGGCTAGAGCACTGGTCTTGTAAACCAGGGGTCGTGAGTTCAATCCTCACTGGGGCCTGGTACAATTTTTCGTTATTCAAGACTACATCTAATAATGAATTGAGCCATCTTGGAGGCGACCCAAACATGCCACATGATAAACATTGATTTTAACTGTATGTGCCTTGATAACAGGGACCTTTAGCAACCACGTAAAAGCTCATTAAACGCAGACGTAGCAGTGTTGATCTACTATTTTGAGCATAATATCATTTTGGCATATCAGTTCGGGCATTATTTTAACAATACATTAACAAGACAAACATTTCTCTGTTGCAGTGGCAACAGAGGAAAAGCGGGGGCCAGCCCCTGGGGGGGTCACTTAGTATATTTTGTATACACATGTGTGCGGCTGGCAAGGGTACTTTTTCTACAAAATTCCCCATGACAAGGGTCCACTTTTCAAGAAAATTTGCCATGACAAGGGTCCAGTTTCATGAAAATCCCCATGACAAGGGTCTACTTTTCAAGAAAATGTCCGAGATTTTACCGAAACTTCCCATTTTTAACTAAAACATCACATTTTCTTACAAGAAAATTCGCACAAGAGTTAATTTCTCGAGGAGATTTTACCAAACATGGTCTATCTTATTACTTTTTTCCCCAAACCTAGGAGCTTTTGGCCGAAAATGCCATAACAAAGGTAACATTTTGAGGTAAAAATTGCCAAATCAAGGGTAAGGGGTGTCGAAGGTCCAGCCGCACACCCGTGTCAAAAAATATATAAGTGCCCCCCCCAGGGGCCAGCCCCCCCCCCCATGACAGAGGAGGGCGGGTCCTGAATATGTTTCGGGCCCCCCAAAATTATTCAAGCCCCTATATACTGTAATACATTCCCAAACCTCACCTCACCAACATGGAGAATAATGAAGCACAGGGGTCTGGGCCCCTTATGAAAATTTACGGGGACTCAAACAATATATTTCTATACCATTTCAACATAAGTGTCTATATGGGCGATCACTCATAAAAAAACTATACTGAATACTGGTTTGAGTGCCCCCCCCCCCCACCCCCAATGATGATTTGCTTCCTACGCATCTGCTGTTGTCCTGGCTCTGATAAGCTGCCATGACTGTGTGAATATCTGACCTTCCAACACTAGTCCTGCAATGCCAATGGTATCGGTTACTGATTCCTGAGCCTTGGGTTACATATCGATATAGTATAACCTCCTGGGTATAAGCACTGGTAATTGCTTCCGGTTAACTTTGATTGAATGAACCTAACTGAGGTACAACTTAATAGTTGAACGTACCGTTGGATCCCCCCAAATCTTACATCTTCACAACAGTCGTGTGGATTGTTTGGAATTAATGAGAACTGCCGACTTACTTGGAGGTCTGGCCGATCTCACTATCTGTATCATTCTGATCTTAATGTTCAGGATAGTGCATACAATCTTTAAAAAAAAAAGAAATATTAAACTCTCTTTTAAACCAGACGGAAAACTGGTACAGTGGGAACACAAACATGTGAAGGACTGATGGAGGAATGGCATTAGTCCAAAATCTGTCAGAAGATGTAGCAGGGCAAGGTCATTTGAACCAAATAGACGATAGTCCCCCCCCCCCCCGGTTTACGGAATGGACACTACACAGACAAAATATCACATGTGAATATAAGGGTTATGTGTATGTTGATACATGGAACGTGTATGTTAAATCATTTTATAAAAATGGTCCGGCCAACCTTCTAAAACCAACGGGGTACACACTTCAGCTGAACCTGTCGGTGGCACCCCCTGGTACATAGATCCTCAACTAATAGCTGGGGCGAAGGTGGCAGTCTCCTTCCCGCCAGCTGGCCAGCCTAGTCCAAACTAAAGTGCCATTCAAATAGCAATATTCAAGTTGACGATTAAATCAAATCGTCCCAGAACATAACTGAATTGAATAATTCATTTTGATTTTGATTTTTGATCTCAGTTAGGGCTTGTATAAGGTAGAATCTTAATAATGCGCTGACTGGTTTGTTTCCATAGACTTCTAGAGCCAACCCTATCTGGAAACAAGCTTTGATGTAACGATGATACATATGAAGGGTTTAGACGGTTTTTACGCTAAGGGTTTTGGTGGAACAAACCCCATCAATATATTCGTAATATGTGATTTCACACCTCCGTCTCCTCAGGACAAAGACATCTTATCTGACTAGGTTAATTGAGTGATTGGGTAAGGGAAGAATCTAACTTATGTCCAGCCTTGTCTGACCTTATAGATAGCGATTCTGGCAATACCTGACTCTGATGAGAAGGGAAATCGAGTTTTGCCTAACTCTCTTTAGAAAGGGAATCAGGCATTCTCCATGCCAAACCCCTATTAGAAGGGGCTCATTTAATGGACTAGTATCGGATTGCCCTTATTCTACAAAACAGTTTTATAGGATCAGGGCCTAACTGATTCACCTTGTCTTACAATCTTACACATTTTTGTTGGTTACAGGTAACTATGCAGCCTAGACTTAATCAACAGATCTGTTAATGAGTAATATATTGTGTAATGGGTGGAGACCTATAGGTTGTTACCTGACTGACACTTGAGGCAGGTCTCTGCGACCTGTTACCTAACTCACGCTTGAGGCAGGTAGCTGGGACCTGTTACAGGTAGCCTGTACATGTTAGTGTTACCAAACCGAAACTTCAGGCATGTAGCTGGGATCTGTCAGTGTTACCTAACTGATATTTCAGGCAGGTAGCTGGAACCTGTCATGAAGTGCTACCTAACTGCAATTTTATTTCAGGCAGGTAGCTGGGACCTATCAGTGTGACCTAACTGACCAGGGGGGAGTCAAGTGCTGTGGCGCCCTCTATACCGCAGAGCATTATATGCAGCTGCACCAGCCTGTAAGTGCCAGTCTCAAACAGGGCGGGGAGGAGGTCACACTGTACTGTCCAGTGTGGGGACAAGGTCTTTAGTATACATGATTGGTGTGAGGTGGCACCACTGTGAAGTAGGAGGGCCATGGTCATATATCCCACCCACAGTACATTTGTATTGCATTGAGAGAGCATTCATGAATGAAACCCTAATATTGAGATAACAACAGAAGCTTTATAATGCTACATTGAAATACAAGGGGACAAATTCAAGGATTTTACGGCAAAGCCGTAGTGGCTTTGGGTTTTTATAGGATTGTTATGAACTACATGTGAGAAAAAGAGGGGGCATAGATTTATAATTGTTGGTGTTTCTGGGGTTCTTATGCAATTCATTTTTGATGGTTTGCAGCAACACTGCATGGTCAGTTAACTACATGCACTTAGCTAAAAAAACTGATTTTAATTGGTTTTACTGCAGCTGGTATAACAATAGAATCCAATATGTACTAATGGAATCAAATAGGTACCAATGCAATTCCATTGGTGGTGATGCACTCCATTGATGCCTATGCAAATACCATCTTGGCAGCCATCTTGGAAATTACATGGATTAAAAATCGGAGCCTACAAATGGATTCTACACACCAGAAAACCCGATTATACATGTGTCATACAAGGAAATCAGACAATCTTGAGTTTTTGGTGGCCATCTTGGCAGCCATCTTGGAAATTTCCCAGATTGAAAATTTGAGTCTGAAAATGGATTCTACATCCCAGAAAACCCTATTATCCATGTATCACACAAGGAAATCAGACAATTTTGAGTTTTTGGTGGCCATCTTCACAGCCATCTTGGAAATTTTCTCGGATTGAAAATCTGAGCCTGAAAATGGATTCTACATCCCAGAAAACCCTATTATCCATGTATCACACAAGGAAATCAGACAATCTTGAGTTTTTGGTGGCCATCTTGGCAGCCATCTTGGAAATTTCCCAGATTGAAAATTTGAGTCTGAAAATGGATTCTACATCCCAGAAAACCCTATTATCCATGTATCACACAAGGAAATCAGACAATCTTGAGTTTTCGGCAGCCATCTTGGCAGCCATCTTGGAAATTTTTCGGATTGAAAATCTGAGCCTGAAAATGGATTCTACATCCCAGAAAACCCTATTATCCATGTATCACACAAGGAAATCAGACAATCTTGAGTTTTTGGTGGCCATCTTGGCAGCCATCTTGGAAATTTCCCGGTTTGAAAATCTGAGCCTGAAAACGGATTCTACATCCCAGAAAACCCTATTATCCATGTATTACACAAGGAAATCAGACAATCTTGAGTTTTCGGCAGCCATCTTGGCAGCCAGAGGGAGGAGGAGGGGGCAGAGAGAGGAGGGAAGGCAGAGGGGGGAGAAGGTAACAGGAAGGAGGAAAATGGGGTAGAGTGGGGGAGGGGGCAGAGGGAGGAGAAGGTAACAAGAAGGAGGTAGAGTGGGGAGGAGGGTAAAGATGGGGTAGTAGGAGGGGCAGAGGGAGGAGGAGAGGGCAGAGGGAGGAGGAGGAGAGGGCAGAGGCAGGAGGAGGAGGAGGAGGAGAGGGCACAGGGAGGAGGAGGGGGGCACAGGGAGGACTTGTGATGACCTTCCTTTAAAGACTGTAGAATATTATTTCAGGGTTGGTGCATGTGTGTGTGGGGTGGGGGAGGGGTAATTATGTTGGACTTCACAGTTTGTCTTTGGGCGGGCTTGAGTGATTTCAAGAGCCACCCTGGACCACACAACCTCTAGTATAGGTCCTGTATGGGAATTGGCATTGACATTGACAGCTTGGCTTGACATAGGAGTCAATAGTTATTAGGCTGGTACCTATCCTTGCCATTGACAGCCACATTAGAGAACTCAAAATATGGCTGTTCACAAGATGTCTAGGCCTTACCACAAGGTACACTGGTACTACATGCAGTAACTGAAAACCAGATCTAGGTTAAATTAGTCTTGCACACACCTGCAAGGACACATGGGGAACCAGTCCTAGGCAATGTTTAAGGGCCAGCTAGGGCTTAATTTAACAATGAACAAGGGGACCTATGCTAGTCTTTTCTTGCTACTTTTTCCAACTCTCTGTGTGTGGTGTCAATGGCTTTGGGGACAAGGTCCCAAAGCCAATAACTTGTAAAAAGGGTAAATCTTACCAGGAAAAAAATACAACAGAATTTAAACTTGAATAGCTTTTGCGTAATATAACTGCTTAAAAATGGTTAGAAATGACTGTGTGTAGTTTCCACTCTAGCCACTCCATGCGGATGGCGCTGCTGCACTTGATTCCCCCCTTCTAACTGACACTGGATGCAGGTCTCTGGGACCTGAACGTCACCTGACTGACTGACATGTTACATGACTGACACAGGGAGCAGGTCTCTTAGACATATTACCAGTGTAGAAGGTATAACTATAAGGTATCTTACCTGACTGACACTGGAGCCAGGTCTCAGCGACCTGTTACCGTGCGTGTGCTTAGATGAGGTACTGGAGGAGCCACCCGCTGTACTGGGCCGGACTGAACCTTCTGTTGATTTGGCAGATTTCCGCTTTGCTCGCCCAAAACGCTGTTTGAGATTTAAAAAAAACTAAAATGACCATTTTAGCAAATCAGTTATAGGTTTTGCTGTAGTACATCTAACAATGTTTTATCTTATTTGAATTGGTCCTAATCATTTAAAAGATAATGTAAAAGGTTGAATGAATAGTGTACTCTTCAGAACGAGTATCCAAGTTTTACTTACCGGCCCTGTGTTCAGTGTTTCTCGGTGCTGTTCGAACCAGTTGTAGACCTGAGACAGCCCCACCTGTTTCTCTGCATCTCCACCACTATAGATGAGATTATACAGTGATTTGATTACACAGTCCATTTACCGCATCATAGTCTCAAATTTCTAGGATTTTACATAATTGCTTTTTCCTCTTTATTCAGAGTTGCGCTCTACTCCAATGACAATTCATGAATATGTATAAGTACCATTATTACTTAACATATAATTGTTATGTGGTCAACATAGTAAGGGAATCATCAAGAAGACTGCGAACTCAGAGTCAAAACTATGGTCCATTGGCTCCCGGGATAGCCTTAGTTCAATTCAAAATCGATATTTCAGTCATTTTAATAATAGTCATGTGACGTTCCGCGAGTTGTTGGAAATAAACATAAAACTGCAGTTCTTCTTTTCACATCAATTTTGTTTGCTACACTAATACATATGGAACTAGATATAGACTGGTGACAAAATGAAAAATTCTCCCACCAAGGGGCATTTTAAAGTACAAACAGGCAAGATCATTTTTTGGGGTATTTTGGGTGTGCTGAATCCGAATATCACACTTGCCAAGCTCAAAAATGGCTCCTTCTATGAGAAAACTACAAAAACAAAATGGCTGCCATTGATTTTTTAGAAAACCTATGAAACCTATGTTATTTATCATTCCTAGTCATGTAATACATCAAAATGAAGGGACTTGAGAGGCCAAACTGTCTGAGACACCTGCCAAGCTGGAACATTATTTTCTGAGAGTCTCGAAGCCAAAAATTCAAAATGGCTGCCACCGTTTTTTTGAGAAAACCCCCAAAAATACATTATTCATCACTCCTGTTCATGTTGTACCTCAAATGAAAGGGATTTGCAAGCCTAGTCCACTGTAGGCCATTACCAAGATAAACTGGGTTTTTGCAACAAGAAACCCCTCCCAAAAAAAGGGATAAGTAGTGACTGTGCTCACTCAAAACTTCCTTTCTGATTCAGGGGTGTGAAATGGAAAAAATGATTTCCTCTGAAAATGGTGCATAAAGTGACAATGCCACATGCAGGTCTGGCCCATCTTCTCCAAACCCTTGCAAACTTCAGGCTTTAACAATATTAGGGGGATTGGGGGCGTTCCCCCAAATAACATTTTGAAAATCTAGAAGCCAAATGGTACAGTTTAATGTGTTTTGGTGTTCTGGTCTGATGATATTTCTAAGTCCCCCCTACAAAAAGGGAAATAATTTTTTCATTGGATCTGGATGAATCTCAGGAACTGTCCCAGTGAAGATTAAAACCTCGGATTTCCGAGTTTCTGCAGAGATTTCACACCCCTGTGATTGGGAGCCCTCCTCGGAATCAAGACCCAATGGCAGGTCCTCAGGATTCAATTCCAAGTCCTAGGAGCCAAATAGATATCTATGCATGTTATCTTGAGGAAGTTTAGGGGATCTTAACTCTAGTCCTAGGGACCTGATATTGGGTCTTAGGGATCTCCATTTCAAAGGAGACCTCCAGCAACACTAACTTCTCTTTGAGGGTTTCCCATCCTCCATCCAGATCATCCATCCTTTCCTTACTCCACCCCTCTTCTTATTCCAGGTTTTAACCCGTCTCACTGCGTCTCTACTCCTCTTCCAAAGGCTCGTCCCTGGGCTCCTGGGACTTCTTTAGGTTTTCAATTGCCTTGGCTCTAAACGCTCCTCCCAGGGCTCCCGGCCCTCTACCTGGCCCCATCCCCTCATCTTCCGGGGCTTCCACCCAACCTGTTTGGGCTTCAAGCCCTCCCTTTGGCATCTTTTCCCACTACATTTCCTCTTCCCTTCCCCAACCCCCTGCCTTGTATCTCATTGCTTCCCTGTACAATGTTCTCATGCTGCTCTTTTCCTCCGGCTGCTCTATTCCTCTCCTTTCCCATTCTCCTGCCTCCTCCCAACACTTTCCCTCCCTTCCCTGAAAAGGGCTTGGGTCCACAGGAGGAGGAGTAGGAGCCCTAGGAGGAGGGTCGTAGTTCCAGGGTGGGGGCATCGGAAGAGGGGTAGGATAGGGAAAGTTTTGGTGGCACAAGAGTGGAGATAGATGCTCTAGATGAGGAATAAGGAAGGCTCAAGGAGAGGTCAGGGATGCTGGAGGAGGTCTTTTATGAAATGAATATGAGATTATTAGGACTATCACTTCCCAATGACTAGAGGTCCCATGCCCTAAACTTTCTCACAATTACATGAAAATCTTTCCTGAAGTTAGGTGGTCATGTAGGGGCCTATAGCATGTAGAAGTCAAAAGTCACTGTAAGTTCCAAACAAGATACCCTGTCTAAGTTAAAGCTCCTGAGGCATATATATCTTGGACCGAGGGCTTCCAAGCCAACACTGCTTTTTGTCCAGGGCTATAAGTGGGAGCGCAGATGGGCTAGCCCAGATTCAAAGTGCCCAGCTCAAGCCCAGATTTATTCCACTTTAGCACACACTATTAGTATCTACAATGTTTTTTATGAAAAAAAGTTTTCCTAGGCTGGTCCAACTGGGCTCCCACTTTTAGCCTTGGACAAGAAGGACCATAACCCAGCTATGGGCTACCCCAGCTGGCCCAAGTAAAACACAAATGGGCCCCAGGGACCAATGCTGACTGGGTTGGATCCTGAGGATTTGCCATCAGGTTCTAAGGATTTGAAGGTGAAGTGGGCCCCCAATCAAAAGGGAAGTATGTGGTGGGAACAATCACTATCCATAAATAGTCACACTAGTGCTTGTTCAAAGGCTTTTTGGGCTACTTGCATGGCTGGCCCACAGCTGGTAAAGTGTCTACCCCTGTATATAATATGTATTGGGAATGCTCTTATCTTGATGGGATGTGCCCTTAACTGGGGAAGATGGGTACAGTCATGTCGCGGTAATCTGGCCAGTCCTGTGCAAAGCTACAGGTACCAGCATTGTGTCCCCCCCCCCACACACACACTGGGAGCTAGGAAGCGGTGTGTGTGTATGTTTGGAGATTCTTTAATAGGTAGTCTAACGTCCAGATGGCACATTGCATTCCAGACTGTGTTTGGAGGAATCTAGGCACCGTCTGTACTGCATGGTGTGACAGTGGTAGACTGGTATGGAGGAGGAGGGGGTCCTGTGGACTCTTACCCAACAGGCAGGGAGGGAAACACCTAAGGGACAATGGCAACTGCAGAGAGGCCGGGGAGGGAAGGGCAGTTTACACCCTCCATGTTTTATACATACTACCTGACCTACCTGGACTTACCTCCTCACCCACCCCACCTCCGGTCTACTGGACCACTTTTAAATGGTAAAGACACCCTCTGTACATTAACAGGACTGACCGGTGACCGGATCATGAGATAACCGGATTACTCTATACTATTATAGTGTGGTGCAAAGGGAGCCATGCCTAGATGGTGTAGTACCCGGTTAATCGTCACCCGGACTAGGGTGATGTGACTGTAACAAAAAGGCCAGCATGTACTGCGGATAAAAGGGTGCACGTAAACAATTCTTGAGCCATCTAGAGAAGGGGGGAGGGTAATAACTTTTGACCTCCTGCAATGGTGTTAAAGATTTGCAATAACTTTTTCCAATATTGACAAAATATCCCCTCTTTGGGGCTTTCCCATCTCACAAAAATAGCTCTTCCCCCTTGGAAATGGACTGAAATGAACTGTGCCCAAAAATTGCTAGTGGCCATTTTGTTTTTTGGGGGGATGGGTTTCATGTTACAAAGGTCCCTGTTTGACTTGGCAATGGCCTAGAATGGACTAGGCTTGCAAATTGAGGTACAACATGACAAGGAGTAATGAATAAAGCAATTTTGGGGTTTCTCAAAAAGCGATGGTGGCCATTTTGATTTTTTGGCTTTGAGACTCTTGGAAAATGATGTTCCAGCTTGGCAGGTGTCTCAGACAGTCTTGCCTTAAAAATCCCTTCATTTTGATGTATTACATGACCAGGAATAATGAATAACATAGGTTTCATAAGTTTTCTCAAAAATCAATGGCAGTCATTTTGTTTTTGTAGTTTTCACATGGAAGGAGCCATTTTTGAGCTTGGCAAGTGTGATTTTCGGATTCAGCACACCCAAAATACCCCGCTGAATGATCTTGCCTGTTTGTACTTTAAAATGCCCCTTGGGGGGATTAGAATGATATTTGTGAAGATTTTGTCCAGTCTAATAAGTAATCGATTTTGTGGCGTTGAGCATTACATGTCATGAATATATTAAAGCTGGGCCGTCAGGGAATAAGTTCAGCATTTTCCATACATAGACTAAAATAAGAGTTCCACCAGAGGGCAGCAGTGTTTGGACAGGGGACCATGAGCATTGTCCAGCTACAACATATTCACCCTATCTTGTGCCTGTAAGAGCTGAGCTCCCTCAAGAGCCCTCTTGTGAATCAAAACTGAACTATATCCAAAGGTGCTTTTGGCCTCACTTCAACCATAATGGTCAAGCTTTAACTCCTTGAACGAGTGCTGCCACGTAGTGCCCTTGCCTGATAACAATTCCAACAGATGGTTGGGTAAAGGTTATAGAGCGCCATCTATGGTAATTACGTTTCTCTGCTTATGGTTCTTTCATTGAAATCTCATGAAGTAATGGATAGGGTAATATAACTGTTTTGATTTTGATATGACTACAGATAGGGCTAAACACTTACCAGTCAATTTCTCCCATCATCTTGGCTAGAATGAAGTAGAACTTACAATCCTGCTCAGCCTGCTTCCTGTAATGAGAATAAAATGTGTAACGGTTAATACCGGTATTAAACTGTTATAATACCACTGCATTATAAACTCATGTAATTCCCTCCAGCTAAAATATGTTACATCTTATCCCATCAATTTTACTGATTTACCAGACTGTTTAAGTATGCATCTGTTATGGGGTGCTGCCACCTAGTGGCACACAGCAGATCTAAATGGTAGGGCAACCTTCTACTGGGCCTCTTTATGAATTAATGTATGGTTTTTGCATGCATGGCATCTGAATATGACATTGTATGCATCTACCAATTCAGATTTTTAAATTTCTTATCATAAAACTGAAATAAATAAGAATTAAAAATTAAATTCTGCTTGGAGAGTGATCAACCATCTGTGTGGAGAGTGAAGGGAGAGTCACTGAGCCTTGACTGAGTGGGGCCTGTCTGGTAGCTACTTCACACCTCTGGTCTGCATAGCCCTTATCTCTCCCAGCTTGGCCCCTATCTCCACTATCTACCCCAAGATAACACTGATAAGGTGCCAATAGACAATGACAATCTCATAAAATCTCCTATGATGTGAATTGGCACGAGAGTATGTATCCAAAATGGCTACCCCCACAGAAGGCTCCACTGGGGGAACGTGTTAGAACCCTATAGGCATGTAGCTGGATGCATTATCAACCAATGAGATAATTCCCTGGCCTTCACTGCGGAATTCTTAGGGTGCATTATGTAACAGCTTGTACCCATGTGACCGCTGGTACCAGTGCTTATCTCGCCGGTTACAGGCTTAAGTAATGGATCCGCCCACAGGACGTCCAGCTTGACCCCTATAGGGCCTAGTCGGGACTGGAGCTGGTTGCGGCAGGCAGCACTGATAAGAGCTGATAAGACTGTTACTAGCCTGTCCCCTGTTTGTCCCCTAATTGTACCCATAGTGGGATGTCTTATCAGTGGGTTCAACCGCAACCAGCGAAATATAAAACGGCGGACCCACAGGGTATAGCTCCAGATTCCTATAGTGTTTAGCTCTGTTTCTTTAATATGTCATAATATTATCATGTACTAAAATTTAGATGATTACCATAATAGAAGTCTAGCCTGCCTAAGAAGAAGAAAATCTGATAAATTGTCTCCCAATATAATCAGGGCAGTGTACACGGTGTCCTGCTTCTGCCAACACCCTATGGTGAAGTACTCACGACTTATGTAATAATAGCAGTGTATACTATCAGGGATCAAGGGATTAGAGTCTAGGGAATCGTGTAATACCCACTGGAGGCAGCGGCAGATAAAGGCTGTTCACGCCTACTTGAAAATGTTGTTTTATAAACTCTAATCTCATAAGATGATAAGCGATATCGGTATAGTATTTTGGCAATTAATAAATAGGAGTTTGACGATCGGTATACGCGGTGTATTAGGTAGAAGTCAAGTCTGTATAATGGATGGACTTTCATTGTGTTTCAAATGATGTGCATGAGTGGAATTGGAGGTTATCCTGGTATGGAGAACTACTCTAACACCACGTCTGACGTATTTTACGGTATGGTACAAAGAGTATGACTTGTCCTGCATGCCTCACCACCATAAAGATATCTACATATCCTACATCTCTACATCAGGCAATGGTTATATTGCAAACCCTATGCTTATTTAGAGAGGCGCTTAATATGTTTATTTTTCATAATACAGCATTGCATGTGATCAAATAACTATATTATACCAAAATGATATTATATTAAAAAATGATGAGACA
The DNA here is from genome assembly GCA_947462335.1 of Harmothoe impar. Classification (NCBI taxonomy): domain Eukaryota; kingdom Metazoa; phylum Annelida; class Polychaeta; order Phyllodocida; family Polynoidae; genus Harmothoe; species Harmothoe impar. The sequence continues at coordinate 48,830,650 of OX381710.1, forward strand.
GGTTGTATAAGGAACGTACCTCCTGTCCGAGGGCATGCCTGTCAAGTATCCCAGTCTCAGGTCACGATGGTGCTGTTCTATCACTCCGTACATAGTCTCAAACTCATGAGTGGCCCGCAACTAGAATATAAAACACAATTATTCAAAATCGAAGTAGGTGGCTCTATTATGATGTTGGTGCATCACTTTGATTTGAGATTCGATAGTAAACTTGTATCAACATTGCATTTGGCCTTGGTATACTTATATATACCAATACAGCGAATGACGGTCTATTAAATCATCTTCCAAATTAGATCTTCATGATTGTTGACTCCGAGCCATATGACCCTTTTCGTGGTCATGAATATGAGCCATAATTTATAAGGCTCGAGTGCTGATCAATTTATATTACAATAATGCCCATAAGCCTCATGACACAGTGCTGTCAAAATTTACTATGTTTGGACAGACAAAGCTGACAGTCATTGACTGGACACCTGACAACACGATTATAATTGAAATGATATTAACTGCTATAGTGTTCAGATATAGCATATCCGAATTCAAAGATCCATAGACCCTTTGTAAGTTAAACCTGTTGGCCAATTATAATGGTGTTTGGAATTATCAATATGCCATCAAAATTATGGCTTTATTTATTATCTGGGTATAATATTTATGTAGCTCTCGGGATGGTAATATAATCTTTTCTCCAAGAAAATTTATCAGTAAAAATGAACTAGTTGGGTATATTAGACTGTTAGATAGCGTGTGCATTTTTCATCTTTAATATCTGGGAATAATAGGGTCACCGTCTGTAAAGGCCATCGTGGGTGTTCCTTCGTGGTGTTTGAGGGAGGCAGCCATCAATGTTTATCAGGGCCATGTTTACTGAATTTGTATCAATTATAATTGGGGGGAGGGTAGTATTTTAACAACAGGGTATGGTAGATTTGCAGTGGTGAGGGGGCAAACATTATGACCACTCCACTGTCAAGACGAACCTTATAATGAAGTGATATGAATAGTGTTTTCCAATTCACCTATAGATCCGATTGAATATAATGTACAGATATATGACAGGCTGGATGGTTGGATAGGATGATTTGTCTATATGTGTTTATGCAAAACATAGCTGATAAACTATAAATATGTTTTTACATAAAATATCAAAATCATATTTCATATAATTCATGTTACTTTGATAAGGTCTAGGTCACAGTTGAGGCATAATATATCATATTCCCCGACACAACATAAGGCTGTGTCTCACGACCTTGGGCCAATGTTTTTGTCTCTGACCGGGTGCCAGCTCTGACCGGGTGCCAGCTCTGACCGGGTGCCAGCTCTGACCGGCCTGAATAAAATCGGGTTATTTAGGGCAGATGGAGATAGAATTTGGCTGAAAAGGTTAATGGATGTTATAACTCTCTAAACTAGTCATTAGTTGTCCATTTTTATCATCATCTGCCCTAAATAACCCGTTTTTATTCAGGCCGGTCAGAGCTGGCACCCGGTCAGAGCTGGCACCCGGTCAGAGCTGGCACCCAGTCAGAGACAAAAACATTGGCTCAAGGTCGTGAGACACAGCCATAATAATATCCTTATCCTCTGTAGCTCGATTGACTAGATTGACTAGATTGACTAGTAATCTATTGGCACCAAGCTTGCTAAGCAATGTTATATAACTTGGCACATGGAGTAGGTCTCGGCCATATTGACTGAGTGTCAGCATGGACATAATATTCGCAAAGTGAGAGAGAGAGAGAGAGAGAGAGAGAGAGAGAGAGAGAGAGAGAGAGAGAGAGAGAGAGAGAGAGATTGAGGGGTGTAGAAAGGGATATAGAGATATAGGTATACATTTTGTATATAAAAAGAGAAATGTGCAACGAGATGACTACATATACAATACTGGTCATACTGAGATAGAGTCCCACTGTACCATATTGGATTACAGTAACATGCTCCTGTTCTTACCTTGGAGGACTTGAGGCCTTTAAGGCCCTTCTCCAGCTCCACAAGATGCTGACTCCTCTGCATCGTAGCTGCAGGCATCTTGTCTGAGTCGTAAACCAACCGTACAGAGGCAGTTGGTGTAATCCTTGATTATACTGTATTAAACAGTATAATTATACTTATAGCATGGTTCTGGCTATGGCTTACAGTTACACCAAGCTATATTATGTATTATTTGCTCTCTGTATACTATATATGATACTGGCTTTGTGCACAGCCCAGTTTAAATTATTCCACGAGTGCTGTCATCTGGTGAGAAACCGTATCCAAATTGTTGTGAAGTTGTGAGCTGAAAATAGCACTTCTCCTAGATACCTTTACACAGAGATCAGTCCATTGGTACATCCATGATAGGCTGTTGTTAGAGGTCCGTTCCTGTCAATTACACTATCAGGTAGGAGCCATATGCAGACACCCCTGTGTTGTGAAGCATAAACTGGTCAGCTGTATGGACCTGCTACATGTAGTGGCATGTCATAGTCAAAGTCAACAAACTCATATCACTGGCACGGTAGACCCACCCCTCACTGGTAGAACGTTTAGTGCTGCACTCTCCTAGTAGAACTAATATATTCTCAGCAGCATTAATCCTATGGTGCTTGGGGAGTGTAACTGGTACTCAATAAGGTATCACTCTCCACGCCAGTAGTTCCAAACTAATATAGAATATCCCCTATGGAAATAGCAGGTCTGGTAATCTGCTTGGAGAGTGGTCATATGTTATGTTAATGAGGTACAACTTAGCAACAACCATTGTTTGGTCACGTGATAACAACACGACCACGTGGTGGTACTCCAGACTGTACCTCGATATGCATCGGGTGGTTGGTTGGTGGGGCGGGGGGGGGGGGGGTTGAGGTGTATGTTTGCTAAATTGTGTAGTGTGTGAATAAACCGCATTGTGTCATGAGGCTTATGGGCATTAAGATGGCAAACTGAGAAATATTGGAAATTCAATGTGGTGTATCCATATTAAATTTAAAAAAAACATTTGTTTTTCGGCGTCTCTCGTCCTGAAGGTAATAGTCATACCCGTTGAAATAATATCTTCGAATTTAAATATATAAAAAGGTTGAATCCAGAGGATGATGGGGTTGGCTGCAGCCCATCTGTTTGTGTCGTCTATACGCAATACCAACCTCCGTCCCAGCCCACGCTAACAAGCATGCACCACAGGGTGTCCATACCTACACAATAAAAGGTTAACTTAATTAAATGGTGATTCATACACATCAAACTGTGTCGAACTATTACTGTATTGTATATAACCATTATTATTTAGAGGGTATGAATATTCACAGTTTATATCTTCACAATCCCCCAGCCCGATGGTTACCCAGTCTTAGGTACGCCTCACTGAGATAGGTTTATGTAATCTGTATACTTATGTTGATCACGCATCATATCTAATTCGTATAGTCAATGGTACATAATATAACTTTGGCCACTGTTATTATTCTATTTTTGTTGGATTATTCTGTTACTTACGAGTTGATAATGGCGAGAAAATATATACAATATATATTGTTGGTGATATCGGTCGGAGTAATTTATTAGATTGACCTCGTCCCATGTCCAATTTGTTTCCATGTTTCATTTACAATAATAACTATAATGTCAATGCTTTATATCTAATCAAGTATCCCGTCATATATCATATGTGATGTTTCTCCATATATTAAACATAATATTAGTATCTTCACAGCGACCCAATTAGGAGCGACTTAATATGGGGCTTAGCATGGTTGTTGACAGGACAAATAAGGCATGTTAAACATACCGTAAGCTCATTAGGGGCTACTGGAAGTCGGGGTAAGGGGTTAGAAGCTACGCTAAAACAGTCTCACAAGCAGTCCCTCCTATCCTAATACCACTCCATACATGTGTGGTTCCAGTGCTTTAATTACGGGCACTGGAGGTGACATTTTGGTTCTGTATAATGACCCTGGTGTAGGACATATCATAAATAAATTTGTGGCATCACCACTCCTCCTGCAGATACACAACCTGTATGTCTGCCCCCTGTCTGTCAGCCTTACCCTGTCTACCTGTCTGTCTAGTATATGTGGTTATGCGTATGTTATACAAATGTATACAACTATTTCAGGAAGAGCTGTGCTGCCACAAAGTTGTGTATCTGTGTGGGTTTGTGCATTATATACACTTATTTAAGGAAGGGGGGTGATACCAAAAGGTTTTACTTATACAATTATGTGAGTCACACCGGGTTCATTATACACAACTAAAATGTCACCTCCAGAGCAAACATAAAGGAAGTTTTCTTTAAAACATGTGAAGTCTTTTCCAAGCGGTTAAATGTTGAACCATCCCCTTCCTATAATCTAAGTTGTTTTCCCCTCTATCATGTATAGCAGTGTGTACCTTATAGTTATACATTTGTATCACTTCAACTCAAACATGTGTCTCGTTTCTGATAAAATATGGTTCATATCTGTGTATTGTCTCTTCCTCTTGAGATATAATACACCTATTATGATGGGCTTACACATGAATAATTTACAAACGATCGAACAAGCCAGACCCAGTAGGGTACGATGTTTCCTTAATTTTATAACAGGCATGGTTTTATACTTGAACATTAACCACGCAGATCTTTCCTTGCTTTAACTGCGTACCGCCTTTGGATATGATTCTATATTGCAGTGTCATCTATATAATATGGACATAATTATGATTGTATCTATAAAGAGTAATGTCATGTTGTTTCTGTACGTGTGTCATTAACATGCTTTATGTACTGTACTACTCTCACAATTGCAATCGTTGCTGGCGAAGTGTAATCTTAGGTATCACATTGACAATTTTCATATACATGACCGTAGTAATGACCTATTCACTCTCTCACTCGTTATTTGATTACAACAGCACTATAGAAATACCTTGTCACAAAGACGCATTAAAGCACCCGCACCCATTATAGTTATGTACAATAATGGTATCCCCCAGTTACACCCGTCTCCTTCTTCGATACTATGTACAAGTATTGCTTAACCCACCTGGAAGGTGGCAGTATTGGCGTCCAGACTCACCTATATTACTAAAGATAAATCACTCTACCACCAGGCAGAGCCACACATGCAGCGTTGACTCTGCTGGGGAGTCGGTGTTCACTAGTTGCTGTAGTTCGATGCTTGGTTTAGCAATTTAGAGACGGATATTTTATGCTTCTTAACAACTGACTTCTAACTCATTTCTTCAAATGCTTCTACACACACAGAAAGGTGAGAGTCATTGTCGCTAAAACTACCCTCACCTGAGGGTCACGCACTGCCTGACTCTCAGGTGAGGGTAGTTTTAGCGACAATGACTCTCACTTTTCTGAGGGTGTAGAATGAGTTTGCTTGACCACTCGGATGTCAAGTATTTGAAAAAAAAGAAGTGATGTTAACTTACACTTTTAAACCATGTTGTTTATGAAGTACAAGCTCCTATCTATTTCAGTAGCCTAGATGATTATTGTTTGACTTCAGGAAATAACTTTTTAACAAGCATGTCCAAAATCTGTAAAATCTTGTGATATTCCTACTTTCTCTAGATGGATTCCTGAGTCATCCAGGTGATCCGCGATTCGATGCCGGGATTCAACAGGGAAAAAAGGGGGAGGGGATCCTACACTGATATTCCTGGGCTCCCTATACGACCAATCTCTCAGTCACGAGTACCTAACCTAGTTGGTCATTTTTTTGGCTCCCTATACAACCAACCTAGGTAAGTTATTATTGTCAGTCTTAGTCTTTTAATTTCCAGGGGGAGCCACTGAGTGGTCATCATAGTATCTTACAGGTGGCACCAACTAGTGGTATACAAATACAACACACCAATGATGAATCTGGGTTAGCCACTACTGACTGACCTCCTGAATATAACTTTGCCATTGTGGCTAACACACATATGACGAACCTAGGATAGTCTGTACTGACTAACCCTTTCAACTTATGGATTTTCAGTGTACCTACTTACCTGATTTTCAGGACTATATTGCCTAAAACACACCTTTTTATCATTTTTTTCTTTGGCTAATGCAGGGTAGAGAGAAGCAATAACTATTGATAGTCTCAGTTGACATTAACAAATCCGATGAATAATCCCCGACTAATGTTGAGACCAAAATGAATGCATCCACACAGGGACCACTCCCAAACAGATCGGCCTGACAAAAGGGCAACAACCAGCCATACAAAATACAATTATGTTAATCATATTAAGAGTCAATGTCCTTTAAAACCAGAACTATTCCTCACAACCCACCTGCAATGTACATATTAGGTCAATTAATCGTGCTCTACATGTCAACACCCGAAACATCAACACAGGAAAAATGCATTTCGAACAGTTCTATTGATAAGAAAAATAAAGTGATCTCTAGTTGTATAATTACCTCACATCTTCAAGGTATATGTGTACAGTTGGTTCATCCTCATCGATTATGGGCGTATAAGATAGCTGAGGGAGTGTACCTGTTCTAGTCAGACTCCACCTTACCTGTTCTAGTGATTCTAGGTGGGCTGATCCAGGGTAAACACACACTCTACAATCCTCTGAGGTGTATATTCGAGGTATTTAGGGAGTGGTTATTATTTGAATTAGTAAGGTGAGGTGGTTAATTGAGGCGGGGGATTTGACAGAGATTCTTGTTATTATAGGTGAAACAGTCCGCAAAAGCATTTGCACTACCCCTTGGAGGGTCGGGTCTGATCTTTATGTATATTCTGTTCTGCTCACAACAATATATGAGCAGTGATATGGAGAGTCAAATGACCTTACTTCCCTTCTACACTCAAAATAATCTTTATAAATATATCGGACAAAAATAACACATTTATCCTAACATTACAACTTGAAACTAGTAATCTGTTTACCTTTCTCTGATTTGTACTCATATTACCTAGATGACTCTTCATAACCGGAGGAGGAGGTGGTCTGTACCACGAAGAGGGGGTGATGGCTTACACCCTCATAGTGGTAGAACAGCGGATCTATTATATTCTATAGATCCAGCAACTATACGATGTTATTAAATTTGAACTACCGCTAGTATGACCAAGGAGAAAAAAGTTAGATTTGTTATCAAATATGTAATAATAAAAATAATTATTAGGCTACTTCGAGTTTTGCTTGATACTGATAATTATCTTTTGATACACATAAATGTATCCAGCTTCTTCCGGTCATACACATTTATAGTCGATACACCCCGAAATATGTATCGATTTTCAGAACGCTACATCTAGCTTACCTTGTTTTGTTTACGAGGGTGATTCCACCCAATGCATGGCTCATTTCAGATACAACACCCTCTATACTCAGTATATATCCTGCCCCGCCCTGCCCCATAATTATGGCAATTAACGGCCATTACCTCCATATTATTTTTACAGTCTCTTATTCCTACGTTATACTGAAAGAACTAAATCCTCTCAAGTATCCCCTGGCGTGCCGCGTTCTTTAAGTACACGGGGCGACACATAGGAATCAGATAACGTCTAGTACAAGACAAATAGAGCTATTGATGTTACCTTATAAATAGATAACCACACCCTTAGATGTATACTACGTATCTTACAGTATATAGGGTTGCATTTATGCATGCCCAGACACGTTAATGCGCGATCCAACTGACAAGGCTCATTCTTTACACACCTTGAGTCATATCATGATAAGAGACGGAGACAGGGCATGGAGAGTGGAAATAACGCAACAGAGGCGGATAAAAAGAGATAGATAAAAGTGCAGAGATAATCAGAGACACAGAGGTACAGCGAATACGGGGCATACAACCCGACCATATACGGATGTTCCGTTGATTGCCCTTACCACCAACGGGGCACGTGTCTACGGGATAGAGACCTCAGGAAGTTCAGTTTCACCTCCGTGGTCAGTTCCTAACATCCTCAAAGGGATGGGGAAATGTAGATAGTTGAAAGGGGACTTAAACCTGCACCTCGTCAATTCGAATACGAGCCCTACAATTTGTAAAAAACACAAAATATAATGATATTGATCAGTTTAAAAATAATACATTTTTGTCCGATTTAGGTGCTCAGCAGGAGACACAGGATCCGCCGATATAGCTCTCCAGGACTATACAAAGTGGCTAAGTGTCATCTTGTCCTACCATTTAGATCTGCTATGTGCCAATAGGTGGCACCACCCCTTAACGTGTTGGAGCTTAATAGGGGGTACTGGAGGTGTGATGTGTGGGGTAAGATAAAGGTAGGACTGCCACGCACCCCTCCCCCACCCCACCCACTCTCTCTGCTGCCACACACATCCGAGTGTACCTGGAGAAGTTGTGGTACAGTTTCCTACCTGAACTCTCATACCTGAGCATCAGCACTTGGCCCCTTCCTCCATATAAGGGTGTGTCAGACCGAGCCAGGGTGACAACATGCTGTAGTGTCAAAAAGGGGGCAAAATAAAATGGGTAATGAACATCTCTCCTGTTCTCATATATCAATGTCTTATTATTAACTGATATCCCATGCGGTGAGCTGATCTGTGGATATGATATTAATGTCACCATATGGGGGGATAAGTTGGCGACCTGCACTGGGTGACCCATGCCAGCAGTATAACTGGGTACAAGCCCCACCTGGTAGCCAATAGATGGCTCTAGTGCGGTGGTGGCGGTGCCAGTGATGGAGGGGTGGTGGCCATGGAGGAGACCCCAATTGCGTGCAGTCACTGGAGGCAATACACAGACCACACCTTGGAAGCTCCCCTGCCTTTTTATAGCCTTCACCTTTCACCTGCTTCCCTCACTAATGAATAGAGCCTGATCTACTGGAGATAATTGAAGACGACTGCAGAGATACTTCTGTCATGGATAGGAACTTGTTGTTGTCTGTCGGTAGGTGCAAGGATAGTGCTGGTCGGAGGTACAGGGCTACTGGAGGAGGCGGCATGCAGAGATGCTTCGTCTCAGGTGGAGGAAGTGTTGTGTCTCAAAGGATGAACGTGCTCAAACACAGACTAGATATTGTACATTGAGACACTATCCTGCACAAAAAAAACTACAAAAAATAATACAGAGTCCCTGGATACTCATGATTATGTAACATGTTTACCAGGCATCATATTACATGAGTCGTGCCTGGATAAAAGCATATACATATGTATAACTCATTTCTTATTTTATCGATAATATATCACATCGACATATTATCTTCAGGCTAAATACAAATATCTATAGTATATCACCAATCAAAGTGAGCATCAACGTGAATAGACCCGCCGTCACCTGTTCAGGTACGGGAGGAGGCAGCCAGGGCGGCAGGGGTGATACAATATGTATGAGAGACCTCTGTGTGGAGATCGGGCTCAATTAGTTTCACCTTTTACCGTTGGCAATGATCCCCTGTCTGCCAGTTCGCCTCTAGGTGAGGGGGCGTCAAGGCGATGAGGCCTCTGTGTTCTTTTATTTAACACAGATATTATGATAATTATATTTGCCAGTGTATACTAGTCTACCCTTCAATAAACATATAGAGACCTCCATAGAGACATGCATTGCTCATTCCTAAAGGAGGTAGAAATGCATAGAGTGTGTATAAGATAAACGCAGGTCTCTGCATTGGCCGATATAATTCAGGAGAGCTAAACAAAGTTTCAGCACCCTCCCTCCCATTCGCCCAAAAATAAAGAAGACAAAACGTCAATACCCTTAGACAACCCAAACATTTAGGCAACACGGATTAGGTATTGAACCATCAGTAATAGTCCGCTGTATGCCTTAATCCCAACTACGTTGTACTCGGATTACTAGCAATCATTAATCTACTAATTATAGACTGCTATTGATTAGAAGATACACCACTCCCAGGACACACAATGAAGGTCAAAGGTCGCTCCGACAAGTGGAGTCCGGCAAGGTCAAGGTCACCTCAGGAGGAAGGCGCCATTGGTGGAGAGGGAAACTTCCGGTCGACGATGGGCGACCTTGCGATGGCCGTGTCGGTCGACGATAACAACGAGGTGGGAGGGGGTGAAACAGCTGAATCATCGGGGGTGGGCGATAAGAGGGGGCGGGGTCTGAACAGACTAGACTCCACCCTACTGGAGGACGTGTGTAACCTCCAGGGTGGTAGCGGCGGTAGTGCTGGAGGGGGTGGAGGCCTGGGGAGCTGCTCCAGTAACAACTCGTGCACCGGGGAGGAGTTGGAGCTGCTCACCTTCCACCGGAACAATAACCACCAGGAGGAGGAGGACGGGATAACTTCATATCCCGAAGGGGAGGTGGGAGGTAGCCGGAAGTACGCCGGCAGTGGTGATGGTGTGGTGGGGGGAGCGGGTCGGCGGCGGGTCAGTGTTGAGTACATGAAGGTCGACCAGGTCTGCACCATGAACATACCCACCGACCATGTCGGCACTTCCGGTGACGACGCCCACAGCGCACTGACACCGGAAGTAGCTGCTGTTAATGACGACGATGACGTCACTACCCCAACCGTCAACCAGAGGTCAGTCGGTCAGATTGCGCGAGTTGCGCATGGGTACTTCCGGTCCCTGCGGAAGCGCCTCTCTCTGAGACTCTTCTCGCGAGATAGAAACGCCGCAACTGAGAGCAATGAGATGACAGACAACGTCAATAACACTGAGAACGAGAATAACGCTGAGAACGAAAATAACGCGAGACTTGAGGAGAATCATGTGACCACAAAGCGTCCGGTCTGTAATGGCGCGGTCCCCAAGAGGGCTTCCCCACCCAGTCCCCGGGACGCGCACGTGCCCAGTACCGGCGACGTACACGTCCATGTCGGTCCGGACGTCACTCAGGCGCGTAAAGCGTCGGCCGGAAGTGCCGTGTCGCCCAACCGGAAGGTGACGTTTGACGAGACGACGCTGGGGGAGGCCGAGAGCCGGGAGGTGGTGTGTGGTACCAATGTACGCGTCGTCCGTGTCAGGGACGCCTCGGTGGACACTACTGACTGCCCCGGGGTAGGTGGTTGTTGTTGTTGTTGTTGTTATTGTTGATCATGAAGATAAGTGTGTCTGATAATGTTATTCAAGTCAGACACTGCTGTGGCCATTCCTGCTGCTTCTTGCTGTGGTCATTCCTGCTGGTTGGTATTGCAAATATCCCACCGGTAATTGTGTAAGAGATATTATCATTGTTACTATTCTACATCATTAATAACATACTGAGGTATGCTTCTATCGTTTTTACCATTTACCATGTATATTTGATGTAGCATTACATGTACCACAAGGTACATGGTAATTTCCACAGGGTAGTTTTACAATATGCCGTATACTAGACCATACGCATTTTGCCTACACACTCAGAAAAGTCAGCGTCATTGTCGCTAAAACTACTCTCAGCTGAAAGTCAGTCAGTGTCTGACCTTCAGGTGAGAGCGGTTTTAGCGACAATGACACTGACTTTTCTGAGTTTGTATACTAACGTTTACATTCGAATTATTTTGCACCTTATCACAATGTATTATAACCGTCTCAGTCAATCTGACGTGTACATTCCCACTATCTGATCATGAGTATCGGTGTCTGGACAGCGGCTTCCATACGCTATGAAAATACCTAAAGCAGTATGATAAGAGCAGTACATTGGACATACTTATGAAACCTCGCGAGTAGTAAGTAGTACATGGGAGTGGGGCTTGGGAGACGGCTGGGGGACAGCTTGGGGTAGTTTGAGTCAACCACGTACCTTAAATGAGATGTCCATCTCAGTTATGCAGAGTTGCTATTCATTTATAGTATTGTCTCTATTTGTACTTTGTTAGAAAGAGTACACAGAAGGGGGGCTTATCATGCACGAACGATACATACATGAGGTGGACATCTCAAGGTAGGTAGGGTACGTGGATCAAGCTACCCTAATAGTGTATACAACACAAGTAAGAAGAATGAAGGCTGAGGGCTAAGGTCGGTCAATATAACAATGGGAAGGTCACTGATTAATTTGAATAATTTTTAGTGATCATCCAAACCCGTCAGTACCCTGCGTTTTCAGTAATCATCTACCCTCTTCGAACATAAATCGTCATACGTGTGCTGGTACTACCATGATACTGCAGATGGCGCCATAGGCACAGTGCTGCCACGAGTTGCTCAACACACTGTATGGGTCTAAGCTCCCCTATTATGACCACTCACTGATTTCCCCCAACACCAAAAGGAATGTTTAACCCTGTTCCTTTTTAGGTAAGGCCATTTGAGATACAAATGAAAACAGGACTGAACTGAGATGACAATCGGGAGAAACCCCAATTTTACTTCAAATCTTATTCCAGCAATGTCCAATTAAAGGCAACAAGGTGAATGGATCCATGAGTTCTGCATATACTATTCAAAGGTTATCCTGGTGTGTTGATGGCACCTCAGGATCTAATCGGATACAAAGGCAACTTGCTGAGTTTTAACAAAAATGTCTACACTATATGTCATATTAGACTCCCCCGCCCAATCCACCCCTTTCAATGGAAATCCCTGTCATATAATGACCCCTGGGTGTTGTTAACAAATCGGCCTTCTACAAACTATCCCTATATTGATCAATTGATTGGATCCTTTGTACTGAGGCATGCCTCCAGGGAGTCAAATGGTTAGCTCGCTGTATTCCTAATTTGGATGCTAAGCCAAGCTGAAGTTCCCCTTGTGGGTCAATATAAAGCAGTTTAGACCAAGCGCGGCACAGAGACCTAATGGATACCGCATTTGCGACGTGATCTGCGAAAAGGGACCTTAAGGCAGGGGCAGCCAAGTCCTCTTTCCCATGTCACATATTATTTTATTGAAGAGAAAAACTACAATCAGAATACATTCACACATATTATTTTATTGGAGACATAAACTACAATCAGTATACATGCACACAAGCACCTCTCTTATTTTGCTTAACAATCGAATTAAACGGATGGCTGAAATATTACCATCATTATGTTGACAATATCGAAAAATGCCCATTATATTGCAAGTCTTGGCCCAACATCGGCAAGGTAAAAATGGACATAACATACTAAATGCAAGGTTTGGTATTTCTTGGTAATCGCTAACGTCGGAGTGCGGCGTTGGACCAACCGAGCATAGTTGACCTCTGCCCTAGTCCATGCTTGCAGGTGCTGCTCATGACCTAATTTTGGCCCAATGTTGGGCCAACATTTCTGGGGCAAGATTCTCCTTAATAGTATAAGTTATCATCTATAACCATGGCCCATGCAGTTACGGGGGTGCTCCCGTAGATGTTTCGTATATCTTTGGTCTGACATCTTTACGCATTTATTGATTCTGTTTTGACAGATAGGTATAGAAAAGCTGTTTTACTCTCATTATAAATATCCCTCTGCTTTCCAGGGACCTTTACAATAAGTAGTGTGGGTGTCATGGGTGGAAAGACGGTACTGTGAGAATCACGTGGAAAAAAACCGCCTATGCAGCCAAAACAGTAAACAGACTTAACAGTATTTTACTTATTTTTCCTTTTCTCATCTAACAATAATCCAGTAAACAAAAACGGTGTACAGCATTTTATAACGTTATGATATTATATTATGTTATAATATAACATTATAAAATGTTGTACAACATTATATCATAACCTTTCTCCAAGGCTCCTTACTATGGCATAACGTTAGATGAAGTTTTAAAACGTTATTTTGATGTAAAATAACGTGTGTTTCTTGTTACCTGGGAAGCAGCTCGCACAATGACTCAGCACTCGTCCCTCTATAGTTAAGCAGCACCATTCATGAACACATTAGCCTCCTATAGCGGTATAACATGAGTCGATATGGAGTGTCCCCTTCCGCCTGTCACGGTCAGAGGGACATCCTTCAGAGCCGGGAGTCAGGTGATGGGAGCAGCAGTCAGGTACTCCGACGGGTCGATGGCTGACCAAGGTTAGACTGGTGGCAGCAGTGTTCAGTAGAGATGAGGTGCTTATCGAAGATAGGGTAGGGGTTATGAGGCCGGCAAATATTTGCAACTTAGATACCACCTGAGACCCCTTTCTGGCTTACCTTCCATATCTGACAAAGACATAGCTGCCCCTATCTAGCAAGGACTTTAGATTTATGGGGCTCTTTGCTATAAAGTGACATCTTCCCTCTATTGACTCAAACCAGCTGCAAACGTTATTGCCCTGATTAAAGAAGGAATATCCGTCTTATAGTCTAGATAAGCCATTACAGATTTTTTTTCAAAACTTTCCTCAATCGAACTACGGTATATCAGTTCCTTATAAAGGCTTATGTTGTCAATCTATAAGGCATAGTTGATTATATTTATATCTATAAGTACAATCATTACAGACATGCTCAGTGGACTCGCGTGAGCTTGCACAAGCCTTGTGTATGTACACGGTTTAACCCTATTGGGTGCCGTTGTGTATTCACAAAGCTTACTGGGTATGGACATTGAAATTTCTTTTACAACTTAGGAAATTCCATTTACCCTATGTGAGAAAAAGATTTCAGAAAGAGAATGACGATCGCCGAGGTACGCGGCTATAGCCCCTATGTCGTAAAATACACAACATGGCAAGATATAGTCCTTCAATGAGATAGGGGTCTCGCAGGAGTGTTTGTTTGAGATATGCCATTTAATTATGTCAATTAGTAACATATGTCCTTTGTTATGCAGACACCCTATTGGCCACAGTCTTCTCTTTAGAGCTTTTATCTATGTCCCCGGTCAATGCGGCAAGAATGATGAGCGATTCACCTAATTTATGTGACTTCTTTGTCAATTCTTATGCCATAACTATGGGGTTATCCTCAATGATACCCCCACGAAACGAGAGGCAATTATCGTTATAAAACACACGTTTATGGTAAGCTGCTATCCCACATTTAACGCAGTTATGTGATAGTACTTGGCCTGGCTACCCCGCCCCCATATTCTCCCCAAAGTGGGAGTCTAGTCGAGCACACCTGAGGACTATCTAGACTGATCTACAGGCTGCTCTACCAAGAAATGTCACATTTGGGAGGCGACTCAGATTTGCTTTTGTGCCATTCCTATGTCTGACCTACGTGTACATGGCTAAATTGATCTGATTTTAGAATCGGATGGAGACCATCGTAACCGACAGTGATCAATTGAAGATCTTTATAGATAGCCCATCAATGATTCTTGATGGCGTAAAAAAGTAAATATTGCTACAACATATTTTACCCTCCGTGTGCTGCCTGACCACATTGCTGAAATTCAAATGAATCAGTATCCATTGTCATCCGATTATTCACAGGATCATATATTATCTACTATTTTATATATCTATTTGCGCCATAGTTATGCCCTAGTATGCTGCTCGGGTCTATAACTGGTATCTCACCTGTTGGTCAGGCTACCTGAGTACCCCAGTCACTGGCGCTGTAGCTCTCACTTTCACAGGGTCCTCCCATCCTACCGGATCACAGGAACCATCCCTTACCACGGTGATCACTGGGACATATATTTATATACTCATCTGCACACTGCAGCTGTTGGGACGATCTCCCTCAGCATACTGCGCAGCACAGTGAGCACTGGGAGAACATATCCCTCAGCACAGTGGGCACTGGGAGCACATACCGCTCAGCACAGTGGACACTGGGAGCACATACCCCTCAGCACAGTGCACCTGGGCACTGGGAGCACATACCGCTCAGCACAGTGGACACTGGGAGCACATACACTGAACACGGTCAGCACTGGGAGAACATACTCCTGAGCACAGTGGGCACTGGGAGCACATACCCCTCAGCACAGTGAACACTGGGAGCACTTACCCCTCAGCACAGTTTGTATGGGGACGATCTACATCCTAATACAGCAGACAACCCCGTGAGTATTGCGAACATAGTACCTCACAGCACGTGAGGTACTATCGTCATCGTACCCAGCCAGCAAGCCCCCAAGGGGCCCAAGTGGGGTTTATGTGGCCACCCTGGGCTAGCCCATAAATGGGGTATAGCTGATAATTGTTTGGGCTGCCAGGTAGGATCCACGTTGGCTTGGCCCACAAACTCGAAATTTCATGTGTTGATCTGGGATAGGCCTGCGCTAATTGAGCTAGTACTGTTCCTGACGTAACCACTAGGTGTCCTCATTAAATATGATTATATATATATATATATATATTGTAAAAGGACTAGGGCAAACACTTCGCTAGGAAATAGAACACAACACAGCTTCAATTAAGGTTCAGGGAAAGTTATATTATAGCTTCACAAGATACACAGAGCACATCAATTTGGTGTAACAGGAGCGAGAGCCGACGTCCGCGCACTTCAGCTGCAGGAGAGAGAGTCATCCGCCAGCCCCGCTGCGGATCATTATATAGGGTGGCGACCGCCGCGCCGTCTAGCGGAATCCGCCGGATCCGCCAGATCCGCCAGATCCGCCAGATCCGCCAGACGACGCGGGATCCGCCACCCGATCCGCCGCTCCCGCTACACCTTCCCCTCACTAACTAAACACGTGGGGCCCTCTCCCACACAAAATAGGAGGGCTAAAAGGTTTATACAGGATGTCATATCTTAATATGGGGCTAGGCCCATCCTTACTAAAAACTGCGTCATGAGTACGAGGTCATCACATTTGCTTGACTTAGATAAAATATTTTACTTCTACATAACAATTCAAACACCAGCCTTCTTCGCGCCCCAGGGGCGGCCAGTGGTGAGTTAATTATGCTTAAGGCATGACTTAGTATGAGGTAGAACTAGATAATTAGAACAAGCTAGTGTCTTCGCGCCCAGTGGGCAACCAGCTGAATGACTAACAACGCTTAAGGCATACATAACGCATAATTTCGAGGGTGCCCCCTGCTAACTTGAATAACTTGAACACTTCGAACTTGGAACTGGGATGGTGGTGTTTGATCATGGCGGACGCCCGACCGGCATTCCAGGCCTAGAACGCGGCCCTTCCTGCCGGCCCTCCGCAGGGTGACGGAATGAAGATGGTGAAATGGTGATGAGCTGGTGCGATGGTCGGGTGGCTAACCCGGCGGCCTGGACCAGGCCTGCTCCCGCCGGAGCCCGTCTCTCGCCTGGGTGACGCTCACTGGAACAGACAACATCAACTTTTCAGTCCCCGTCACTACTTCCATCCGCCGCGCACTTAACCCCTTCCCTCGTATCAGCTTCCCCTTACGTCCTAGGCCATGCCTCTACTGGCTGGCCGGCGTCCCGCGCCACATGAGCGTTCCCTGATGCTGCTATTCCCGTCCCTTCTGCCTACCCCAGTAGTTTCCCTTAATGTAAGGGGTGATGACCCACCTGGTCCTGCTGTCTCCGCTGGTCCCGCTGCTGCTGCTCTCGTTGCTGCTGGCGGCGGCGGCGCCGGTACCGCGTTACCACCGAGGCGATGACATCGAACACGCCCGGCCCGACCACCCTCACGCGGCTAGACATGTCCCCTCCCACCGACTCGTAGTCGCCTCCCATGTGGAGGGGGGGCAGGACGAAGGCGGCCCACCTCTCCAGACGGTCGGGGTCACGCCCTGTGACCGTCAGCCAGGGCATCCACACTCCTGGGGCGCTCGGTGAGGTTGGCAGACCGGTGCCGAAGGGGGGCGGGCTCCCGACCGGGGTGGTCCTCCCCGAACCACGGGGTGACGGACCCCGGCGAGGCGACCTGGGGGGCGGGGTAGCGGCTCGTGAGGCCTGGGGGTCCCTTCTCCCTCTCTCCCGGTACTTGGCCTCAGTCTGCAGCCGACCCCATCGTCCGGGCGCTCGGTCGCCGGTGGCTGCGGCATGGAACTGGGGCGAGCTGGCTGAAGGCTGGTCGCTGGGTGGGAGGCGGGGTGGTGGCGCCCGCGGGCTCCTCCAGTCCGGCGGGAGGGACTCCATCTCCGAGTCGCTAAGAGATTCCGAGGGGCCGGCCTCACCCCCGGCCAGCGCATCCAGTGCTGCGCGTTCATCCTCCTCCACCGTCGCCCGCGTAATGGGGGTCACCTCCGGCGGCAAGTCGGGCCTGTAAGGCTGGAAGCGAACTGCAACGGTGGGCTGCCGCGGGGGAAGCCGCACCGTCATGGTGCGGTCCCACGTCTCGGACTCGGTGCATCCCGCCAAAAAGGTCACAGGGGAGCACCGGTCCCACATCCGGTTGAGTAGCTGCATCACCTTAGGGTGGAGTGTGAAGGTGTCCTGCTCGGTGGCCCGGGGCGCATCCTCCCGGCGCGAGGTACCGGCCTGGGGCTGCAGAACCGCCTGGCGAGAGTCCTGCGCCTCTCCCGTGGCGTGTGTAGTGGACCCTCCCCCCCCCGTAGCCGTAGCCAGGACCACCTGTCGAGTGTCCGACAGGGGCTGCTGCCGCGAGTCCGGGGTGTCCGACTGACAGGTGCTGTGTGGTGAGGGGTGTGGGGTGCTGGTGGCAGTGTTAATGGGCACTGGCGTGTCCGACAGGGGCTGCTGCCGCGAGTCCGGGGTGTCCGACTCGGGGGTACTGGTGGCAGTGTGGATGGGCACTGGCGTGCGCACCGGACTCACTGCTGCGGCGGGTGCAGTTGTCGGGAGTAACACCTCCCCGGCGTCTCCTGAGCCTGAACCGGCTTCAGCCTGGTCAGCCTGTGGTGATGAGTCGCCTGCACCAGGGGGCCCGGGAGCGGTGAGAGTCACCTCCATGAGCGCGGTCTTGCCCTGCTCGGCCAACGCCGGGGACGAGCCGTCTGCACCGAGGGGGGAAGGCATGGTGGCGACCTCTGGTGCGCCAGCGGTGTGGGACGCCACTGTGGCATCCGGTCGCTCGGCCAAAGACGAGGGCGAGCCGTCTGCGCCGAGGGGGACGGGAGTGGCTGTGGCGATGGCGACCTCCGGTACGCCAGCGGTGTGGGACGCCACTGTGGCATCCGGTCGCTCGGCCAAAGACGAGGGCGAGCCGTCTGCGCCGAGGGGGACGGGAGTGGCTGTGGCGATGGCGACCTCCGGTGCGCCAGCGGTGTGGGACGCCACTGTGGCATCCGGTAGCTCGGCCAAAGACGAGGGCGAGCCGTCTGCGCCGAGGAGGACGGGAGTGGTTGTGGCCGCTGTGGCGATGGCGACCTCCGGTACGCCAGCGGTGTGGGACGCCACTGTGGCATCCGGTCGCTCGGCCAAAGACGAGGGCGAGCCGTCTGCGCCGAGGGGGACGGGAGTGGCTGTGGCGATGGCGACCTCCGGTACGCCAGCGGTGTGGGACGCCACTGTGGCATCCGGTAGCTCGGCCAAAGACGAGGGCGAGCCGTCTGCGCCGAGGGGAACGGGAGTGGTTGTGGCCTCCGTGCTGCGGGGGCTGGGAACCGACCAGGCAGGTGCGGACAGGGTGTGGGGCGCTACTCCGGCATGGAGTCCCCCAACCTCCCCGGCCTCCTGCTGCCGCTCCGTGTCCTCCGAGCTGGTGGCGGTACTGCAGGCCGTGTGGGGCGCCACCCCGGTAGAGGGTCCCCCGACAACGGCGCCATCTCCCCCCACCCGGACCGTCACCGAGCAGCCCTCCCTCCCAGGAGAGGGGGTCCGTAAGGTGGTCTGGGGCAGCTGCACGTACACGTTATTGGTGGGATCGTACCGGAAGAGCAGACCTGCCAACGTGGGGCTGATGGTCGCCCCCTCCCTGTAGATGGCTGGCTGCCCGGCCATCTGGGAGTGCAGCTGGTGCAGCACTGACGAATCCACCCCTGTCACGTCCTGGGGCGCTGCCACCTGCGGAGGATGGGGGCGTACCGCAACCTGTGGTGGTGCATCCGGTGCCGGACGCTCCTCCTTGATGGCGAGCTGTCCGGAGGGGGAATCCTCCTCGTGGGGAGGGGGGGAGTCGGGGTCCGAGCTGTCCAGGTCGACCCGTGCGTACTTCACCGGGTCGTCGGATCGGCCCGGCCTCTCCCTCCGGGGGAGGTCTGGTGTCCTCATAGCCATGAGGTTCTCTGCAGCAGAGGCGGCCTCTCGCTGCATCGGGGAGGCCCCATCCTCGCTGCCGCTGCCACCCGGGGTACCGAGGGATATGCCCGGGGACTCTCCTAGGGAGCCCGGGGTCCGCAGGATGGAGCGACCTGCCGGCGGCGTCTTCAATTCGGCCTTGGTGCTGAGGCGCCTCAGCTTGGACGGAGGAGGCAGGGAGGGGCTGCAGTCGAGGTACGAGATCCGCGGCGACCGTCTCCGCGGGCTCGTGGGGCGGCGACGGCTCTCCACCTGTGGCCCAGGGGCCGCGGCCCTGGGGGGTACTCCGGCTGCCGACGTGCTGGCTCGGGGTGGTGGGGTAGCGCCACTACAGTGGGCAAGGGAGGCCCTCGTCCTCCTTGTGCCCGGGGTCCCGTGACCCGCAGCCGGTGCCTCCGACCGGGACGCAGCTGCTGGTGGCGGCAACCGGGGGAGCTGCGGTCGTGCTACCACCGGTGGTTGTTGCAACGGGAGGGGCTGCTGGCCTGGAACCGCTGGCGGTGGCATCGGAGGTTGCTGCTGGGCGGGAGCCACCGGCGGTGGAATCGGCGGTGGCACCTGAGGTCCCTGCTGTGCGCCCCCACCACAACTCGGCGGCGGCGCCGCGTTTACTGTGGGAACTATGGGGTGTGCCTCGGGGAACTCTCTACTGCTGGCAAACCAGGGGTGGGCGACGCCCCGATCCCCGTGGTGGCGCTGGAGGTGCCGCTGCACGTCCCCCTTCCTCTTGGCCGTGTAGGCCGTGCGTCCCTCCGCCACACGGTCTCCCCCGTCGCACCCCTCCAGAGGGCACATCCATCCTCGAGGGGGACCGTGGGCCTCCTTCATGTGCCTCGCCCTGTTCGAGGTGTTAGAGAAGGTGGCGCTACACACTGTACAGTTGTACATCTCGCCCTCCTCCCCCTCTTCCAAGCACACTCGAACAGGGGGCAACTCACCGTCCGGCTCTGGGGGCACTGGCCCTATCTCTGGGGCAGCTATGGTGTGGGTACTCACGGGGACCGGGATCTTTAGGAGGCTCTTGAGTGGGGCTGCCTGCGTGGAGACCGCTGCTTCCGGCTTGTTAGGGTGCCCGGATCCTCCAAGGAGGCTAGCGACCACCTGTCCTTTGGCGGCACTCCCTCGATCCGCTACGGTACCGATCCGAAGACTCCCCGATGAAGCTGACACTCTTTCGGCGGAGCTGGCGGATCTTCTCTGCTGTTTACATCCCGCGGAGTCTCGCTCCCTCTCGCTCCGCACGAGACCGGATCGTGCGGAGCCATCCGGCTTGGCGGATTGTTTAGGTCTCGCTGCCCCGCGGGACTTCTCGCTCCGGGCGAGATCTCCGGCGGATCCGGCGGATCGCCCGGAATGGCGGGAGCGGGAGCCATTACCGTGACCTTGGGGGCTACCGCGTGCGGATTCCCTCCTCCCTCTCTCCCTGGGGGGTGTGGGCTCCCTGTTTGACCGCCTACCTCCTCTACCCTTCTTCTCCTGCTTGCTCTTCAATTTGGGAATGACGAAGCGTGCCAGCGACCTCTTCTTCTCTTTCTTAGATGCCCCCAGTCTCGCCCATACGTCTGCCATTTTAACGTCCGGATCGCTGTCAAGGATCCGCCGCGCCGGAAACGGAAGCAACCCAATCCGCCTCCCAGCTGATCCGCCAGATCCGCCGGATCCGCCGGATCCGCAGCACCCCTCCACAGCCTGAGTTAAGTTGGGGGGGGCACTTCTTATACTCCGTACTACCTGTCCCCCTGGAACCGTACCTCCTTCCTGCCCCTCCTCCTCTTCCGGGCGTGCCGGGCGTGCCCCTGGGGGTGGATCAGGCACCACCTTTAGTCGATCATACGGTACTATTTTTACGGCCCTGGGCGGCCGCCGGATCTCATATACTACTTGGGATATTTGTTTTGTGACCGTCCACGGCCCGGTCCATAACCGTTGCAACTTCGGGCTGAGCCCCACCTTCTTCCCGGGCCAGTGGTAGTACACCGTGGCCCCTACCGGGATTACGTCTCGCACTGCCCGGGCGTCGTAGTTACGGGCCTGCCTTTCCACTGCACATCCAATGTTCTCCCGAGCCAGAGAGTGGGCCAATGCGGTCTGCCGCTGTAGATTGGCCACGTACCCTTCTGCACCCCCCCCGATGGCTTCCTCTTGCTCCGGGTACAGGAGTGATAGCGGAATGTTCGTCTCCCGCCCCAACATCATCATGTTGGGCGTCACCCCAGTGCTAGAGTGGACTGACGCCCTGTACGCGGCCATGACCATCCCTAAATGCTCGTCCCAGTCTTTGTGGTCCGAGGCTACCACCGCCGACAGGAGTGCCTCTATGGTTCGGTTGGCCCTTTCTACCATCCCGTCAGACCTCGGGTTGAAAGCGCACGTCCTGGTCTGTTTCGCCCCCAGGATCCGTACCACCTCCCGGAACAGGTTGGACTGAAAGTTCCGGCCCTGATCCGAGTGTAGCTCCGCAGGGGCTCCGAACCGGCATACAACTGTATCCACCGATGCCCGGGCTACGGTGGCTGCCTCTTGGTTGCGCAGGGGCACCGCCTCGGCCCACTTCGTGAAGTAGTCCACGATGACTGCTATGTAAGCGTTCCCCCCTGGCGTTCGGGGTAGGGGGCCCATGATGTCTATCGCGACTCTCTCCATCGGCAAACTGACCGCTACGTGGCCCATCGGTCCCCTCCTGGGATGGGGCGGGGGTTTCCGCTCCAAGCATCGGGTGCAGACCGCGGTCCAGTAAGTGACGTCCCGGCGGAACTCCGGCCAATACCAGCGCTCCTGCACCTTCCGCAGCGTGCGGTCACGACCGAAGTGACCGGCTACCCCAGCCCCGTGCGCTGTTCTCCAGGCCTCTTCTGTCCGCTTTTCCGGCACTATAATCTGGAACGCCCTCGTGCTTCCTGGTACGAACCACCATCGTCCGAGCAGTTCCTGCCGTATTTCCAGCCGGCTCATTTGGCTGACTAGGGACTTCAAAGCGTATGGGGAGGCGGCTATTTCCTCTGCCGTGGGGGTCACCCCCTTTTCCACCCATTGGTATACTGGTCCCAAAACGGAGTCCTCCTTCTGGTCCTTCACCCATTCCGCCCGTACCTCCTCTGCCACCGTGGGGTCGGCGGCGCCCTGCCGGGTAATGGCCCGTACCACGTGGCTAACGTCTTCCGGCTCCCCATCGCAGCGGCCGCACTGTCGACACGGCGCGCGCGAGAGGCCGTCGGCGTTACCATGTAGCCGCCCTGGTCGGTGCTGAATGGAATAGTCGTAAGTTCCGAGGATTTGCAGCCACCTGGCCACCTGCCCCTCGGGATCCTTAAACGCCATAACCCATTTGAGGGCTGCGTGGTCCGTCCGTACCAGTACGTTACGCCCCAGGAGGTAGTGCCGGAACTTCTTTAGTCCGAAAAGGACCCCTAGCAGCTCCCTCCTGGTGACGCAGTAGTTGCGCTCCGCTCTCCCCAAAGTCCGGCTCCCGAAAGACAGGACCACCTCCCGTCCCTCCTGCATCTGGGACAAGACTGCCCCCAGGCCCGTGTCGGAGGCGTCCGTGTCGAGTATGATCTGGCCCTCGTCCTGCGGATACCCCAGTATGGGGGCCGATATAAGTAGCCCACGCAGCGTGTCGAATGCAGTCTGGCATCCCCTGTCCCACCGGAATACCCGTCCTTTCTCCGCCAAGGAGGTGAGGGGCTTGGCTACGATAGCGAATTCCGGTACAAAGGACCTGTAATAGCTGGCCAGCCCCACGAAGCTGCGAACCTCGGTGAGGCTCTCCGGTATGGGCCAGTCCTTCACCGCCTCGATCTTGCCGGGGTCCGTGGCAATCCCTTCTGCGCTCACTACGTGGCCTAGGAACGCCACCTTCCGCCTGGCGAGGTGACACTTCGTCGGCTTCACCTTCAGGCCCGCTGCCTCAAGGCGGGCCAACACCTCCCCCAGTCGCGAGAGGTGGCTTTCGAAGTCCCGGGAGAAGACAACGATGTCGTCTAAGTACACCAAGCACGAGGTCCATTGCAGACCTCGCATGGCTACTTCCATCAAGCGCTCGAACGTCCCGGGGGCGTTACATAGGCCGAATGGCATGACCGTAAACTGAAACAGCCCCCGGTGCGTTGCGAACGCCGTCTTCTCCCGGTCCTCCGGTGCCATGGCTACCTGCCAGTAGCCGCTGACAAGGTCCATGGTACTGAACCAGCGGGACCCTGCCAGCGTGTCGAGCGAATCATCGATTCGGGGGAGGGGATACGCGTCCTTCTTCGTAATCCCGTTCAGGCGGCGGTAGTCCACGCAGAAGCGCATCGTACCATCCTTCTTCCGGACCAACACTACCGGGGAGGCCCAGGACCCCTCTGACTCCTCTATTGCCCCGGCTTCCAGCATCTTGTCCACCTCCAGATCCACAAGGGCGCGCCTGTGCGGGGCCAAGCGCCGCGGGGGAAGCCGCACCGGTGCGTGGTCACCCGTGTCGATGCGGTGCTGCACCGTGTTAGCGCGGCCTGTGTCCCCCGGCCGGAGTTGGAAAGCGGCCTTATGTTTCCGCACCAGGTCGGCCAGCGCCCCCTGCTTGTCGGTCTCCACTCCATCAGTCAGAGTGCTAACGACGGCTTCCGTCTCCTCCGACGTAGCAGGTGGCTGTAGGGTAACCATGCGGCAGCTCTGTCCCGCCGGCGGCGGTCCCCCTTCCTCCGGGGTGCTGACGACCTCCAGTGAGGCCAAGGTCATATCTTTATAGATGATGACTGGGTTCTGGCCCGGGTTGAAGACCCTCACTGGCGTCACCTCCTCCCTGGTGTCCACGAGCGCGCGTCCCACCAGGACGCCCCTATGCTCCTCCATTTCTCGTAGGCCTTCGATCATGCCAACATCCTCCCCTTCCCAGTCTCCAACCAGGTAGCCTCCCAGGATGGCTTCCTCTCCCGGGCCAACCACAGCTGTCCGGCAGCTGATGACTCTGCAGACACGGAGCTCTTCCTGCTCCGTTTCGTCCCCCGCCTCCAATATTATGCGCTCCCGCGCCAGGTCTACCAGGAACCGTGATTCCCGCAGGAACTTCGTCCCCAGTATCGCGTCGGTGGCGATTTCCGCCAACTCGAACGGGACCGTCCACACCCACTTGCTGATTTTTAACGGCACCTCCACCTTGCCGTGTAGCCGCATGGGCCGGCCTTCCACCGAATACACCGTCTCCGAAGTAGTCATCAACGACCCGGGTTCCCCGTTCTGTCTCCACCATGAGAGCGACAAGATATTCACCGTGGCCCCGGTGTCCATTAAACACCCGACAGCCCTCCCCGCAATCTTGCCCTCCACCAGGAGCCCTGAACCGCCCGCCTCCAGTCGTCCCGTCACTACCTCTATCGTGTGCCCATGCTCTGACCTGTCGACCCTAGAGTGGCTATCCTCTAGGGTCGGTTCTAGTTTTCCGCCACCGGGACCACTGCGGGGGGCGCTGGGGCTGCCGGTGCGCCGGCCGCTCCGGCCCGTTCCCCTGGCTGCTGGGCCCTAGCGTCTGCGGCCGCCATCTGCGCCTTCCACGTGGGGCAGGTCCGGCGCTGGTGTCCGAGAGAGGCGCAGTGGAAGCACCGCATCTCGGACATCGGTGGGCGTGGGGGGCGGCTACCTTGTCCTCCCCCGCGATTCGACTGGCCGGAGGACCCTCGGTTAGTGGGTGCCGACAGGGCGGCCGTCACGGTATCGCGGAACTTAGCGTTGGCGATACGCTCCTTCTCTTGGTCTTCCCGCACCCCCTTCAGCTCCTCCCCCATGGTCTGCCCGGTGGCGCGCACCACCTGTGACCCGTAGGGCCTCATGCAGGCCTCGGCGTGCAGCGCTACCTGCACTGCTTCTAGGAGGGTAGTTGCGCTGCTCTGGTGTATCCAGATCTGCAGCTGCTGGTCGCGGAGGGACTCGATGAACCGATCTTTGGCCATAACATCTATGGTGGCCATGTCCGCGCCAGGGTACGCCAATCGGGTGTATCTCTCGACTTCCTCCGCGTGGGCTTGGAGGCATTCGCCCTTAGACCGTTCCTTCCCCCGCAGCAGCGCCTTATACATGGCGGCCTGGTTAGGGGGCTGGAACCGTGCCACCAAGGCGGCGCGCAACTTCCGATACCCTCCCTCCGCTGACGGCTCAATGCCCGTCAGCAGGCGCCGAGCCACCCCCGTGAGACTCAGTCCCATGAATACGCCAGCGCTCCGTTCGTCCCATCCACTGGCCTCCCGGCACAAGTCGAAATGAACCAGCCACTCGGTGAGGTGCCCTTGACCGTCGAACTTGCAGGGTGCAATAACGGGCTTCGCCAGGCGACTAGCCCCTATCCCGGATGACGCGGGCGTCTCGCCCTTGGCCTCCTGTTTCATGGGTTCCCCTTCCGGTCCCGTGACCTTCGTGAACGGCACCCCGAATTGCGGCTGCTTGTGGTGGGGCTCCAACTCGTGGGTAGGTGGGACAGACCCCCCCCAACGTGGCTGCATGGGTGGGAACATGGGCATGACCGCAGGCGTCGCCTGGGGCGGTGCCATCACCTGTACTGTCGGTGCGGCCGTGCCATATGGTCCCCCCTGGTGCGGCCCCGGTTGGGCGGCCGATGATGCCCACTCCCGCTCCGCCTCCATCCAGGTTGGTGCCCCGTACACCGGGGTACTGCGCTGTGGGGCCATTCCCCTGTGCACCTCCGCTTCCATGGCGTCCCTGTAGGCGGCCTCTCGCCGCTGGACCTCTGCCCGAGCCTCGTCCACCCTGACGATCTCCCGCTGCACCGACTCGGCCGTCACCGCCCTAGCCTCGGCCTCTTCCAGCCGCTCCAGGTGTTCCTGTTCCGCCCGACGACGGCCCTCCTCAGCTATATCCCTCTCCCGGCGGACCGCCAATTCCGCCCCCCGTCTTGCTGCATCTCTTAATGCTGCGGCCTCCGTGAGGGCCCGAATGCGGCCCAACTGCTGGGACCTTTCAATGGTTGCCGCGTCGGCCACCCGGCCCGTTCCTTGGGGCCCTCCCCCCCCGCTGCCCTCCAACAAAGATGCGTGGCTAATCGTGGAGGTGTTGGTGGGGATCCCTGGGCCGGAAGCGAACGAAACGGCGGATCCGGCGGATCCGGCGGATCGTGCGGAGCCTTCCGCCCGCGGTTGCGCAGGAGCCACTTCCCCTTCGGCGCCGTCCTGGTGATGCGGGAGCCCGGCGGATCGTGCGGATTGTGCGGAGCCATCCTGCCCCGGCTGCCAAGCGACCGTCCCCAGCTTACTGACATCCTGGCGGATCGGTAACCCCACGGGCCATGCGGAGTCACCCGGCCCAGGTTGCCTAGCGACCGCTGCCCCTTTGTTGACGTCCTGGCGGATCTGGAGCCCGGCGGATCGTGCGGAGTCTTCCGGTCTGGCGGAGTCTTCCGGTCTGGCGGAGTCTTCCGGTGGCGGTTGCATAGCGACCGTTCCTTTGTTGACAGGCTGGCGGATTCCGCTGCGGATTTCGCCGAGCGGGGCGTAGGGGACTGTCTCATCTTGGGCTGCCAGAACTTCCCCGATGGGACCCCACGTTCTCCTGCCTTCGTCTCCTCCCTGCTCCCCGGCTGCTACCCCCAGCTGCCCGAACATCTCCACAGCATCCGCCCATCTAGAAGCCCTCTCTGCTTTCTCTGCCTCCAACCGTTCCAGCCTCCTGGTCTCCTCCTCTCTCCAGCGGATGACCCACTCCCTCTGGGCTCTCCTGTCTCTCTCCAGTTCTTGCTCGCGGTCTCCCTCGTCCACGGGAGCTTCCCCCATTAGAATCCGAGCAGTCTCCGTGGGTAGCCGTAGCCGCAGGAAAACGTCCTCTCCCACTGGCCTCTCCATCCTTCCTTCAGTCCCTGCTGTACTTCCTTCTGAAGCCCTATCCATGGCGTGGTTCGTCTGTTAGTTGAAACCGCTGTCACCACTGTAAAAGGACTAGGGCAAACACTTCGCTAGGAAATAGAACACAACACAGCTTCAATTAAGGTTCAGGGAAAGTTATATTATAGCTTCACAAGATACACAGAGCACATCAATTTGGTGTAACAGGAGCGAGAGCCGACGTCCGCGCACTTCAGCTGCAGGAGAGAGAGTCATCCGCCAGCCCCGCTGCGGATCATTATATAGGGTGGCGACCGCCGCGCCGTCTAGCGGAATCCGCCGGATCCGCCAGATCCGCCAGATCCGCCAGATCCGCCAGACGACGCGGGATCCGCCACCCGATCCGCCGCTCCCGCTACAATATATATATATATATATATATATATATATATATATATATATATATATATATATATATATCGGGATATCAATATCATAAGGACATTTACTCGTGTTTTTTTTTAACCATTAAGAATAAAATAGTTTTCACTGCTAGTTCATATTATGTGAAACTGTCTACACAATTTGGCAAATAATTGGGAAACAACACAATCTCATATATACACCTTTCCCTGGACATTAGCATAAGTAGACAGTATAAATGGGAGTTACTTTGGGTCTGACATATCATGGGGACATTTCTTAAAGTGTCAATTGGAGACCTCATAGTAGTAGTTGTGCTAAATAAGTGTCCTCCTTTCTTGGTGCCCATATATTTTTATTTCTACAATTTTGGCTTTCTATTTGGTTCAAATATGTTGATTGTTCAAATGCGAAGATGATCACACTATAATCTGCTTAAAATGATGGACCGCCAGTCCCAGGTTTTGTACCTCTATAATGATAAAGGAGATGTATTATCTTAGCCCCGTTTGGTTTGGTCAGTGCACGGAGAGAGGGGAGACAGTTCTACTTTCATTCCCAAATCCTTCCAAAGGAAGGCTCTGCTAACAGCCACATGACCTTGAATTTGAAATTTTGCTGGGTTTGGGCAGCCTCTGTGGTTAGTTTGGAACCAGCGAACAGGAATCAGAAATGGAACCAGAAAGTATGACAGTAAAACTAACATACCGGTAATACATTCTGGCTCATGTCCACTGATCCCATCCTACCAGCAGGGATTTCAAAAACACAGCAAAATCCCAAGTGCAAGGTCATGTGGCTGTTACCAGAGCCTTGCTTTGGAAGGATTTGGCAACAAGAGTAAGGTAGTTCCCACATGCAGCAGGGGTCGACAGGTGTGGGTCCGATCTAGTTCTGTTATGTAATGGCTTGTGGCAGAGTAGGAGAGAGTACGTCTATAGCGATGAATCGGATTGGTCCATACACGCAGCCATGTTGCCGGATGTTACCCTGAAGTCTCATGAGAAATTCCGTGCTCAGAGCCAAGGTAACGTCGGAAGTTACGTGACATGGGCGAGATTTGCTGGTAACTGAAGTGCCCTTCCATACCCAGGGGCACCAGCAGTGTTTATCAACACACATATGGGGCACAAAGGGCACTGTGTGCCACATACGTTTACACAAAGAGCAGGTAAGTGCATGGTGTCTGTTCTTTATTGAAATTCACATTTAGTGCAACAATTACGACAATCACGGGGTGTGTGGTTGGGGGTTGGGACTGAGGAGAGAGGCTGAGAACTTATATCCACGGCCAGGGAATCCCTAACCTGGTTCCACTAGCCTATCATCCCGGTAGGCCTAGTTTAGTAGTGGCACTCACTAGGCCTACAGTCCACTACAGGCTTAGGCTAATTTCGGCCACTTTCCGACCTGAGGGGGGACCCCTCTGCACCCCAACTCATTGATTCAAACAGTGTCACTGAGTGATTGTGTCTACTTTAGTATGTAACTATCGATATGTATATCTACATTGAACCCGTCTTGTGTGTGTGTGTGGGGGGGGGGGGGGCAAGATTCCCGTCTTGAAGGTTTGGGGGGGGGGGGGGGGTTCCTACCCTGTAAACACAGATACGTACGTCAGACGTAAATCCACGTTCATTTGGGGTACAAACTACGTAGTTATACAAGGTTTATGAACTTCAAAACATGAAGGTTTAACTATGTTCAATGAACGTTTATGTCTGGTTTACGTTTTTCTACCTCATTCAGACGTAAATAAACTTTGAAATAAAACATAAATTGATTATAATCCTGGGTAGAATAGCTGTATATAGCTGTATATAATTTGTTTCATTTATGTATATTTGCACTCACGCACATGATTCGCACAGATACTAATTGTCATGGTGAACCTCCATTTTATCATAAATTAGATGTGTTTATGCTGTGTATTACCCTCTTTGAATAGCCTGATATACACAGTCCCCATTGAAACTAGTATATTCTTTATACATGGTCTGTTTTGGCCGAACCGAGGCTTTCTATTTATCTCATTACCAGCAATGTGGTGTTTAATCAGTAAAGGGTCCTAGTACATATAAATTACATGAGCTTTTCTCATCTTCTCTCCTATACATCAGCACTAAATGATTTGTGGCTAATTTCCATAATATTAGAACTGTAATCATTATGAGTTTACTGCTTTGAATATAGTAAATGTGCTAAAGCACTACATAATTCTCTGTAAAGTTGATAGTGATGCCACCTTGTGGATCACTGACGAGTTATCTGTACAGTTTAGGTTGAAAAAAGATGAGCGGAGCTCCGCAAATTTATCGAATGTGTATTCCGCAAATTTGTGGATTTAGTTTTCTAGTACTTAAGCATACAAATGCGGACCTCCATATATATTTGCGGAGCTCCATAAATATATTTGCGGACGTCCGCAAATTTGTGGAGAAACAGCACCCAGGTGGGTGCTGTTTCTCCACAAATTTGTGGACCTCCATAAATTTATGGACATCCACATATTTGTCGAGCTCCACAAATATACATGCAGGTCCGTGCTTGTATGCTTAAGTACCAAAAAACGATTTCATTCATCATATTTATTTTCTCCACAAATCTATATGGAATGTGTATTGAGAACCTCCGCAAATTTGTGGAGAACCACGATCCTGAGGGATTCAAGGGTTATACATGTAGGCCTATCAGCATACACTCTGAATATGTTCATTTAAACACACATCTTGGATCACTTGAGTGGCGGGTGGGGGGGCAAAAATATTGGGCATGTGTATGATGGGGCTTTTCACCAACTCTAGGCCAAGGGGTCTGAATAGCCCCATCCCCTCTGTTGTTAATAAAGCTGTTGATTGCTTTTCCCCTTTTCTGTTTTAGCAACATAATGGCGTGACAAGCATTAGTATGGTAGACATGGTAGCGACAAGTGGATACCAGTGAGAAATACCTGTACCTGACAGCAACTAACACACCACAGTGACATAAACCTGTCTTCCGAGGACGCCTCCCAATGACTGACGCCTGCACAGGACTAAGTATCAATCGGGGTTTGGGGCAGGGTTTGGGACAGGGTTTGGCCCCTTCATTGGGAAAAACACAAAACATCTGTCAGTGAGTAAATAAATTATGAGTGCACATACATTTTCGTCAGTGAGTAACTTTTAGGTAGGCATTAGGTGATAACTAATTTGATTAAAGCTGGGTGAGAGTCATGTGTTGTACGCATAAATTTACAGTAATTTGTTTCTTATCTAGGGATGACAGCCTGCCGGGGACGAGAGCCTGCCGGGCACGAGGGCCTGCCGGGGACGAGGGCCTGCCGGGGACGAGGGCCTGCCGGGGACGAGGGCCTGCCGGGGACGAGCGAGCGGCAGGGACAAGCGAGCGGCAGGGACAAGCGAGCGGCAGGGATTTAAAAAAATAAAATCTTATATTTGGCGTTCTCTCATTTAGTCACATACTAAATACAATTCAAATTGTTCCTCGAAATTTGCTACCAAGAGGGTTTCCCTTTAGTGAAAAAACGCAGGTGTTATTATAATTTAACTATTTTCAGTATTCATAATAAATTGATATAATTGAAGCCAAAATAGCGAAATCGAGATAACTTTAATATAAATGACGTCCCTAGACTGAGTAGTCAAACAGAAAGACTAGTCCTGAGGGATTAGTACCAACTTTGGCCAGCAGGGGGCCCTACTGTCAGCTTAAGTGGAGGAAAACAAAATATTATGAGAGAGATAAATATATTCCTCGAATATATCCATCAATAAACACAACCAACAACAACAAAAGGTTTCAAGGATGACAGAATGAAATATTTATTGTCGATAAACCATCACTATGTTTCGACCGTATTGGTCTTCATCAGGTGAGAAAACAAAATACCTCGAGGTTAATTCAGAAAATTTACCTTGGGCTTGGTGGCTCCCGACTCCCCCCCCCCCCCAACTACGTTCCGATTTTGAGAAATGGCCCCTCTAAAATCACATGCGCCTGTTGAATCATGCATGTTCACGGGTATGTAAATTGACCGTACATGTATTTAATTTTTACCTCCCCCCCTAGTATGGAGGCTTTTTCGAGTTTCCCCCCCCCCCGGTGAGGGACTGTTTTTCATTATGACCCCCCCCCCCCTACATCCACCAAGCCTCCTCCCCCAGCTGCCAATGAATGACTTGTCCCTTACTCATGCTTGTCACGCCATTTCATCAGTTTTTGAAACAGGAAAGTGACCTGCAGTGCTACTGGGATTTTCAACAAGGGGGGGGGGGGGTGATATACCTATCTATTTTTTACAAGGAAAGGGCAAAGAAAAAATGTTCACCACTTTTGAAAATAAGATATTGTTGTACATTAAAAATGCGTTTTTACTTGGAATAAATACTACCATGAATTGAATTTGACGATGTCTGGTTTTGTGTGATATCTATCTCGATCCATATCTGTAAGGATAAATGTTCTGTCTAAGGGAATGGTCTTTTATTAATTATAGGGTGTGTGGTAAAAGATTTCTTTTTCAGTGAGAAATCCATTGTGTGACATTGATATGGTACCGTATATATAAATCAAATAGACAGTCTATCTGCATGTATCAGTCCAAAGAATCTGTACCTGGATGCTGTTTCTCCACAAATTTGTGGAGGTCCGCAAATTTGCGGAGGTCCGCAAATATATTTATGGAGCTCCGCAAATATTATATGGATGTCCGCAAATATATACAGAGGTCCGTATTTGTATGCTTAAGTACCAAAAAGGCATATAGGGCCTATATTTGCGGAGCTCCATAAATATATGGAGAGTGTATTCACGGACCTCCGCAAATTTGCGGACCTCCGCAAATTTGTGGAGAAACAGCATCCAGTAGTTATACAATAGCTAGGTCTATAATTTAGAAATAAACTCCATATCGTGGTCATCTTGTGGAACAGTGCCTAAGCTGAGTTACAGGGGCTGACATCGCTCATATCTAATTCAAAGTACTTTCTTTTTTATGATGACCTCCACCTACACACTTGTTTTATAATGTGAATGTGCCACGCCCCCTTCGAAGTACATTCGCATATCCTAAAATCGACAAGTAGGACCATACACAGCACCCCTCCACACCCCTTCCCTTGGCCTGCACTGAGTGACTGGGTGCAAGTCTAGACTCTAGTATATAACAGAGCAGACGAAACTGTGAGTGATATAAGGGGGGTTGCCTGGATTAACCTCAGTTTCCTTTTGAATTGGGAGGTGTCATCATTTATCCTTCTGGAAGGATCAACACTTTAGCATTATCTGTCAGGTGCAGTGTCGCAGGTGCATTAATGCCATGTAACTCATGAATTGTGCAACCATGAAATAGACTACACAAAGAGAGATTGCCCTGTACAGAGGCCTTCCAGGAAGCTTCCTCACGGACCAGGAACAGGTGCAGCACCTCAGATTAGTTCCTAAGTTGACCTGCCTTAGATTCATAGGTGGCGTTTTGAATAAGGTGAACCCTCAGGTCAACCATAAATTCAACAATGCCTATGGACATATTCATGCGCCAGTGCTAAGGCCGGAATTCATCGGATATAGGGACCTTGATACGAGCCTCTTTTACAGGAAGTGGACTGATACAGGACTGCTGCTCCAAGTCTATGGGATCCCTTATGTAACCCAAACCATTTGATAATAATACATAATCCCAGTTCCGCCTCAGCTATGAATTTCAGACTAATCGACATGCTGTCCCACTCCCGGAGTGACCATACACGTCCATGGCCGGTATGTTGTCACTCACAATTCACTATATGCATCATGGGTAGACACCTTAAAGTAGTGCATTGAATTATAATAAGGAATTGAATTGGAGAGGAGGAAGGGTGTACTGAGCAGCAGGCAATCAGGTCTGACCTAGTAATAACCTTATGTTTCAAAGTAGTACTCAGCAGTGATACAGCCCAATGAATAGGGTGAGGGATGAGGTAGAGTAGAGTGGCTATTTACAACCTGTACATATGTACCAGGTATTAGAAATACATGGAGGGCAAGTTGTAATTTGGGGGAGAGGGTTGGCCCAGGGATCTATGCATATCATTAACCACTAGCGGTTATTGTGAATTGTCAGTGTGAAGAAACAACACCGTTTCTACACACTGATAGGGAGTTGACATGCTGTGTCACCCAATGCCATCAGAGCAGTACTCAGGTAAAATTGTGTATTATACTTCTTTACAAACAGGATGTCTCGTGAATGCTAGCTAGTACCTAGTTGCTAACAGGTGGTCATCAACTATAGGGAAGTGTCCGATGACTTGTCCAAAATCCTTGCATTCCCCCAGAGCCCCCCCCCCCGAATTTACCCCAGACTGAGCTAGACCCCTATTAGATCGATCCCAACTGGCGCAGCCCATCTGGGCTACACCTGATAGCCCTGATCCAGACCAAGTGGACCCCAGCTAGGCATCCCATCTGGACCCCACTGAGGCCCATCTAGGAGTGTAAGCTGGGTAGTATAGCAGACAACACGGTGAGTACGCGGTCAATATATTATTATAATGATATAGCGAATTCATATGTTTAAACCCAGCCCTGAAACCCAGCCGGCACCCCTATAATCATGGGCCACACCCTTGCTTTGGTGTGCTGGATCGGTCTTGGGTTCGGTCAGGTTATATTACTATTAGGACAGGACATGGGTCTACCAAGGTTAGGAGTGAAGAAACTTAGACAGGCTCTGTGTTGATCCCAGATGACAGTAACCCTGTTTAGACACTACGAGATAGGGAGTAGTTGGAGAGATTTCGGATTCAGTGATGTGGTACAGGAGGAGGGCCACTTAGAAACGATTATCATCTTTCAGGATGCTTTTTTGAGAAAAGGGTGAGAGAGGGAGGCTTTTTTTCTTTTGTTATACTTTTTTATGTTGCGGGAGGGACCTTTTTCTTTTATCCTTCTCATTCACTGTTAGCACATAGAAATAAGAAAAAAAAACCGTTTAAATTGTGCGGCCATTTTTAAGGGTGCAGGCGGTATCTGCAAAGCTGATAATCGTTTTTAAGTAGCCTAATGCAAATGTTGCCCAATAGGATTCAACAGGTATGTAAGCCATGTAAATGTAGTAGTAGTCGTGCAGGGTTATATAATAATTTCCATATGCAGCCCTGGTCAAAACGTCGAGATATTGGGGCTAGTTCACGAACATTAGCTTCATGTATCTGCAAGTTAAAGCTTGCATACCACCTCAGATATTATAGATACATGTTGTTCACTTTCTGCATTTTCATAAAGGGTCTCCCTAGTGCAGTGTATTGGTAAGATTTCAATCTAATTTGTGGCTTTTAACTGTGCTAAATTCAAAGGTATAGATCAGAAAAAAATAGAATGCTTCTAGCATTCTATTCAGCACTTAATTACATTAACAAGGGTAGCGCCATAGATCTGCAGTGTTACACCAGGAAAATAGTAGATTCTGTTGGTAAGATCAGCAATGAAAATACTTTCAGGTATCAGACCACTTGGTGCTGCCCCTGTCTTAAAAGACCCCTGTCTAACTGCGTACTGCCCAGTCAGCGTTGCTTAAAGATGGTGTATCAGCTAAATATTTAGAGATTTTTTAGTTTTATCATATTACTATTGTATATCCTATCCCATACATCTTCCCTAACTTTTAAAATGATTGGCAGTGTCTTAGTCTATCAGATGAGCACATGCAGTGCAATATCTTTTACTGTAGGTCGACACTAAAACTGGCTATGTTGTGGTACTGCATGGCTCAGTGCTTTCTCTACCAGGCTATAGTTTCCCCTGTACTCACCTGGGGGAGTGACTGAGTCAGTGAGGTGAATAAGCAACATTATTTTCAAATCATGCATTTATA
Organism: Harmothoe impar; assembly: GCA_947462335.1. Classification (NCBI taxonomy): domain Eukaryota; kingdom Metazoa; phylum Annelida; class Polychaeta; order Phyllodocida; family Polynoidae; genus Harmothoe; species Harmothoe impar. The sequence continues at coordinate 48,866,607 of OX381710.1, forward strand.
CAAAATATATTTAACATTGAGCACTGCATATCAGCTGAAATAATAACAAAACCCTTGACATTAATATCATATCCATTTTGAAGAAAATATTTGGGAAGTCTATTAGCTGATATACCATCTTTAAATGGGCCATATGACCAGCCCAGATGAATCCCATTAATAAGAGGGAATGGAATTTTCAAAGTAGCCATAGATGTTGAGTGGTGGGATAAACCCATAAGTATTTGACCTAGCTACTAGGAAGCCCATGCCAATCCCATTCAACGTCCAATAACCCGTTGGCCCACTTTGTTCTCAGAGTGGTTTCCAGGGTAACTGAAACTAAAGCTACTACACACACAGAAAAGTGAGAGTCATTGTCGCTAAAACTACCCTCACCTGAAGGTCAGGCACTGCCTGACTCTCAGGTGAGGGTAGTTTTAGCGACAATGACTCTCACTTTTCTGAGGGTGTAGTTACTCGTATTCCTGCAGCGGTACCTGCTGTCACCTTGGTCGGGACAATATGTCTTCCTATAGACTGTAACACGTGAGAGTGCTATAGTATTGGCGCATGATAAGAGTGGGTAGTTGATCCCCAGAGTCTACCTGTAATGTTATGATACCTGAAGCACACTAACAGCTGAGCCTACAGGGTGTGCATGACACGCTGAATAGATATTGCTGGATATAGCTGTTATGATTCCAATGTCACTGAGAGTCATTTTAGACACATTTCATCTTGATTCGATCTCATCCCGACGTTGCCTCATCCATTAGTTTTGCCATTCAATGGAGGATACATACAGAGAAATCCTACTTGTTTTCGCCATTATCTGAACAAGGATGACAGCATGGGTGTCACTTGCGAGAAAGGTGTCCATATGCTAACCACTGATAAACATATCGACGGGAAAGTAATCACATATGTGCATGCTTTAAACAAATGGATAATTTCGGGGATAGGATCCCCATAAGCTAGCTGTGAGACAACATTTAATCCACTATAATTATAAAACGATCTCTGATCAATCTTATCCGATATTCCCTCTACAATCCAGAACTCAACCGCTATGGATCCAGATAGGAATGGCGGTCCCGGCCGGCCACCAAATGTCAGGAGACGTCCACACCCACGGGATGACATAGATGACGACTCGAGTGACGACACAATGAGTGACATGACGTCCTCCAGCTACATCAGAGACACGTGGTCGGGGAAGCTGGACTTCCTGGTGTCTACCCTGGGGTATGCTGTGGGACTGGGGAACGTGTGCCGCTTCCCTTACCTCTGCTACAAGAATGGCGGTGGTAAGCAGCCTTTTTTCACTTACTTTGCATTATAATGTATTCTCTGGTTTTCTATTGTTTCATCTGTTACCCGGTCCTTGAGTGTGGGTCCATCCATGGACCCTGTTGTCCCAGGTTCGGTCCGCATGGGCCCTGTGAACCTGCTGACCAGCCTTCGGCTGTGTCGGTTTTAAAACTATATCTATCTATCAATCTATCCATCTATCTATCTATCAGCCTTTTTTTTAGCCTTCTTTTATTAAAGAATATGAAGTCTGAAACAATATTTAATACACATGGTCAACTATTGTTGTTATTAGTATTAAGGAGAATCATTATCCAATCAGTCTAGACTTGGCTAGACCTGTTATCCTAGGCCTGTTAATCTGGAGGCTTTACTATCAACTATCACAGAACATAATTATTATCTGTCACTCCGATATACATTAGTTATTGGCTAGCCATAATTCATGCTTATGAGGTTGTGGTTGAAGTTTTATCAAAAATAGACACTTATACCTACTTTAGTTGTGTATTAGTTACAACATGTACACTACACCCCACCTGGCATTACTTCCAGGTGCCTTCCTGCTACCTTACTTCATCTTCGTGGTGCTGGTGGGGATACCTCTCGTGTTCCTGGAGGTGTCCTTTGGGCAGTTCGCAGGCCTTGGTCCCATCAGTATATGGAATATTTCACCAATATTTAAAGGTTAGCATAAAACTCTGACTCAGTTGTATATTGGGTTAAGTTGAACCCTGGGCCATTTTGGCAATGGAGGTAGCAGTCTAAACAATGGCCAGTGCCAAAATAAACAACTATGATTCTGAAACTCATTTGCTGGGCTTTTTATGCCCATATCTATATATTTATCCATGCCATATACATCTTGAATGTATCCTCTACCCTATTGGATCATACATTGATAATAGTAGATAAGCCAAGAATCCATACAGAAACATGTCAATAAAATATACTTTCTCTGCATGTCCCTCCACCTCCCCCACCTGTTCCCAACTGCAATTTGGATCATTACCAGCATGTATCCATGGTAACCAAGACAAGATCACAACAACTGCAGTGCTAAACCGGTGATTATCTTGACGCCGTGGTGTTTGTAGGGGTGTTGCCCGTGCCTAATAAGCGATAAGTACACCCTCACCACTCCTGTGATGAGTGTACCACACCGTGTTGCCATGGGGACCCTGTCCCTTGTGGATCGTGTGTACTACATTGTGTTGTTATTCTCCTACAGGTATAGGTATGGTCATGGTGATCCTATCTCTAGTGGTGAATATGTACTATAATATATTCTTATTTCCCCGTATAGGTATGGCCATGGCAATCCTACCTCTCGTGGTAAATGTGCACTCTTATAATTATAATCTTATTTACCCTATATAGGTATGGTTATACTGATCCTATCTTTAGTGGTGAAATTGCACTATAATGTATTCTTATTCCCCTACAGGTATAGGTATGGCATGGTGATCCTATCTCTAGTGGTGAAAGTCCACTTTAATGTATTCTTATTCTCCTGCAGGTATAGGTATGCCCATAGTGATCCTGTCTCTAGTGGTGAATGTGCACTATGATATTTTCTGATTCCCCTACAGGTATAGGTATGGCCATGGTGATCCTGTCGCTCGTGGTGAGTGTGTACTACAATGTGCTGTTGTCCTGGGCCATCTTCTATCTGTGTGCCTCCATGCAGCATCCCCTCCCATGGACCTCCTGTAACAACTCATGGAACACTCAGGGTGACTTTAACTATAGCTTTCATCTCCCATCAAAACTGTTGTATAGATAAAGTTATATGCTTTTTAACATCATTTTAGAAAAAAAGAAACTATCATTGGATTATTCCCACTAGCTACACTGTAAATAGTCAGTGTAGGTACACAGTTTAATCTACTGTAGAATGGATTAAAATAAATTACAGTAGAATCTACTGTAGATTTACAGTAGATTATACTGTTTACCTACAATAAACTATATACCTCCAGTAGAATCTACTGTTCACCTACAAATTTGGCAACCAACTTTTTACAGTTTAGAAAAGAATTTTCAGAACCGGTAAAGCTAATTCAATGTAATACAAAATATATGTTGCAGCATGTTGTACCACACGATTCTACTCGGTCGGTTCATGCATCGATGGTGTTAGCAACAACTCCATCAGCAACAGTTCTTGTGCTATTGTCTGTGGAGACGACCTTGGAATCTCAGAACCCTGGTCAGCAAAACGCAATTCTACTCTACAATCTGAAATGTCCAACTCTACTACAAATGCATGGGCTGTTGATGCTTACCTGCAATTCTCAAACAAAACACAACGGTTGAGATCGCCCGCTGAGGAATACTTCAGGTGAAGAATTATTTGCAGCATCTTAATTATGAGCAATAAAAGCTATTATATTATATATATATATATATATATATATATATATATATATATATATATATATATATATATATATATATATATATATATATACATTGTTTAGTGAAATGACCAGCTATTAACATGTGATCAGCCACGCGGAAAGGATGCTGCATGCCACGATAATCCTTTCTGCATGACTGCTCTAAAAAGACTTCAATGATTTCTTATTTTAATTTCGTCTTTAAAACCTTACTCTTGTTCAGTAGTTCGTACAAGCAGCAAAATAATAGTCTCTTTATCTGCAGTCTGTATGTGATGGGTGGTCCGGAATACTCTGGGGCCCTGGGCGGCCTGCGTTGGCACCTGGCGCTGTGCCTCCTCTTCAGTACTCTGGCCGTCTTCCTCTGCCTCATCCGGGGACCACAGTCATCCAGTAAGGTCAGTGGTGGTCATGCATGTGCATGAGATAACATATCTTTTGAATAGCCACTTCTTAAAATTAATGATTATTGTGTTCTTTGGGTTGACATGGCCAGGGGTTAGGAGATGTCAGGATTACATGATCAGGGGTGCACTATATTAGATCCATGATTCAAAGGTTAAGATTAAGTAAATACCTTTAATTTTACAAGTGCGCGGTAGCAGATTCCTTTAATTTCTCTCACATGTGCTTAACAACAGTGCATTATATGCATTGAGTTTGGACAAATTTAAGACCTTCCATAGCCTTAAAAAGCAACATTTGATAATTTTACTGGAACTATTTGGCCACTTTACTCGGAAGTGGGACTATTTCTAAAGGGTGCTAGCTAGGTACCACGTTACATACGTAGTTGTATACATAATGATATGACTCACAGGTGTTTATCTCAATATGCAGGTGGCATATGTGACAGTGGCCTCTCCATATATCATTCTGCTAGTGATACTAGTGAAGACAGCCATGTTGGAAGGTGCTGATAAAGGTATTTCGTTTTACATGTCACCACAGTGGCATCGCCTCAAGGACCCACAGGTGAGTCACGCATGGAGCACTTTCAAGATTCCATATTTAGTATGTTCCTAGAATCAATGGCACAGATAAAAATAGTACATGTACTGCCACTGACGAAGATATTAGATTTAAGCAGTATTTAACTGATATTAAAGCTGCTGTAGGCCTATGGCCTTATCTCCACGACTTCGGAAAAAAATATGATAAACTTACTTAAATTGCCAAAATCCAAATCTAAAATAAACAAACTAAATATGCTTAAATACCATGGCATGTCTCATCAAGTTCATGATAATAGGTGTGTGCTTGTGATATACAGTTTATAACGTTAGAGTTCTTCTGTGTAACGAGACATCTGTGTAACGAGACATTTCTAATCATACCTTTTTATTAATTCCTGTCTTCCAGGTGTGGCATGATGCTATGAACCAGGTGTTCTTCTCACTGGCACCGTGTTACGGTGGACTCATGAGTCTTGCCTCCTTGAACAAATTCAACAATAACTGTTACCGGGATGCTCTCTTTATTCCCATCGGTAACTGTCTCACATCTGTCTTCGCTGGATTCCCTGTCTTCTGCACATTAGGTAAGGCAACTCTCCACCTTGTCAGACTGTAGTCTACCAATATATACCACGGAAATTAGTTAGGATTGATGATGAAGAGAAATGCATTAGTTGATGTAAGACATACCTAAATAAGTTAATTTTAGAATGGGAACTGTCTTTATCTTAATATATATGTAGATGTTTTGTCACAGGTGCTTTACTCATGCTTGATATATACAGACATAAGCTGTGTTGTCCCCAAGTCCCATGCCCCACAACCTGGTCATAATCGCCCTAATGTTACTGCTTATGTTGTTTCTAGGTTTCATGGCACACAAACTGGGTACAGACATCTCTAATGTTGTCACCTCTGGTTGGGGGCTGGCCTTCATCGTGTACCCAGAGGCTGTGGCTAGCCTACCAGGAGCCACATTCTGGTCCCTACTGTTCTTCCTGATGATCTTTGCTCTTGGAATAGACTCACTGATGGGCTTTGTGGTTACCATAGTTATAGCCATCATGGATGAGTTCCCCAGGACACTGTTCAAGTGGCGCCTTCTGGTGTTGATGGGTGTATGCCTGGCACTGGTTGTATTAGGTCTGCCACTGGTCACTCAGGTAAGCATAGGATAACTCAGATATTATGTACTCAGCTTTCCATCCAACAGTATAACATATTTTTCAGGTGATTTTGGGTTGATTTAATGAGATATTAACATGCAATGAGAAATCCAGTCTCCAACATCAATTGCTTGATTCAGGTTATTATTGGAGTGAATGGTTATCTACCCGCCATAGATCTACACTATTAAATCATACAATTAAACTAGCAAATAAATATATTTATAATGATGCCAGTTTCGTAATCCTTTCCTTTGGGTATTGCACATCATATGATACTGATTTCTTCATTTGTCACAGGGTGGGGTGAAGGTACTAGAGCTGCTGGACCGGTATGCCACCTCTTATCCCCCTGTAGTGGTCGGCATATTGGAGTGTGTGGTGCTAATGTGGGTGTATGGCTACACCCGGTTCTCTCAGGATGTCTGGTACATGTTTGGGAAACAGCCCGGTCGATGGTGGCGCCTGCTGTGGCAGTTTGTCACACCAGCATTACTACTGGTATGTTCTGTAAAATGGTGCATCTCGCCGCCAACACCCCATGTTATCAATCATTTCAATCTCTTAAACGTTTTAAAACTCTCTCGTGGATTTATGGATCAAACATGTCCATCCCATACTCGCTTTATTTCTTCCAACTATCATGACTATATTTCTACTGACACCATGATAATCTACCCTCTATGTTACTACTCTTTGTCATCTAACCTAACATAGAACCCACCTATTTGGTTAATTTTAAATAGCGTTATTCATAAAATCATGAACAGAGTGGATACTATAAAACTCTGAACCATTTTATTCCAGTTCCTACTGATATTCAGCTCGGTAGCACAGAACCTGATTCCCCTGGAGGACGGTACCCCTGCTGACGGCTGGACTGTGGCAGGGTGGGCTGTGGCCGGGGCCTGTGTACTACCTGTTCCTGCCTATGCCGTCTATGCTGCTATATCTACACCTGGTAACTTTGCAAAGGTTAGTATGACGTGCAACAACCTCTCTCCGTGTATTTGTTCGTCCATCTATGACCATATGTAAGTGATTTAGAGCAGGGCTTGATGGCCTAGGGGACTATGGTTCTTAACTATACTGGGAAACCCTTCCATGGCTGTTACAGAGCCTTTTGGTACGTGATCTATACTGAGTAACGATGCATTTCAATGTTCATTTTTACACGGAGGGTTCCATGGTGCCTTATTTACATTGGTATATCGTGTCATAATTATGATCTAGCCCTGACCCCAAGTAAAGGGGTACATGTTGAGTCCCTAATAATCAATGGTGAACATACACGTGATCTCTGGTCAAATGTAGAACTAGAAGCTGTGTCTCCGTTAATAATTTACTAAAAAACGCTGACACATCCTCCTCCCTGATACTTTGACAGAGGTGGCGGCGCCTGCTGAGGCCGGCGGAAGGCTGGGGAGTGTACCCGGAAGGCGGTGATTTGGCTGAAGTGCCGGACTACATTTGGAGTGAGGAGACACACCCAGAGGAGTCAGTGGCCTCTGTCGGTGATATTCCCGAACTTCCCCCGCACGCGGACGGACAGACCGGAGGCCCCGGGGATCCAAACTCTATGGTGATGACCTTCAGGATTTGAACATTTTTAATTAATTATAAGTAAGGCAAAAAACTTGTGTATATTGGTATCCCGACCGAACTATTTTCTTGGCCCTACCTTACCCTAATCCTTTTGGGCAATGTTACCTGAATACAACTATTAATTTTTAGGCCTAATTATCTTGACATCATTGACTCAACTCCATAGGCACGAAAGGTAAGCCACAGATGTGGTTTAGCATGAATTCTGATGTATACATTGATCAATCACATATTGCTTTATGTGTTAAAATCTATTTATCAACCATTATTTAGGGTTATGCGGGTGGCATGGATGAGGACGATATTGATAGCACAGAGAGTCTGGTCTGGAGTGAAGATGAGAACAAGGAGCGAGGTAACTGGCATGGCCGTTACGACTTCTTCATGTCGGGTATTGGCTACACCGTGGGGCTTGGTAACGTGTGGCGCTTCCCCTACCTGGTCTACAAGAATGGTGGAGGTAGGATACATAAAGCAATATTTGGAATTCACCTAGTACCGGAATACGTAAAAAGAATCCAATTTATAATTGATGAAATTATAATTATTTTGTAGCAGTCCTTATTCACATCACTCAATTAACTGAATAGCTGTTATAATCACAGTTGTTGGGCAAACACAACCTAACAGTCTAATATTATAAGGTCAATTATGGGTTGAAAGTATAGGGAAATGGGAGGTCGTGCAATACACGTGTAAGAAGTATTGGGAAATTGGAGTTTGTTCATGGGTAAGTAGTATTGGCAAATAGGACCCTGTGTATGGGTACGTTATACATACAAAGCGAAATGGGAGGTTGTGGTGCGGACAAATCATCCAAGATGGTATGCTAATCGATATCCCTTGATTCTATTCCATTCCAGGTGCTTTTTTCCTGCCATATATATTGATGCTCATATTGTGTGGGGTGCCACTTTTCTTCATGGAGGTCGCCCTCGGACAGTTTGGTTCAGTTGGTTCCCTGTCCGTTTGGAGGTTATCGCCGCTTTTCAAGGGTAGCTATGTCCATGTTTCTATAGAAATGTGATGTTAAGCATTGAATTAAATTAAATCGCATTCGCATTTCAAAAAGCATAATTACGTTAACTTGCATAAATGCATAATTACAATTATATATAATTTTATGGTGCTTGCCCTGTGATCATGGATCAATTAGAATTTGACTTGTTGAATTATGTTATCCCTATTATTACTTACTGGCTTATGTTAACCTGAATGACAAAACTGCTATCGTCCTCAATAGCAGAATTTAATAAAGTAAACATGTTTTAACCTTTTGCTTTTTAAACTTATGATAGTTCTTGTCATGAAATTGTGTGCACCTATAATATATAATAGGGGTTGGGAGGTTGTCTTTTTGTAAGTAGTATAGGGAGAAGAGAGTTTGAGTATACATGTGTAAGTAGTGCAGGGAGATGGCTGTTTGTATAACCTTAAGTACCCATGTGTATGTGTAAGTAGTGTAGGGGGATGTGTGTTTTTGAAACTGTAAGTAGGGTAGGGAGATGGGTGTTGCTGTAACTATAAGTAGTGTAGGGGGATGGGTGTTTGTGTATGTGTAAGTAGTATAGTGAGATGGGTGTTGTATGGGCGTTCGTGTATGTGTAAGTATTACGGGAAGATCGATGCTTGTGTATGCATAAGTAGTATAGAGAGATTGGTGTTTGTGTATGTGTAAGAAGTGCAGGGGGATGGGTGTTTGTGTATATCCAAGTAGTACAGGGTGAACTGTGAGTAGCATAGGGAGATGAGTGTCTGTGTAACTGTGAGTAGTATAGGGCGATGAGTGTCTGTATAACTGTGAATAGTATAGTGTAAGTAGTACAGGGAGATGGGCGTGCGTGATTGTATTACAGTAAGATGGATGCATTTTATGTGTAAATATTATAGAGCAGTTGGTGTTTGTGTAACTGTGAGTAGTACGGGGAGATCAGTAAGTAGCCCTGCTCAAGTAACCTACAACTGCATATATATCCTCAAATACATTCATTCGCTGGATATTCAAAACCCTTCAATCCATTTTATTTGCACCCTATTCCCCTAGACCCTCCATCACCCAAATAACTCCATAGTCTCCCGAGTAATCTTTGCAATGCGTAGCCTTTTCGTCTTGCAGGTCTCGGCTTTGCCTCATGTATTACCGCCTCGTTACTTGCGGTTTACTACAACGCTATGACCAGTTGGTCAATCTACTACTTCTGTGCTTCCATGACTACCCAGTTACCCTGGGCTACCTGTACGAATGCCTGGAACACTCCAGGTAGGCTATATCACGTAGTATGATCATATACTCAAGGAAAATGAGAATATCTCCTAAAATAATGTTATCTGTCCAACTTGATTTGTTTCAATCAACCATACTCTTTAATTCTAATTAAATCCTCGATTGCCAATGAATCAGTGTGTTGCAAGCAACATCAATTTTTGATGTGGTTAACAATTAAAACAATGAATTATCTGCAGCATGTAGGGTGACTGGTGAGCCTCTACCTGAGCCTGGGAATACTACAACACTGCCAATGTGTGGTGGAAACATGAGTAACACAAACCACAGTCTGCCATATAGCTGTACCAACACCACAGCCAACAACTCTACATCCAGCCCTAGTGAGGAATACTTTTTGTAAGTATTAACTTATCTGTGTATTGATCTCCTTCTAATTTTCATACATGCGTCGATGATATCTATGCATTACAGAGTATGTTTTATAAAGGTTTATTGTTGATTTATAGCCGCTATGTTCTAAACGTCTCATCTGGGATTGACGAGCTGGGTACCATCCAGTGGCCACTAGCTCTATGTCTGCTAGCCAGCTCACTCATCAGCTTTGTGGCCCTCATCAAAGGTGTAAAGTCAATTGGCAAGGTAATGTAACTTCTGACTCCTTAGAATCATTAAGAGCATAATTTATTCGATATATATATATAGAGAGAGAGAGAGAGAGAGAGAGAGAGAGACAGCCAGACAGACAGACAGACAGACAGAGACAGAGACAGAGACAGAGACAGAGACAGACAGACAGAGAGACAGAGAGACAGACAGAGAGACAGAGACAGAGACAGAGAGACAGAGAGAGAGATTATATAAATACAGATTAATGTATTTATCAAGATAATCCATAGAAGAACTGATTGTTGGCTATATTAATTTCGAGTTCATGGTTTATTACTCGTGCCTTGTACTACTGATAAAAACAAGTCCTCCATTAAAAGAATGTATAATATACATACTAATTAAGTCATGTACAGCTGTACTTTATCATTTCATCATTAAAATCAACTTGAATTGACATCACTAATCTGGTACGCCCCCTCTTCATTGTGGTAATTACTGCGTTATTTTAGTTGATGTAGGCGATGTTTAAGGATTAAATGATATACCTAAATGCAGCATTAACCCTTGGAGGTTCAATTCCAGGTGGTATACTTGACGGTGACTTTCCCCTACCTGATCCTACTCATCCTGCTAGCGCGCTATGTCACACTTGGCAGTGGGCACCTGGAAGGCATCAAGTTCTACCTCACCCCGAAGTGGTCGCGTCTCAATGATGCTGCCGTGTGGGGTGATGCTGCATCACAACTCTTCTTCTCACTGGGACTCTCTATGGGGGGACTCATGTCGCTAGCCTCGTACAACCGCTTCCATTATGACTGCTACAGGTGAGATGGTTGTGCTGAAATCTATGATGAGATCGTTCTGGGATGTTCTGGGATTATTGTCCGAAATGGTGTGGTAGTGGGGGTGATCTGAGTAGGCTGTCAATAATCTGAGGTGAGGTGGTGAGGTGTGTTGATGTTTGCAAATGTCAAAAGGTACTGGATTGATCTAAGGCGCAGTGATATAATCCAATAATGTTCGGAATATCTGTCTGAACGGTTATAAAGCGATATGGTATGCGGTCAGAATGCTCGGTATGCTTGTTCTCTAGGATGTTATGAGCCTATGCCATTCGCTGAAATATTGAATGCATTTATGGCAGACTTATGGTAAATTTTATAAAGGGAAATACTGTCCACAACTGGTCCATATTTTGGGGTTATGCCTTGGGAATTGACATTGACATTCATTTTTATAAAACATGAACACACCTCTCACAGTTTTCATGAACACTAATGTTGTAGCAATACATAGTCATGGCATAATTACGATTGCATACATATTTTTAATATTACAGAGATGCTTACCTGATTTGCCTGATTGATACACTTACAAGTGTGTTTGCTGGCTTTGTCATCTTCGCCATCTTGGGTGTAATGGCGGTTGAAAAGGGGACAGATGTGCAGAGTGTCATCACCTCAAGTGAGTAGAACAAGTTGGCAGTTATTATGCATACTTTGGTATAGTCAAGGTTTCTTCTATGGGAGGTGTAAAACTATTTTGTCACATGAAAATGAACTCGCTGGGAGGTACATATTAGACATGACATTGTGTGATCTTTGTGATTAGTGGTCATCATGACAAGTGTGCAGAGCCAGCAGGATCCTGTATGAGTATGGCTGGCACATATCACAATCATGGGTGGCTTGATTCTTAACCGTCCAATATGGGAGTATGTAATACGGTTTATACTGTCAAATAGACATCAATTGACATCATCATGTTCTTTGAACTTGGTCCACAGAGTTCGCGCTGGCTTATATCGTCTACCCTGAAGCAGTGACCAAGTTACCTATTGCCCCATTCTGGTCTGTGCTGTTCTTCCTGATGCTGTTCACACTGGCCATAGACTCCCAGTTCCTCATGACTGCATGTTTGGTCATCTCCATCACTGATGAGTTCCCCTCGGCCCTCGGCCCTCGGCGAGTGCCAGTGATAGCTGCAGTGTGCACAGCCTTATACCTGCTCGGGTTACCTATGGCTACACAGGTGAGATGGTTATTCAAGTACATAGATTACACAACGGATACTATAAAGTTCAAAGGCGTCTGATGCCTATGTAATTTATAGGATATAATGAGTTTATAGTACAGTGATATTTCGCAGCTAAAGAATATAAGTCTGGGAGATATTTTCGAGGAAATATTTGGATACAAAGACAATGAATACAAACACTTGCTAACTAAGAAATATTCTCCTCTACCAGTATGACGTTCCAATTTTGCAACAAATGATAAAATTGAACCAAATGATTTCCTCCCATTTTTTGACACAGGGTGGCTACTACATGGTCGTCTTGTTCGACCAATATGTGGCGGCATGGACACCCGTCGTGGTGGCCATACTGACCTGTGTCGCTGTATTCTGGATATATGGTATGCCTACTTTCCTTAATAACGTCCGTGCCATGATCGGTTCACCACCTACCTACTGGTTCAAGACTCTATGGAAGTATGTCATCCCTGTAGTGCTCATGGTAAGTGTATCTTTACTATTTACTGTTTGTATCTTTTCTTTATTATTATATACTCCAATTATGACCACATTCTTTTCAAGCAGACCTTTTTTATAGATATTTCTCAGCGTCCATGCATCAATTCTATTCTATTTAATAGTTTCTTCAACACTATGTACAATGGTTCATGATACACGTACCTATAAAATAATAAAAGTTGTATCTAGGTGTGTCTTTTTGTGGGGTGTTTTTCTGTGTGTATACATTTCAGAAAGGGCGTGGTTTTACTGTAGTTATCTATGTAGAATCTCAGTAAAATATGTGCAGTTCTACGTGAACATATTGTACGATAATGGAGATGAAGGGGCAGTGACCTAGCATATGATATGGTTTTCAGGTTTTCAAAGCTAATCGATAGACAAATGCCAACGCACATTTATACCGTCTCTGATGTATTTTACGAGTGGAGGCTGGGGCAGTATCCCACAAAGCCACAGGCTGAGTGGGATGCGCCCCAAACCCCACACGTGGAAATACATGTACATCAGAGCGGCATCAAAGTAATTAGCATTTGCGTTTATCTTTTTTTTAAGGGAAAACAGTAATGGGTGCCATTAAATACGGCCCTTCCAGTACTTAATCATAGTGAGTCTTGTGTCTCAAAAAATATAAAAATAATTTAGATTTAATGGTTTTTCTAATTCATAACACTATGTACCTATCACTGTTACACCCGACAGCTCCTGTTGGTGTTTGTGTGGGTTAACTACCGTCCACCTTCTCTGGATGATTACTACTACCCAAGCTGGGCACACGGCCTCGGCCTGGTCCTCGGCCTCGGACCCCTGCTAGCTATCCCACTCGTAGCAATAATACAAGTCTGCAGGACTCCTGGCTCTGGACTTGTGGTATGTATCATAATCTCATGTGCCTTTCAGGTTGAGCAATAAAATCTAAGCATAATAAAATCTGAGCAATAAAATCTAAGCATAATATTTAACATTGATCACCAGGAATCACCAGGCACCTTTGTTTACTAGGGGTCTATGGCTTTTTTCATGTCTAAGTGCCTATAGTTCTTAACTTCCTACGCTTTATTCAGTTATTATCTCAGCAATTAGCCCATTCTTGTTATGTACATTAAATTATGATATGGAATATTTACTTGCCTGGTTAGATTCAACTTTCATCTATCGCCCGTGTCTTCTATGTATAAGTCCACAAAGTCCCCCAGATAATGACACACCCCTCTTGCTAACATCAGATCGTGCAGCGCTGCATGGCACCCAGTGAGGGCTGGGGGCCTGCCTTAAAACGACACCGGGTACATGTCTTTGTGCCCAACCTGCCCGACCTGGAGCCCACTTGGTCAACCAACTGGATGGCCATGGCTAAAGGTGTGCCTGGTATTCAAATGTGTGCCTGGTATTCATAATATGACATTGTATGTGTTGATGTGTGATGTTAATGCTGCGTTAACAGTGGTTCTTATGAAGAGTTTGGATGCAAAACGACATAAGCGCCATTTTAAGAATGGGGACCAAAGTACAATAGTCGACCTCAGAGTTTCTTTACAAAAAGCACTATAATCATGCTTCAATTCTGGAACCGATTTATGTCGTCTTACATCCAAACTCTTCATATAATTATTCAGGGTTTCACGGCCATTAGAAATATACTTTCAAAATTTAAAGAGGTTTTATACAGTCATATTTGAGGCGAGCCAATTCGACATGATCAGAGATCACAAGGGGCACTGGGTAGCCTCCACGGTGGCCACACCATGACAGACTAGCGGAGATGGCATGAGCAGGGGCGGATCCGGGGGGGGGGGGGTCTGAGGGCCAGGACCCCCCCCCCCTTTTGGAAAAAAAATTTTAATGATAATTTGATCCGCGGCGCATCACTTTTTGGTACTTTGGTGTTTGGTGGACCCCCCCCCCCCCTTTTCAAATTCCTGGGTCCGCCCCTGATGAGAAGGCCATTGGGTGAATGCCACTGTAAACGCAGTATTATTGCCGTACATATGTTACATTCTCTGACACCACACAGCATAGTCTTGGTAATGCACACGTCAAATCCACAGACATGTTGTAAAGACTATGAGTATGACATCATAAGGGACATGGCGTCATTAGACAGGATGCAATGACACCATGAGTGATATGATGTCACTCATAAGAGAGTAACTGTCGCACGATATGTATCACCTCAGATCACTGGAGTCATAGTATCGCAATATGTGTAGGAGTTGTTTAAATAGTTGCACCATATTGATGTGTAACATGATGTCTCAATTTGTCACGAATGTTTCACTGTGCACAAACATGTATCGCTGAGCACCAGCACTATCTCTCACACCACCTGAATGTTGAACTCCCAAGTATCCCCATGAACCTCCTGCAGCTGCAAATATACCTTAAACCCGCAGTTCTTACTGCACGTCCAGTAACAGTCAGAGTGCAGTCGGGACAGGTACTCAGCTCTATATATAGGGGCGCTGGGCCTTTAAGACACTAAACTGAAGCCAACTCAAGGACAATATAGGTGGTGAGCTTAATTAATGGGGTTTATCGTTACATATAGGCACTTTAAAGAACATTCAAGCAATGATGTTATTCACAATAAAAGAAAATCAATAAAATATTTTTCTTTTTTCAACCTAATCATATTATACCCATATACATACCTAGCGTTTCCATGACGTGACCCGCCCCCTTGAGACATGGGAACTTGCCCTGTGGAAGCACCAATTGATTTCGCTGCCTCCCGTGAGGCGGTGCCACCATGTCTGTACATGGGACCCAGGTACCATCGCCTACACTGTAATCTCATTTTAAGCCATATATGCTTTACTCTTTCTCTAAGGACTTTCCACTATCCCTTTCTGGAAGATGTTCAGATAGTGCGACTATAGTGTATAAAGCATTACACATAAAGCGACCAACATCTTATAACATTGTTATCAGCCCCTCAACACTAGACTTCTATTTCATTGTAGCATTGGTTGACATCAGTAAACAAGTAAATGTATAACTATGACATCCTAAGAAAATATTGGTCTCATCCGTAGGCTGTCTGGCACAGGCCGATAATTAAGAATGGATATATACATTCTGATAAGTTTCATTCAATCAAGCATTGACTAACTGCAATATATAAATATGTGAAAAAAATTTGCGTAGCATGACTTTTTTCATTGTGGAAATATCCCTTGACGTGGCTCTTTGAAATAGTTGTAGTCTTCCCGGTCCTACACCAGAGGCTACATACCCAGCTTTGCTACAGTGAATCACTCGACAGCATCATTGCAATTCTGTCATTGGTCCTCCCCCTTTTTATGTATCACAATCACTTGTACCGAGGCAGGTAATTAAGGGGTATGATGTATCAAATTATAAATGCATGTGTCTTCTTTCTGTATGTCCATAGAATAGAATATCGTTTATATTAAATCATTGTTATTGAAAGAAATAATAAGTATCAGATTGTCTAATGTATGGAGATAACTGATATAAATTGAATGTCTAGACAGCACCCTGGTTAATTTACAAGTCGGATTCAGCATCATAAGTTGCCTTTTTCTGAAAGTAAATGAATGAGTAAGAGGTAGCCCAAAGCGATATCTGTGATATACAGGTGAATATCCAATCATATATAGCATATTGTTTCCACATATCATAGAGATGAGCATCTACGCAACTGAGACCAGTGCTATAGTAGCCATGTCGTCCTATCAAAACATTGGATCGAAGCCTGACCGAAAGAGATCCAGAGAGAAGACGGTAACAATAGCAACATCTGGTGTGTCCAGTGACAAGAATATACAAACAGGTTGGTACATATTATGTTCTGCGTAGGCTATAACCTAGATGTTATGTATGGTGGCCCTGGAGGCTCACGTAAAAAAAAAATTAAAAGTGAAATTTTTTTTTTCAAAGTGAAGTTTTTTTTTTCAAAGTGAAGGTTTTTTTTTTTAAAGTGGAGTTTTTTTTTTCAAAGTGGAGTTTTTTTTTTCAAAGTGGAGTTTTTTTTTTCAAAGTGAAGTTTTTTTTTTCAAAGTGGAGTTTTTTTTTTCAAAGTGATGTGGTTTTTTTTAAGTGATGTTTTTTTGTCAAAGATTTTTTTGTTTTTTTTTGTCTTCAGAAAAAAAAAAACTTTTTTCAAAATGAAAAACTCACTGTCACTGTCAAGCTGATGGATGCCAACTTGTGACAGCTATCCTTTAGCATTGGGATGCACTACATGTGGCAATTTATAGGATCCTGTGTGGAAATTTACACCGGGTAAGTGGCCCGCATGATAACTGGCCTTGGGATAAAGACATCCTTGCCCATTGGCGCCTTTCAAGTGGCCCTTTCCCAAGAAATTGGCCCTTTGGCCGGGTATGTTTATGTGGGCATTCATTGGATCCTATGAGACCAGGTGATAAGCCTGCATGAGAACGGTAGAATATTGGCCCATTGGCCCATTGGCCCATTTTCAAACATGCCAAAAAACACTAAAACGTTGATATTCAGGAAATTGGCCAATTTGGCGAGAAAATAGGTCAGAATCTCAAAAAGTAGATTTTTCGAGAAATTGGCCAATTTGGAGAGAAAATGGGACAGATTTTAAAAAAGTCGATTTTTTCGGGAAATTGATCAATTTGGCGAGAAAATAGGTCAGAATCTCAAAAAGTCAATTTTTCGGGAAATTGGCCAATTTGGCGAGGAAAATGGTTCAGATTTTTTGTTGAGATTTTGACCTATATTCTCGCCAAATGGGCAACCATTGGATCCTATGAGACCAGGTGATAAGCCTGCATGAGAACGGTAGAATATTGGCCCATTGGCCCATTTTCAAACATGCCAAAAAACACTAAAAAGTTGATATTCAGGAAATTGGCCAATTTGGCGAGAAAATAGGTCAGAATCTCAAAAAGTCGATTTTGGGGAAATTTGTCGATTTGGCGAGAAAATGGGTCAGAATCTCAAAAAAGTCAATTTTTCGGGAAATTGGCCAATTTGGCAAGAAAATTGATCCATTTCCCAAAAAAAGCGACTTTTTAAAAATCTGACCTATTTTCTCGCCAAATTGGCCAATTTCCCGAAAAATCGACTTTTTTGAGATTCTGACCTATTTTCTCGCCAAATTGGCCAATTTCCCGAAAAAATCGACTTTTTAAAAATCTGAACCATTTTCTCGCCAAATTGGCCAATTTCCTGAAAAATTGACTTTTTGAGATTCTGACCTATTTTCTTGCCAAATTGATCAATTTCCCGAAAAAATCGACTTTTTAAAAATCTGAACCATTTTCTCGCCAAATTGGCCAATTTCCCGAAAAATTGACTTTTTGAGATTCTGACCTATTTTCTCGCCAAATTGGCCAATTTCTCGAAAAATCGACTTTTTTGAGATTCTGACCCATTTTCTCACCAAATCGACAAATTTCCCCAAAAATCTACTTTTTGAGATTCTGACCTATTTTCTCGCCAACTTGGCCAATTTCCTGAATATCAACTTTTTAGTGTTTTTTGGCATGTTTGAAAATGGGCCAATGGGCCAATGGGCCAATATTCTACCGTTCTCATGCAGGCTTATCACCTGGTCTCATAGGATCCAATGAATGCCCACATAAACATACTCCATTCCAGTGTGAAAAGATAGCTGTCACAAGGTGTCACAGGGGGGCAGTCACAGGGGCCAGTCACAGGGGCCAGTCACAGGGGCCAGTCACGGGGGCCAGTTACGGCGGCCAAATGGCCACTCAACAGGCAAATTGATCACTCAACAGGCAGCTATCACCTAGCATCCTATATAACAATGCTATAATATGTTGAGTCTCAATGTTAAAGGATACCTGTCATACTTTTTTACCGGGCCAAAGGGCCAATTTCTTGGGAAAGGGCCACTTGAAAGGCGCCAATGGGCAAGGATGTCTTTATCCCAAGGCCAGTTATCATGCGGGCCACTTACCCGGTGTAAATTTCCACACAGGATCCTATAAATTGCCACATGTAGTGCATCCCAATGCTAAAGGATAGCTGTCACAAGTTGGCATCCATCAGCTTGACAGTGACAGTGAGTTTTTCATTTTGAAAAAAGTTTTTTTTTTCTGAAGACAAAAAA
Source organism: Harmothoe impar (assembly GCA_947462335.1). Classification (NCBI taxonomy): domain Eukaryota; kingdom Metazoa; phylum Annelida; class Polychaeta; order Phyllodocida; family Polynoidae; genus Harmothoe; species Harmothoe impar. Next base: position 48,885,473 of record OX381710.1, read on the forward strand.
AAACAAAAATAAATCTTTGAAAAAAAAACATCACTTAGAAAAAAAAAACATCACTTTGAAAAAAAAAACTCCACTTTGAAAAAAAAACTTCACTTTGAAAAAAAAAACTCCACTTTGAAAAAAAAAACTCCACTTTGAAAAAAAACACTTCACTTTGAAAAAAACAACTTCACTTTGAAAAATAAAATTTCACTTTTAATTTTTTTTTTTACATGAGCCTCCAGGGCCACCATAGTTATGGTGTCAATACATTAAATGACGGTGGAGAATAATACTGTTCTCATTTAATGATAAAAACATATATAGAGGTGTGTGACCCAAATCTACACAGGTCTACCCTCGATTTAACCGCACCCCATTCCATGTAAAGTTAATATCGGGCCGTCATCGCCTATACTACTGAAATAGTTCATCTCCTATTCGTTCAAAGCTCATAGAAAAAAAGGTAACAAACAAATTACTGGTGTTCTATTCACAATTAAATTATGTCTCTACACTTTCATGGTATGGCTTCAACAGGGATATCATACAATCACCATCTTACCCTTTCTCTATATCCCTTGTGATAAGCTCAAACCACATTAGCTATAGGTTGAGGATATCATAGCTTAGATACACTCAGTGACTCACCAATCTCTGATCTTCATTTTTTATTAGTTATATCGTTATATTCAAAGATTAAGACGTTTTCCATAAGATTATGTGATTTGACAGTTCATCAACTCTCTATTCCTGTAAAATGTGATGTATTATCTGAGAACATGACTTATACACATCGCCACATAATTCCATATTCGTGTCAGTCACACACAATCGTATATTTCTTTCCTATAACTATTATCATCCAAATTTTAATATTTTAAATTAAAAGAACAAACTGAACTACTCTATTCCATAAGTGCCGTAGAATCAGTTTGTCAGCAGCCATTGTCCCTTCTAGTCATTTGATAAGAATTGAATGTACCTTAGACAAAAATAAGAACAATATTACATGAGGTCGGCGTTATTATTGGCAGATGGAGGATTGATAGAAGATGACAGTATCGTCGTCGTCTCCCCCTGCAGAAAGAAGCCCAACTGCCGCTCAACAGACGCCAGCACGCAGACCCTCAACCAGATCGGTCTAGAGGTGATGTAAATTATAGCCATTAGGAAATATGATTATGATAACCGACTTCTTGTGGGTCTACTCATAAGATAGTGCAGAACGCCGAGAGAGACGTTTGTTATAACTCAGCTAGATCCGAGTTTGTATTTAATTAATCAACTTTATCAGCCTACATCAGAGATCCAGCTTGTGACATCAATTGCCGTTTGTAATCGCATAATAGCAATGCATTAGGGAGCATAAACAGTAATTTGATAGTCATTCTACACTGATCTCCTAGAACATTACACTGTCAAAAGTAACTGTAGCTGCACAGCGAGTTCTTTACTGTAGAACTACTGTATAAAAGGAGGTATCCGGTATATAAAATTATAATTGCATAACGTTGCCTTTGCAGGAGGAGTACAAGGGTGCCTACATGGTGCCCAAGTTTACCGATCAGACTAACATACTCAGTGACAGAGCTTCTCCTAGTAACACATCACACAAGGAGGACCCGAGCAGCTCAGCAACAAAGAAGTCCAAGAGGAAGTCCAGTAAAGGCAGTCTTGAGTCAGTCTCCTCTAACCACAACAATTCTACCAATAAGAAAGATAACTCGAAGCAAAGTAAATCTAAACAGGAGAGCCGCGTGAGGAACTCACCTAGTAACAGTGAGCAGAACAGGAGCAGCTCCACCCGTAGACCGTACCATCTATCTGTGGTAGATAAGGGCAGTGAGGTCAGGCATGTAGGAGCCCCTGAGATAAGGCTGGACACTGTGGGTGATACTGCTGCAGCAGAAGTGCTAGTTTTACAGCCTGTTAGAGATATGACGTACCTCAACATTGACCCCAGTGTAGATAGACAGTATTCGCGGGAGACCAATGTGTCAGTAGATCAGCCTACCCCTACTGATGGAAGCCAACCTACAGGACACTTTAGTAAGAATAGCCCCTCCCTGGAGGAAAGATCAACACAATATAGTCCACACATAGAGGGTAAACGCACCCATGGCAGTAGATCATCACTCAGCACAATACCTGACAGTGACCTACTACTTACAGAATCTGATGCCACCAACGCTGACAACGAGCCTCAGCTACCTATAGATAACAGTAGAATCAGTTTACAAGACCCTCAAACCTCATTTGACAGTTGTGCGTCAGCAGAGAGTCAGTGTGACAGTGTACAAGTGTCAGGTTCAAGCTGTCAGCCCTCTGACAGTATACTGGTGTCTAGTGCAGACACCCTCAGGTACATTGATGACAGCGGGTCTGAGGTCTCAGATCCAGATGTCATGGACACCTACCTGTAAGTTATCTTGATGATGGCAGCTGACAAGTTGGGCAAACTTTGATAGCATTTCTTTCTGTATTTGTATGTTGTTTTCTCATTGCTCACCTTTCATATATGATTTTCCTAAATGTGATAGCTATGAGGTAAATGAACGACCCCGGTAGAAATAAATGAAAGAATTAAAAATGAGATCATTCGTACCGACTAAACACATTATTTGAGTGAACTCACTCAAAGCTCAGCTCAGAAAATAAAAATGGTAATGAACATGACTGCATTGATAAGGATCGCTTTCCTTTGGCCTTTCACAGAGTTGTGCTTTGTGGATAATAATTTAGGTACTAGGATCCTAGGCCCTGAGGAATTTTGGCCCCCTGAAGGTCGGCCCTGAGGAAGTTTGGCACCCTGATGATAAGCCCTGAGGAATTTCGGCCCCCTGAGGTAAAGCACCCTGATTTTAGGCCCCCCGGAATTTAGGCCATTTTTGAGCAGGTTATGACTAGATATATCAATCAAACAACCAAGCACCTAACATCCAACAATTACATGACTAAGGCAGGTTATAGTAACATACATACACCCAACACCCGACCACATACCCAACACCCGACCACCCAACACCCGACCACATACCCAACATCCGACCACCCAACACCCGATCACCTATCCAACATCTGAGCACATACCAAACACCCAACCACCCAACACCCGAACACCTATCCAATATCCTAACACATGCCCAACACCCAACCACCCAACACCCGAACACCTACCCAACATCCGAGCACATACCAAACACCAGACCACCCAACACCCGACCACCTACCCAACACCCGACCACCCAACACCCGATCACCTCCAACATCCGAGTACATACCAAACACCCAACCACCCAACACCCGACCACATACCCAACACCCGACCACCCAACACCCGATCACCTCCAACATCCAAGTACATACCAAACACCCAACCACCCAACACCCGCACACCTATCCAACACCCGACCACATACCCAACACCCGACCACCCAACACCCGATCACCTCCAACATCCGAGTACATACCAAACACCCAACCACCCAACACCCGACCACATACCCAACACCCGACCACCCAACACCCGATCACCTCCAACATCCAAGTACATACCAAACACCCAACCACCCAACACCCGCACACCTATCCAACACCCGACCACATACCCAACACCCGACCACCCAACACCCGATCACCTCCAACATCCAAGTACATACCAAACACCCAACCACCCAACACCCGCACACCTATCCAACACCCGACCACCCAACACCCACACACCTATCCAACACCCGACCACATACCCAACACCCGACCACCCAACACCCGATCACCTCCAACATCCAAGTACATACCAAACACCCAACCACCCAACACCCGCACACCTATCCAACACCCGACCACCCAACACCCGCACACCTATCCAACACCCGGCCACCCAACACCCGAACACCTATCTAACATTCGAGCATATACCCAACACCCAACTACCCAACACCCGAACACCTATCCAACACCCAACCACCCAACACCCGAACACCTACCCAACACCCGACCACCCAACACCCGAACACCTATCCAACATTCGAGCATATACCCAACACCCAACTACCCAACACCCGAACACCTATCCAACACCCAACCACCCAACACCCGAACACCTACCGAACACCCAACACCCGAACACCTACCCAAAGTACGAACACCCAACACCTGAACACCCTATCCAATGCCAGAACACCCAACACCCAAACACCTACCCAACATCCAACATGGTCGGGTGTTTGATAGGTATATGGTCTGGTTTCATAACCAGACCAGACCTGGTCGGGTGTTGGGTTATTGGGTGTTTGAATAGCCAGAAATATACCAAAACATGTTGGTTTCATAACCTGATCGGGTGTTGGGTTATTGGGTGTTTGAATAGCCAGAAATAAACCAAAAACGGTTGGTTTCATAACCTGGTTGGGTGTTGGGTTATTGGGTGTTTGAATAGCCAGAAATAAACCAAAAACGGTTGGTTTCATAAACTGGTCGGGTGTTGGGTTATTGGGTGTTTGAATAGCCAGAAATATACCAAAACGTGTTGGTTTCATAACCTGATCGGGTGTTGGGTTATTGGGTGTTTGAATAGCCAGAAATATACCAAAACGTGTTGGTTTCATAACCTGGTCGGGTGTTGGGTTATTGGGTGTTTGAATAGCCAGAAATAAACCAAAAACGGTTGGTTTCATAAACTGGTCGGGTGTTGGGTTATTGGGTGTTTGAATAGCCAGAAATAAACCAAAAACGGTTGGTTTCATAAGCTGGTCGGGTGTTGGGTTTTTGGGTGTTTGAATAGCCAGAAATAAACCAAAAACGGTTGGTTTCATAAGCTGGTCGGGTGTTGGGTTCTTGGGTGTTTGAATAGACAGAAATATACCAAAACGTGTTGGTTTCATAAGCTGGTCGGGTGTTGGGTTATTGGGTGTTTGAATAGCCAGAAATAAACCAAAAACGGTTGGTTTCATAAGCTGGTCGGGTGTTGGGTTATTGGGTGTTTGAATAGCCAGAAATAAACCAAAAACGGTTGATTTCATAAGCTGGTCGGGTGTTGGGTTCTTGGGTGTTTGAATAGCCAGAAATATACCAAAAACGGTTGGTTTCATAAACTGGTCGGGTGTTGGGTTATTGGGTGTTTGAATAGCCAGAAATAAACCAAAAACTGATGGTTTCATAACCTGGTCGGGTGTTGGGTTATTGGGTGTTTGAATAGCCAGAAATATACCAATAGCATGGTCGGGTGTTGGATATTTGGGTGTTTGAATAGCCAGAAATATTTGTTTCTCTTTCATCTATACATAACCTGCTTTTTGTGGTTGTATGTTTGAATATGGATGTTAGACACATGGCCTATCTTCAGGAGGGCCTAAGATCAGGAGGGCCTATCATCAGGGGGCCAAAAATCCGGAGGGCTGAAGCTCAGGGGGCTGAACATCAGGTGGCTGAACGTCAGGGGGCCTATCTTCCTCAGGGCCTAGATACCGCACACCGTTTTGAACAGCCGAGCGCTGCTACTAATTGTGCAAGACAATACTGAATAATTAATTGACATCATCAGGGAGAGAAAATAACGGGTTATGACAAAGACCTCCATTCTGGTAACAGGTATAGAGTTCTGCCTACGCAAACGTGTGTAACTACGCAATCAGTGATTGATACGATGTTATTAATTATAGGATGTAAATAATTAAATACCCACCATATGTATTGTAATATGATGGAGTTGATTAATCGTTATTATGTCATTATCGCTTGCAATCATTAACAACCATGGCATTGCCATTAAGCATATAAGAATTAAGGATTTTTGATGAATTCTGTTTTTAAACATAAAAAATGAAGAAAATGCACGTATGAGCAAAGCAATAAAAAGTAAAGAACATAGTGAGCATCTATTTATAGGCAATTAGATTCATCTAACTGTAAACATTGGGAATGTGTTCCGATACAATTATGAGAGCAGGCGAGTAGAAAGGATGCTACCCACGACTGAAATGGGTAAAATCTGCTCTAGGACACTTTTTATTAGATGTTTAACAGTAGTATTACACAAAATAACAATAATTATTCCTTTTTGGTGTAGAGCATCAATAATTGACTATCTTTAAGACCTATATCGATGTCCTTTTTGATACGTGTTGTCATGGAAACATGATTCTCATTCCAGATAGGAGAAACAAAGAAGCCCATTGATGAGAGGATTCACAAGGATTATTATGTCCAAAACAGAATGAAATCACCCTTTCTAGATCAAAATTGCGGGTCTAAAGGATGAAAACGGACAATAATTGTATATGTATCATTATACTAAATACATAGATCTTGAAATCTATCAGATTATGAGCTTATGAAATAGGATTTTAGAGGGCAATGTTCAAGCATATTTTATGAAGCCATTTTTCAAAAATATAGAATTGATAACTGGTAGTATAATATATCATAGGAAACCTATATGACATCAATTTTGAAATTGAACTTTTTCTTAGAGGACCCTTTTCCATCACCCATACAAATATTAAATCACTAAGAGAATAGCGTTTAGCATGGGTGCATATGGCCACGGGTGTGACCAATTGTAACGCAATAAATTAACACAAGGTGGCATCGTGGTGTCGCCAGTGCGCCACCTGGCAACATTCAGCGTAGTATGAGTAGCCTGGTCACCCATACCAGATTCCTAGTAGGACCGAACACACTTTACGGCCATTGGCCATACATCAAGCAGTAGGGTGAATCCATTCATAATGGACCATGAATGGACCAACGGCTCCCGGGTGACCATCTCAGAATTCGCCCTCACTCAGTAGGATGATAGCCCATTGTGCCCTGAGTACCCCCTCTAAATATGGGCTGCGAATTCTGTCCATGGTTTACAAATGCCACCTCATTAAGTGAAGGGGGGAGGGTGGGCTCACCAAATGCAGTTCTTAAAATTTGGCATATAAAAACTCTGTCAACTAGACAAACAACAATGGGAATCGGCTCCTGTAAATATAGACAGGGGACAAGGTATGTAGAATTGTGAATATCCGTCAATGTGTAGGAGCATGAGGACTCCAAAGTCAGCAGGAAATGAGGTGTAAATAGGAAAAGTCAATCTATAGAATTGTCACCAAATTTTGATTTTTGATCGAAACATAATGATATATGTGTTAAAAATAATAATTACATAATAATAATATATTAAACAGTTAAACTTGATTGAGTGCAATGTCCCCTGAAAAAGACGATCCATGGGGATTTTGTCTACATGCAATAACTTCAAACACCCTACAACATGTTTTCTTCAAAGAAACCCATTTAATTGTCTATAAATACAGTGCCCACTGTGCTTCTGTACTTCATAATTCTAAATAACCAACCCTTTATTCTACATTATGATATATCATAACCCCCCCCCCCCCATGCCTCACGAGACCTTTCATAACGCCACCTGCCTACCACCACTTCTAGATTGACGACCTGGCGTACATAGAGAACAAAGAACAATACACAGCTATGGGCAGGTGCCCAGGCTACTGTTGGTCCTGGGGCCGGCCGGCGTCCCTCACTGACAGTGTGTAGGTGTGGATGTGTGTGTGCGCTGTGTGGGTGTGTGACTGGACTGGGATCCTACTGTGTGGCCGTACACACCCTCATACACTAGATTCTCCAGTGTGGACGGCAGCCCTTATATCCACAGGAGTAGAAGCTACAGGAGGAGCCCAACACACGGTCTCCTACCCTCCATCACCCCTGGACCTCCTGCAGTCTGCTCCAGGGTCCAGGCTCACCACAGGTAAGAGATCCACCCAGCATGCTGCGTGGTTGTGTTGATAAACACTCCAGCACTGACAGGGAGAGAGGTCCTGTAGTACTAGGACTACTGCACTGGTGTAGGCTAAAGTAGGGGAGAGGCCCGGAAAGCGGCCGGGTCCCTGTGGTCTCTCCAGGCTCTCCATACATTTCTGCATGGGATACATTTAACGACCCTGGACTTATCCCGTCCCTATATATATAATATCTCGTTCTACGACTACCACACATAAGGGGAAGGTATACATGTTGATGTACATCTATCAATACTCAATACTAAGGGAGTGCTCATTTTTTAACAACAGGGGGGGGTGGTGGATTTGGGGGGGGGGTAAAAAATTTGGACCCCTTGACCGGGGGGGGTAAAAAATTTAGACCCCTCTTGGGGGGGGGGTGAAAAAAATTCAACCTGTTTTGAGGGGAAAAGCCCGCGCGTTACTATGCTACAAAGGGGCGCGAACGGGCGCGATTTTCGGCCTGCCGGGGGGGGGTAAAAAATTTCGACCCCTCTAGCGGGGGGGGTGAAAAAATTTCGCGCGCTCCGCGCGAAATCTCACCGCCCCCCCCCTGTTGTAAAAAAATGAGCACTCCCTAAGGATAGCTTGACTTAGAGTCAACCATTTAAAGAATGCGCACCTTAATTATGTAGTTATTCATGTATGATATTGTCTCTAGGATTCTCTATATTTGCCCTTTGCTGGAGAGAGTAACAATTTATTTTACGTGTACTGTGATACACAAAAAGAGAGTTTATCATGCAAGAATGATTACATAATTGAGGTGGCTCTAGATCAAGCTGTACCCTATCTGCGCTGTTGTGATATGTGTTAGATAGACGGTGGTTATGAAAGGGTATGTAGAATTAACCACAGGAGACTGGTGGGGCCAGACGAGGGCGAAGCCCAAGTCGCCCTACCAGTCTGCTGTGGTTAATTCTAATACCCTTACATAACCATCGTCTATCTGACTTAACCTTCGGTATGCAATATAACCAAGGTGCGAACCCTTTATCTTAGCTCTCCACCGTGGGTTAAGATAATTTATGGTAGACAAGAAGCACACGTTCAACGCTGAACTGACTGTGCCCTGCTCTGGCAAAGTAATTAAGAGTAACTGTAATAAGACCTTTCGACAAGACATGCAATAGGTGTAATGTTGACCTGTATTTGAAGTGAGTGTATGGGGGTAAGGTAGAAACATAAATATACATATCTATGGTAGAAAGCAGTAGTAGTAGTGTAACTAGTATAAGGATATCTTGAAATGGCCCATTTGCTCTGGCGTCGGTACTGAGTATGAAACCCTGAGTATGTACCGACGCCAGCTTACCAATAGAATAGGGTACACAGGGATTCAGTCTGACATAAATGTATGTATACCTGTATAATCCTCAATTAAATTAATTTCGGGATAAACCTACTGCAGTAGACCTTGAAACTATGAGAGCAAACCTATGGATAAATATCACATACTTATAAAAAAAAAACATGCACCCACGTCTCTCACACGAACCATGACTGTTTATCCCTACTCCCGGGTCCCCGTCACTCATCAGACTGCTTTGTTGTATTGCTGGGGACAACACTCACTTATTAATAGATTCTAAAACAATCAGAGCAACAATTAGCTAATTAGGACCTTTTGTGGCCAGTGAAACATTATTCATGATTCCATTGTATCATGAACATTCAATGAGCCCTGTGAGCTGGACAAACCAGATAATTATGTGACATGTCGTTCATCACTAGATGCAATGGGACAGCGTATTAGAGGTCTGACAAGCAAAAAATGAATTATGACATAAAATATGAATATTGGAAAAGTGAAAATATCCTGAATATTTGTGCATTAACCCAAATGGACTGTATAGTAGGACTATGTGTCTAGTCGCGGGTCGTGACGTACAGTAGGTATAGGATGTAATACACTACTAGTTCTAGTTAGAGGATATGCACCAATTATTTCTAGGACAGAGAATACATGTAAGTTCATGTTGTTAAGTAGCAGGCTGTGGAGATAACACCCGGATTATCCGAGGGGAAATATTGTACATTATGTAGCTGACCTGTTTTGTGTTATGGGGCTCATAGTAAAAGTATGTACGTATACCTTGGGATATACATATTGGCAAAGTACGTAAAATATATTATCATTGTCTGTTATTTCACTTTTTAAGCATAATTACCCCAATATAATATACGATCATGGAGTATACAGTAGACTTTATAGCCTCCCTGATACGATTATTGAGAGTCAGATAAGCATAGAGTTAGTGTTTCACGTGTACAATTTATATAATATGTACAAGAGCTTAGCATGAGAATGCGTAGTCGTAGAACATTTTTCAATCGAAAAGGACATTGACATTGGTTTAAACAAAGGATGACCGTCTTTTCCCGTCCTGTTTAATAACCCAGGGCCGTTTTCACTCGGCCTAAGGCCTGGTCAAAACTAGCCCGAGGTCAATGCGTGAAATAACTCAGTCAACAGACTAAAACTCGTGGACCTATGTATATCTATATAGGTCGTTTGTAAGGAGTATTTAGTTCATTCCCTTTAATCAAGGCCGAACAGAAACAGCACATTTGCTGGTCACAGGAACGAGATGTTTTACGAATACTTTCCCTGAAGGGCGAGCCTATGCTAAACCCCATAGAGTTTGATATGCTGACTAACCGAGCATGACCTATATTTGATCCAATGGTTGACCGGGTATCAACTTTTACTATCGTTGATACCTAGTTGATGTCATGCCTGACCGAGCTGGGGGCCGAGCATCGACAATAGTCATGCATAACTCTATGGAATTTGCATAAGCTCCCTCTTCAAGGAAGGTTTTTGTAAAACATCTTACCCCTGTCACCAGCAAGAATTGTCGGCCGCAACAGTGCTAGATTCAAACCTATATTGTCCTTTCCCAGAGCTGCTGTTATAAATAATCCCTGCTGCTATTTTAGACATTGCTAGAAGCCAGGCCGTGTATACCTATTGTAAAGTTTAGAGACGGATTGGTGTACTGAAGGTGGTCGGATGTTGCTGTCGTTAGTAGAAGACAAGGTATATATCCAAAAATCCTTTTAAAAAGTCGTCTTCTATGGAGACCAATAAGGACCAGCACCAATTTCTGAAGGAAAACTCATATCAACGCTTAAAGAGTTTACACATTTTTAACCCACGGTGGAGAGCTAAGATAAAGGGTTCACACCTTGGTTATATTGCATACCGAAGGTTAAGTCAGATAGACGATGGTTATGTAAGGGTATTAGAATTAACCACAGCAGACTGGTAGGGCGACTTGGGCTTCGCCCTCGTCTGGCCCCACCAGTCTCCTGTGGTTAATTCTACATACCCTTTCATAACCATCGTCTATCTAACACATAGTATCCATATGTCCATATTCAGCATGGAAATCACGTTTAATATTTCATTTGAAGGTTAATTTCTGTCACCAAAAACGATTCTGGCCTTTCTGGGTCTCTACAGTATACACCTATTCCAATACACTCTAGTACATATATATTGTGCAACCAGCCCCCCTCCCCCACACCCTTCTCCCTAGCAAATGGTAATCACATGCCTACCCTCTTATATCTATACCATTGAATGGCACACATACATGCTATGTATGACATGTCTGTGCATGAAAGTTTATCATGTGTATATGCCAGGTAGGTTTTACAGAGATTAAACATTATCTCGGATCTAGGACTTTTAATAAGAATACTATACCTCCCCTAGAATTATACTCATTCTTTTAATCATAACAGAGATTGAGGGGTGGGGGCTTGTCTATTGATGCTAACCTCGGTTGATCATTTAGGCCACGATATAGGTCTACTTAGGGGCAAAATAGACTACCCTACTTTGGCCATAAGTATATCTATAAATTACTATCTGAGTACTCTATGACCTGTGATCGTCTCTACCTTGTCTGAGGGAACCTGGCGAGGCCGACAAAGGGCCTGGCTAATGAGTTATCTGTTGGAGTCGTATAACTATGGTCAATGGTCAAATATAGATCTCATATAAACCAGACTTATCACCTTATTAGCCCTTTGAAGCCTAGCGTCAACAATAGTCGATTCCATTTACAAAGGATTACTATGGAAATTGAAATGAGGTCCGTCCTCCTGGGAACTACTGTACACTACTAGTTCTCAGAGGTTGTCCCCATAGTAAGCCATGCAATTTCTGGTCAGGATTCAAAGGGTTAGCCCCTTCCTGAAGTGTATTTAATTGCAGTGCTAATGAAATCTCCCCCTCACAAGCTTTGTGACTGCAGAGGGGTTTTCGGCGACCTGGCGACCTGGGCTGTTTTCCAGGCGAATTTTCGACCTGGTGCAATAATTTAAGCCACCTCGTGACTTTTGGACAAATTTGGCTATAGTAAAACTTGTCTGAAAAAGCGACTTTCCGACTTTAGGCCCTTAATTTCGGCGACTTTTCGACCTGAGGGGGGGGGGGAACCCCTCTGCACCCCCAGCTTTATAACCCATAATAACAACACCAAAGGGATATGGTTGGTCTCCTCCTTTAGGTGTCAAACTTAATACTAAAAAAAAGTACTAATGCCCCTACAGTCAGGGGGCTGTCGCCAGGATATGCCAGACAAGGTATAACCCAGCTGTGTTGTTTATATATTGTGCACTGGTCCAGACAATACTGGTACTTCCTGGCCATATTAAAGATATGTCTTGATTCATCCCAGAATGGGCCCCTATAAGGGGGCGGTCATTTTCTAACAACAAGGAGAAGCAAAAACATGTGGACCCCTTGAGGGGAGGGGGGCAACAAGATTTGGATCCCTCTTTGGGGGCGACCAGACAAACTTCATCCGCGTTACTATACCTCAGAGGGGTTGGCAACGATCCATTCAAACCTAGCCACCCGCCTCCCCTGTTAAAAAATGACCACTCCCCAAGCCCTCTAAGATGTCCTTAAGCCGGGTTCGCAGAAATTGCTAGCTATATGTAGTTATATAATGAACTAATTACATCTAATGCCCACCTGTATACTAGCCTGTGTCGACAGGTGTGCTACTAGATACACGTAATATTATACACCAACACCTGCCTTTGCTGTGCCAGCTGGCTGCTTCATGTCTCCATGTGGGCTTAGGGTTGGTGTACGCGTGCTCCGAGTACAACTGATATGTGTAGATGGTAGACTTGTTACATTAGCAGTATACATGTAAAATTGTATATACTGTGCCAAAATGCTAGATTCTCAAGGGAACAGCAGCAGGCAGTAACGTGAAGATTGTGTTTGATATAGGTGACATGTGTACTGAGATGCATATATGTCTTCACCGTTTAGACATCTCCGTATTTAATTAGTTATATAAGTGCCATGGCCAATGGGTACAGTGGGTCTATAGTGATGAGAATGTGTTTCACCCGGAGTGACTATTATTATATACATTCATGAGACACTGACCAAGAAAATTTAGAAAAGGCTATGATGAAAACAGAATTAATGGTCAAGTTACGGCCATATATATGGTGCCAGCGGTATTGGCCCAAATTGAACTTTTACTTTCGCAGTTACTTCAGGTTTATAAGCACTAGATATAGAATGAGATAAGACTAACTTGAAATATGACTTGTCAGTATGGCGCCAAGTCTATAGCGGAACACAATCACCCTGTCTGGCATTTTCTCTCACATTTTCCTAGCATTCTCCCGCGTAATATATCCCACTTATTTCACGGCTGGGTGCGATCTATCCACGGCTGCCACCATGCATCTCCGCTGACGTAATATACGTGTCCATTGTATTCTCTGTCGGCCTTACCGGTAATCGCCCCATACACACTGATATATATATAGTATGTGATAATTCCCTATACAATAAAACCCACTTGTGCACCCGGCCGTGGTTATTTATAGAGCACAGCCTCCGAGACCAATCTGGTTCCATTCCAGCTAAATGTCAGTGCAATCAGTGACTGCCTGCTCAGGGAGGGAGATGACTTTCACAGGAAGACACGACAGGTAGATTCCCTGTTTTGTTACAATAGGATGCATCTGGTTCCCGCCAGGACCAAGTGCACACTGACAAAGGCCCATCTCGCGAGATGTTGGTTCTGATCGCGGAATAGATCTATAGATTCCTGGAATAGCATGGTGTATCTGTCTACTGTTTAAATCCCTAGTGCCCCTATATATAGTGCTGAGTATCTGTCCCTACTCCCCTCCGACTGCCACTGACGGGGTACCGAGATTTGCGACTTTAAGAGTCTGGACCGTCAAATTTATGCCAGCCAAAATCTCGCGGGGTATTCCGAGAGCAGAACCAATGTGGGCACGCACACCCAATCATCTAGATGTATTTTTATGATAATAATTATATTATAGGGATGATTTCAGACATAGGAAAGGGGGCAGGGGGCGGGTATGTATAATTTTACTAGCCAACTCCTTGAACATAAATATTAACCTTGTGTATAGCCACCCCAGTGAACGTTATCAAAAACCTCCATGAACGTTCAAGAAAAGTTTTAAAAAAGCATCACAAACAAACGTTCGTTCTTAGCCTATATCGACTGTTGAAAACGTTTGTTGAGTGTTTGTTGTTCACTAGCAGTAGCATCAATAGTAGATCCTGCCCTTTTCACAATCGTGAATCCTCTACCCTCAGCCATAATCCACCCTAATGTGGGGCTTTGGGAGATGGATATTCCCATGGAGCCCGAGTCGGACAGTGGCAGACACACCCCGCCAATGCACAAGTGGGTTGTAAACTAACAGTGGCTGCTATATAATCCGGCGTCGTTACTACATCACCTGATGGCTCCTAGTCCCATGGGGACCACACGTGACGAGAACGCAGTCAGAACATGTAACTACTTTAAGGCCCAACTCTTGCTACCCCAACAGGAAGAGGCAGAATGGGAGATGCAAGGGTGGCCTATCCCTTATATACCACAGGCGCGCCTTTCAATAAGAGTGGGTGAAGGTTTATATGTGTCTCCAGTAGCTGATAAAGGGTTAAGCTACGAATCACTGCCCTGGAGGAGGCATAGGTGGGGCCCTTGATGGGGGGGTCCCCATGTCGCATGTCGATTTTAAGAAATGGCCATGTCGCATGTCTATGTCGCTTAAAAATGCTCATGTCCCATGTCGATTTTAAGAACTGTCCATGTCCCATGTCACTATCTTTTTAAGCCTCATGTCGCATGTCACTAGGCCTCATGTCGCATGTCGAATTTAAGAAATGCCCATGTCGCCATGTCGAATTTAGGGGTCTAGGGCCATATAGGTACCTGGATGTACACTGGGGAGTAAAAGGGTCACACCAAGTAAATGGGCTGATGTCTTGGGTTAGCAGCAGTCGCCTTTATTAGTTGATGTCACTCCTATGATATAGTGGTGTCATTAAAAAGGAGGCAAATGAGTGTTTGAGAAGTACAATAAAAGATTGATCTACACATTTCGCTTGTGTATGTCTAACAGCAACATAAAATATACGTGGTATAAAATGGACAGTGGCATGAATATGTTTACACAGACAGGGTATCCATCTTCCTATGTGGCTAAGGGTTAAAGGCCCACAGCTTACTGCCCTCTACTCTCGTTCCCAAATCCTTCCGAAGGAAGGCTCTGGTAACAGCCAAATGATCTTGAACTTGGGATTTTGCTGGATTTGGGCAACCCCTGCTGGTAGCCTGGAACCAGTGGACAGGAACCAGAATGTATGATGGTAGTTTTACCATCAGACTATCTGGTTCCACTTCCTATTCCTGTTCGCTGGTTCCAAGCTACTAGTAGCAGTTGCCCAGACCCAGCAAAATCCCAAGTTCAAGGTCATTTGGCTGCTACCAGAGTCTTCCTTCGGAAGGACTAACTTGGGAACGAGAGTAACTGCCCTCCACCAAGAGTCGGGGTGGAGCGATGACCGATACTCTCGGCCGTACACTGTAAAAAGTTGTTGTTCGTGAACAGCAAAATTTGCTGTAAATGTACAGTACTGTACTTTAGCTGTAAATAATAATACAGCAAATTCTACTGTACATGTACAATTCTGTTACTGTAGATGCAGGCTACGGTAGTGACTTGTAGATCTACAGTACTTTTCCCTGTAATATGTGCACGAGAGGTCGTGGGATTGATCCTAGGTCTAGCCACCTCTCATCAGGGATCTTTAGCAACAAGGCTGTGGCTCATTTAATACAGACATGGCAGAGGTAGCTTATATCCCAATATGATCATTTGTAACACTGGCTCTGTGGCGCAACGGATCAGTGCCCGTCTCCAACACCACAGGTGGTGAGTTCAATCCTTGGTGGAGCCACTTCTCTTGTTTCACCTACATCCACCTAAAATTCGTTTTTCCCTCACATGGATGATTAAAAATATCACCAGCACCGGGAGGCGAACCCCAGAACTTTACAAATTATCATTAATCAGTTGAGAAGTAGAGTAGAGATATATCCCAATATGAATGTTTGCAACACCGGCTCTGTGGCGCAACGGATCAGCGCCTGTCTCCAACACCACAGGTGGTGAGTTCAATCTTTGGTGGAGCCACTTCTCTTGTTTCACCTACATCCACCTAAAATTAGTTTTCCCCTCACATGGATGATTAGAAATATCACCAGCACTGGGAGGTGAACCCAGGACCTTCAGACTATGATTTACAATCAATTTTGCTGTACAGTAACAGAAGATTCTGCTGTCCCTATACAGTACATGTATAGTGCTGTAAATATACAAAAGCTCACTTGCCGTAGGTCTACAGCACAATCTACTGGAACCAAAGTTGCCCCCAGTATTTGGTGTACAGGAACACTACTTACTTCTAACAGTGTATAGATGTATAGTGGGGTTGGGGGTTAAATGTAGACAGAGTACGTGATGTGAGTAGTAGTGGCAAAGGGGGCTCTGTTTATGGGAGCCACGCTGAAACTGCTTGACATTTATCGTCCGTTTATCTACACTATATAAACTTCATGTCTGTTTATGAGAACTCACAACATCAGTCCATGTGCTGGTGTTACAGCTTGTCAACAAGGTATCATTAAATAACGTATGTAAGCGGGTTATGAGCCAACCCAGTGCAAGCTAAGCCCTTGGGGGGACTCAATACCAGATGATCATCAGAATAATATTTAGCTGTCATATATGTATACATATAACACTGTATCCACGTGTTACCTTCGATATTAATGACACCACAGTGCACAGTATTATGATTAGCGTCTCACGACTTCTGACTATAATCAAGACATCTCGTTGCCATAGAAACTGACCTTACGTCTCTCACGGTGTTCGGGTGCAATCAGATGTACCATGGCTGTAACAGTGTAAGGTATCTTTGTAATCAGGTTGATTGAATATTATACAAACAGCTGAGGTCTTCCTTTTCATAATAACCTTCAGAAAATGTGAATTGGAGTTGTGTGTGTGAGTGAAGCCACGAGAGTCCTGCCGTGCACAGTACCCATACTGGATCGATAATCCCTGTGTGTATATATATGCTTTTCGTGTTATGTTCTTATAGTAGAAGAGATTTATATCTATTTAGTCTATGCATCAGCTCCGTCGCTGGGGGACCTTTTTTTATTTTGGGTGCGGCCAACGATGCCTATATCCCTAAGATGCAGGAGGGTACACTCATTCTGGCCTATATACAACTATAGCAGGAACTATCATCCAGAAACTACGTTTTCCCAAAATTAATGTCCTACAAGCCAGTCGAATGTTGAAAAAGGACTATAAGATAGTTGTATAGTTAGTATCTTGGGTCCAGATCTTTTACACGTGACCATTGCTCTGGTGGCTTGTACGTGTTCTACAAACAGGTAGTTTTTTTTCTATTCCCCAGCTGCAGCCAACTGTGGCATAATGAGTATGGTCACATGTACTCACTACTCCCACATGCCTTACCTGGTCTGTTCACTAATACACCTGCATGCTGATCCCAGTTCAGCCTAATATAATTGCACATTCAACTGCACCTGCATACCAAATAGGCATATATGCAAGGTTCATTTTAACTTGACTCCCCTTTATCAGAGCCATGTGGGCGACAAACTGTGACCCTGCTTAATGGAGACATGGCGACTCCTTTTCTATTCTGGGTGTATTTACTGCTACTTGCTAGCTCTAGCTAGGTCCCAAGTGGCTTATATAAGTGCGTCTATTGATTCACCTGTACAATACCTGCTAAAGACACACTCACAGCATAAGTACCTGTAATTAGTAGCTGGCTAGAGAGGATGCCATATAAGTCCGGTATTGAATATCACACAGGGGGATCAATGGAATCAATTCTGTCCACTCACTATGCCGGAGGTTTAGCAAAGTCTATCATGCGGCGTCCCAGCAGGAGCAGGGAAATTAAATACAACTGTTAACTAGTATTATTATGTCTTGGTAGCCAGCCAAAAGCATCTTATTAGCGCTATATGAAGTCATGAGACACCATCGTGTGGTACTTACCAGGTGTTAAAATCACCCACACAGTGTATCTTGTTTCTCTCTGGCACCAGGCCCTTACAACTAACACTTTCCACACCAGGCTTAGGCTCATTAGAATACCACAGAATGGCTATGCCCAGATGTCACAAAGTGGATAATTTTTTTACCTCAAATATTTTATTAGAATTATTTAAGTACATATTCATTTCTTGGAACAAAGTTTGTAATCCTCCCTTTTAAGTGATGTAATCTTAGAACATTTGTGGTATTTTTTTCAGCTTTTCCACGTTTTACAGAAGAATGCATCAGAATTTTTTAAAAACACCAAAAAACTGTTATTTAATTTTTCTATAATTCTTTTTTTAAAACAACATGATAATGCATGATTGAAAATGGTCCAGAACAATTGGAAATTTTATCTGATATGAATATACAGCCACCATTTTTATGTAGATAATCGAATTTTTTCACCTATTTTCAATAGTTTAAGTCGATGTCACAAAACAACCATGTTAATGTGTCCATTTCGCGTCTGTTACGCCATATGGCACCATATTTAGCATAGAAGATGTTAACATATGGTAGCACATAGTGTCGTTAACATAAGTCTTATAATAATTCTAAGAGTACTTACCCCCGCCCCCTAAATCGATGTCAGGGATTCCAATGAAGCTATCCAGTTTTCTTTATCTCCAATGGTTGCTTAGCAACCAGCCCTTTTATAGGAAAAATGTCCGATTTTGTGGAAGCCATGAAAGATTATGATTTTACACAGTATTTTCATGGCTATGATGCAGTGAGAAATAATCATAGCTATATCACAAAATTATATGTGCATGTTCTCAAAGACCTATATTTTCTATTGCATTTGAGAAATAATGAAAATAAAAATATTTATTGAGTTTGACCCACCAGCGGTTCAGACTCCCACCTCTTTTCTTTTATAAACAGGATAACGGCCCGACTGTTACTGGAGGGGCAGCAAAGGATTCGCCTTCAACACATTGTGATAAGATCGCAGGCTTCCTGATATTCTCTCCAGGACAGTGTACTGAAGATAAACTTGGCAGTTGGGATTTACCTAGGCACGCCAATCGAACATATGTAATCTGATATTTGTAATCCTACTGGCATTAGCGTGAGCATCGATTCCCAATCTTGGTAATGTCATTGAAATTGAATACCACAAGCTGTTCTAATTTCTGGAGACACCGGCATTTTCTCTCATTAAAAAGTGTGCACTTTGCTGTCACGTTTGTCTCATACCATCATGCATTGTGTGCTCTTTCTCTGAATATTATTAGCTCTGCAGTTTTTATTTCACAGGGACATTTTCTAGTAAAGCTTAAAGTTTCAGTACTTGGAGCTGCACCTAGACGGGATAGTGCTTCAATGCGCTAAGCCATTTGTCGTAATGCAGCGCTGGCAAGTGACTCATCAGTGCTACATTAATTTTATGCATCACGCCAAAATGCAGTACAGGGGGAGACATGATGCACCAGCACACTTACACACACAGAAAAGGGAGAGTCACTCTCACTTTTCTGAGGGTGCATGCAATGTTGTTGAGCTACTCCTCGGCACTGAGTTGGTGCGTCATGACGACAGTTGCTTTAACTTGTAAATGGATTAAGCAGAGATCTAGTTTATGGACATCGTTGTGAAAGGTCACATAACCAGTTCCCACCTGAAACCACCGTTGTTGCCTCCTCTATAGAGTGTCGGTGCTGGTGAAAGACTTTCAATCAAAAATACTTTTTGGCGGAAAGTCCCGCTTAGACCTATTGCTACCAGGCTGGGTCAGCCAAAAGATGAAGCACTTTGTCATTTCCGCCTTGGGATAAAAACACATCAGGGGGCCACGTGGGCCGTCTGTTGGTTGCCTAGCAACAATCTCAGCAATTGATATTAACAAACCTTTGTTCACCTTTGTGAAAAGGCTAAAATCCACCGATAGAATGCCTCACGACGTCGGAAATGGAAGTTGGGACAGGAACAATTTTGCTAAGTTCATTTAGCTGATGTTACTGTTAGAAATAAGTACATATGCAGTGTGAAAAGATGCACTTTACGATTCCGGGCCGATTGATTTTTTTTATCCTGGCTAATAAATCGCATTGCATTGTTGAATCATGCCTTTGGTATAGCGTGTAGAGTGGCTATAATGCATGAATGCAACACTGACGAGTGACTCGCCTGGAATGCATTTATGCATCATGAAGACAATATGGCGTATCACTACCACTAGGCTGCCCTTAAAGGAATGAGTGCATTAAAGCACTATGTTTCCCCTGAGGTGGGTCGATCTGTTTACTGTGCCGTTTTACATATACATATGTGACAAAACACTGTATAAGTATAACCCTATCACATAAGACATTAGCTTGAGGCGTGGCTATCTCAGAGAATAGCTTGGAACCCCCCCCCCCCCTACTTTCTTAGTTGTTTTAGAAAGTGTATGTTATTATGGTCTGGTAAAACCTGACGCAAATCTAGCTACTCTTACACCAAGAGATCGAGTGCACTAAAGCACCATGCTGCCCTTACAGGATTAAGTGCATTAAAGCACTAGGCTTCCATTACAGCACTAGGCTTCCATTAAAAGGCTGAATGTCACTTTACTGATGTTCAATCTGCTTCTGATACCCCTTGATAGCAGGGAGTAGAAAAGGTCGGCTCTAGTGGAATTCGTAATTAAGCCAGGTGACATGTATAGGAAGAAAAGGTGGGTTGTGGAAAAACCTCTTTGATGAGGATTTCAAGCTGACATCAGTGCGTACTATTTCTATTCAAGGCGACTTTGATCATTATAAATAGAAGTTGAATTCTTAATTAAGTAGAAATGGAATTTTTGATTAGTCTCCAAGAGAACATGGCGGTAGGTCTGGAATGTAACTCAAGCTCGGTCGGTGTTTTGTCTAATACAGTTTAAGCAGTTTCCAGGTATTTAGCTGAAGAAGATCGTGTTCAAATATCTATTTATTATATTTCTAATAAGTGAGGAACAAATGTTGAGAATAACTTACCATCACCATGAACGGACCGTCATCTAATTCCATAGCTGTGGATGTTGTGATTGCATAAAAGAGTTGACTATGTTTATTTCCCGACTCAAAAGCATAATTTCTTAGTTATCATTTAAAGAAATCTCAGACAAATTAAGATTACGCTATATCAAGTGTGACTGGTCGCTAAATTCAGGCATTTGACTACGGAAATCGAATTTACTATTGTAGCAAGTGGATGCAAGTCACATAGTTTCATTGAGTGGATGACTATAATTTTGTTGTAAATGTGTAACAGCTGTATAATGTAATATACACTGGTCATGTTGTATGACACCATGTTGGCACACTATACTATACAACTATAGTATACACAGATTTATATGGGTTTTTTTACATGCACGGACCATTAACTGGTTGAATGTAATACACTGTACACTGGGCACAGTGTGGTGATAGACAAAACTCTGAAGCTACTCTACACAACTCATACCCGCAGCCATTTCCAATCTGCAGAAAAAATGAGAAAATCAATTTTAAATGTCAGAACTATAGTAAACATGTGTCCAGTAAACACCATTGTATCAGCAATGTGTGTGTTGCGAGGCCACTATGATATTGCTGGTCTGCAATAAACAATGAATGAACAGCCAAATGGAATGAATCAAATGTATTGAGAAACATTTCTGTTTTTAAATTATGTGTACTATACACACATAACTCATTTTACATGTTGTATTGTTGCCATCTGCATGTATATAGCTTTCAGCGTAAGCCAGAGGTATCATAAATCATTAGCCTTTACATGGAGGCTACTCGGTAAATTGCAGAGAATCTCTGAATTGATTTCAGAGAAGTCTACGGCTGCTATGATAACCCTTTATTGGGAGACGCTGGTAAAAATGTGAGAATGTATAGGAGGGATTTAACGGCCATCTTAAAGGGAATAAGCTGTCTTTAATACGCTGGTGGATTGTAACCATGGTTACACATTGGGTTATATCACAGTCTGAGATATATAGGGATGTGACAAGACTACCGCGGCAGCGCCATGCTTGTGGCAGTGGCAGAGGCAGTACCATTGAAAATAATCTAAAATGACAATTTTACTGGTCTTCATAGACCTGCGACTGACACCTCCTGCGCCACTATACGAGTGAGGCACTAGCTTGCCAAAAGGCAAAACCAGCGATGTGTCAGAGTGACAAGATGGCGGCCTCCTCACAGTTATCAGCGACAGCTATACAGAGGGCTGTTCTAATAATGGGGCGGAGTAGGGAAACAAAATGAAAGGCGGATATTGTAATTTGCTGTCCATGCTGAAGTACCTGCTGATATGCATGTTTACTGTACAAGCCTATACCAATGTCTGACTCACCAACGGCCGCAGAACTTTTGTCTTCCACCGGCTCCAGTTTGGGGGAAATAAAAGATAGCGGGAATACATGGGTAATCCTTGCGGATTTTCAATAGACTGACAGTCAAATGTACATTTAAACTACCCTAAACCACCCTGGCACAGAACTGGTAAAGAGGAGTATAGCTTAGGCAGGCGTTTATCTGAGTAGCTCATTGCGGCACTTGATTAGGGGGTGGATGTGTTTTTATGTTGGCATTATGAGCATATATATAGCTATAAATTAAGAGCGAAGTAAGTAGGCCCTAATGTATAGGATACGACATATTATAAATAATATCTTGGTTGATTGTAATTATCCCTGAATAATAAATAGGGTTTGTCGCAATGCTAGAGCAGTGAGATATTGGTTACCAGGGTTGGTGGATTTAGTAAAATCAAGGTGTTGTAGCCAATATATGTATAATTACCAGTATGCTAGATACTAGTAGCTTACCAGCTTGTCAAGGGAAGGGAGAGAATGCCTTGTGGGAGGCCATATGCAACCTACCCTTGTATTCAATATTGTTATCTGTAAAAGGTCATGACACACCCTGAGGACAGCCTGGTAGATGGACAAGATGTCAGCATACGCCCATCTCAGTTTAACAAGAAAGGGATTATGGACCCATCAGCAGTTAGATAATACTCAGGAAGTACATAACATATTATAGTCGACCAAGTACCGCCATATCGTACGTAGTTGACCCGTTAACCCAGAATAACCCCTCTTTAGAAGCATGCTATACAATAATGATATCTGTAAAGGATCATCCCATCATTATGTTCCATCGACACTATAAAGGAGAACGTTACTCTATCCAAAGCTACGAACAGAGGGGAATCACCCAGTAAATGTTATTTTGACGTAAAATACAGTGGGCCTATCTTTATAAGCTGGACAACCAGGTAATACGGACAGTAAGAGTAATACTCTGTCGTATCACTAGCATCAGTCAGCCACTCCTCCTGCTGACTGTATGAGGAGGGCATGCTAGTCTGACCTTTGTGTGGAGAGGGTAAATGTAGACACACATCCTCTCCAGATGAGCTGACCCAGCTAGACCCCACAGACTCTGTGTGTGTATTTGGGTAAGCCTCATAATGGACGGCCACAGTCTTTATGGTATTAGTATTAATAGTGTTAATGGGGTTGGCACACATGAAGCAGCCACAGTATTATCATGGTTGTACTGGGACCTTCTATACTTGTGCATTTCATGATACACTGCCTCACAGATGCATCTAGTAACTCTGCAAACTACCTATTCCACACAGAATACTATCTAGAAAGACTTCACTGTAAATATGTGGTTGCTTCTTTTTTTTAGGTATACAGTAGAATCTACCGTAGGCGTTCGGTTTAGTGTAGGTAAATAGTAGGGTCTGCTGTAGAGCTACAGTAGATTCTGTAAGACTACTGGTGATACTATTTGCAGTGGATAGGAAATGTCTGCAAATATATCTTACTTTCATGTCTCTTCACGATTGTCATGGAAATTTGGACGACTGGAAAGAAAGAAAGAAGAAAGAAAGAAAGAAAGAAAGAAAGAAAGAAAGAAAGAAAGAAAGAAAAAGAGAGAGACGGTTAGAGAGAGAGAGAGAGAGAGAGAGAGAGAGAGAGAGAGAGAGAGAGAGAGAGAGAGAGAGAGAGAGAGAGAGAGAGAGAGAGAGAGAGCGAATCAGTTGTGAATGATGATCCCAACGTTTTGTGCCCACTGGGGGGGGAGGTAATCTGAGATAATGGTGAGGACAGACCCGTCTGACCAGAGGGACACATCATATCGCACAATTGGCCTATTATACATTACATATAGCTTTAGACTGGCCAATTGGTCGATCTCATATATTATAGCTGTGGACTGGGGTCTGTTTGACACCAAAATATGCTTTCCTCATTATCACCCCCTGCATATATAACTGCGCTAGATCTACAGAGGTCTGGACACACTGTATTGAACAGGGCATAGCTCATAATTTGTTGGTCGAGAAATCGTAAACTGCAGATAGCAGCTTATACTGTGAAGAAAGCATGAACTACGGCACACTGGTTATTTATAACATAAATGGAAGCAGGAAAGTCAGTAAATACTACATCTAATGCTGACCAAGTATCTTTGCACTGGCTCAGTCTACTGTGTCCGATTCCATCTGAGAATTATATATCTGGCTCAAGAATACCGGAAATGGGCCACTTCCGCGAAGCACCGGAAGCCATGGTATGATTCATCAGGCACACCTCACCACATGTGGACCATATTAACGAAAACAAATGATCTAATTGCCATAATCAAATATGGTGTTATATGAACAGGTAGTCCCGGCTAAGACCAGCAAATTCATAGGTATGTTTCAGGTTCAGTTTTTTTGGGAGCAAACTAGGAAGGGATAGACTAGATTTAAATATCTCTTTACAGATTATGAACATTAGCCATTTTTACCAACCCTACTAATTGTATCAGAGATGGAAACCCTATCTTCCTCCAAACAATCTGACAATATTGTTCTCTGGATAATTATGATTGAGTACAATCATCCATCGTAAATTAGTTTATGAATCATATGCATGGTTTAGAAAATTATATAAATCAGATTTCTGCATACCATTTATCATTGCCCAGTATCTTCATTAGACCAATTGCAGTGTCCTGTCTAGATACATTATAATGTACCAATTAAATAGGTGTTTAAGAAGTTACCAATGCAAATAATGATCACATTGCAGTACACGTGACGCGGGTGTATCAGGCAATCTGCACAGTTATAGGCTCAGCATATACTAATTCGTGCAGAGGCTGAAGGAAGGGCTGTGGAGTCTGATACTGTATTTACCTTACTGGTACCCACATACTAATACAGGATTGTATATCTCTTTTCACTACTCATGGACGTAAAATAGGGTTCAGTGAGAACAAAAGACGTCGTTTGGGGAGCGCAAGGTTACAAAATATAGTGGTTGCCAATTAGCCCGTTAGTCCATGCCCAGCATCAGGTAGCGTAGTTCCGTGTTTTTTAATGCTTTTAATTGGGTTTTAATTGGATTTTCTGTTTGGTGCCAGATTAGAATACCAAGTCAATGAGTTGAAATTTTACGTTGTAGCTCTTTTTTTTATCTCAAATTGCCTGGTGCAGCCAGTTGGGTGGAGTATTCAGTCTTATCATATGGGTTATACAAGTCCCACTACAAATTCCATTTGACATAATGTACAATATTCAACTGATAATGTATCATTTTGCTAATACTCTCCAATGTGGCCATCTATTAGCTGTTAGTCTTCCTGGAAGCCTGCTGTGTGAAACATGTAGAATTAATTACAGCATGGCAGACATAAAAGGACTCTCGTTTTGCTGCCTAATTAGGGTCTTACATGATTCCGATTTCCACCTTGCATCGTCTAACGTCAAAGGTGTGGAGTCAGTGAATTGTTTTCATAAGAAAGATAATTCTCATTATCTCCTAGTGTAAGGGCCTTCATTTTATTATATTTTTTTCTTGTGTAGTTTTCCTCACTTCACCTACTAAGTGCATGTCTTTTTCTTTACATGCTATAAATGTGTTTCGTTTCGTTGGGCTAAAGTATGTTAATTGAAGATGGAACATCAATTAGGAAAGCACGTGACAGCTAGCAGATCAAAGTAAAATGTAATTGTGTTAATTAGTGATGAATTCGGAGAATTCGTTATAATGAATGGACTACGCCTGGCCACCCCACCCCCGCCGCCCCCTCCACCCTGTCTACCAAAATGAAGTCACCTGTTTGTTCCATATATCGGAGGCTTAACTTGACCGTCCGTGAGGTGATATGGGTCAATAACAAAATATCCTCTTTTTAACTTTCCTAGTAATAAACATCCGAACACCTGAAAACGTAGAAGCATAGCTGCTCTGCGTCATAGTTGCTATGGTTACACCCAGCAGCTCCCATATAAGGCTGGTGGTTCTGATGTATAGGGACAGCTGCTGCATTGAGCAATTGTGCTCCAATTGTGAGTCAAACTAAGCAGTAGCCTGCCACCTGTAGGGCCCACATGTTATAACAGGAGCTCCTGTTTCAGAGGAGAAAGTGACTTGCGACCAGGTCTTTAGGATGTATGGGGTGGACTGCAGCGCCACTGTAATGCACTGTAGGCACCATGGCAGAAAAATGAACCAAAATATGTCAAGACTTCAGCTTTCTATGCTGTTCCTTCCTGGCTGGTATACTGCCATGGGCGGTAATACCTGTCGGAACCAGTATGTTGTCAATGGGGCAGAGATGGACCTGCTGAGTACTTTGTCTTTCAACAGCAGCAGTTATACAGCTTTGTCTGTCTCTTTGCTGCACATCTGTATCACAACATAGAATACAGATACATCTGTGCTTCATAGGAGCAGCAGCATAGAATCAGTCCATGTGGACGTTCTATTGATGGCTACTCAATGACTGCAGTCTTCATTGGATTGGTGTGGAGTCTACTGCAAGCTTTCTATACTATTATGTGCTGCTGATGTAGAGACTGATAGACTCTATCTTGATACATCACGATACAGTGCAACAAACATATCGGGGAAATTGGAGTTTTGCCTTAGATTCTGGATACATCAAAGGATAATAGGTTCAACATTAAAAGTGTTCCAGGTATGTACTGTACATATCGTTTTCGCCCACCAATAATGTCACCTGTCACTAGGTAACCATGGTAACACAAAGTTAACTTAAATGTAGAAGATAGTTGCTACTTTTAGTAAATCGTTATCTATTCACTGCATATTAGCTGTCTGACTCACATGAGTGTACTATCAATTAACGTATGTCCAAGTAATAATTAGTATTGATCTTCTTCATGATACTTAAACAAAAACTACAGAAATTACACAAATCATCATGTGAAATAACCCGAGAACTGTTCAGTGTTGGCGGTCTTTGTACCGTTCGGTAAACACTGGCAGGAGTTAAAATAAAAAGCAGCTAACTGAAACCGGGTAGAGAACTCTAGTCATGATGTTGTTTAAATGCGTTTATACATCCAAGCATGGTTATACCCGTGACATACGTGTTTTGTTAACTCTATTACATAATGTCAACTCCCGGTATTATATTAACATATATATGCTTTATGGATCCAATATTAGTGTCACTGTGTGCATGGTTGCACTAGGTTGGTCACTATCAATAAATGTGGCGTATTGAACTAGTTCAAAGTCACTATTGTACAAAATGGCCACAGCCGGTGTATATATAGCTCATGTGCAATTGCTCACAATAGGTTCAGGATGTTCAATTTCCTTTGTCATATCTCAATGACATTTAAGTGCGGAGTAAGTGCATGATGGGGTTTGAAATGTCAAATGATAAGTTGTTTCATAAGCTACTGCCTTAGATATGATGCCTTTCCCTCTATGATTTAACTTGATTGTCGCGCTCTGGAGAATAGGGCCTGAGAGATGGATAGCGATAAATAAATAATTCATTCAGGAAGGTACATCCCAGAAATCATAATATAAACTATAATAGGCGCACAAAAGCAAGTTTATAGTATCGAAATATTACGAAATACATATTTGAATTCGTCACACCTATATAATTATATAGGATTCATTGCTGGCTTGCAGACACATGGTAAACATTGGGATTACCACCTTGGTGAGTTTATCCCTTTATTAGTGTAAAGTATTTCCTTCAAATGAGTGTCATGCCGATATATTAATACAGCTGGGAGTGACCATCTACATAGAACGTATACAGGTATAGAGGCAACTTTGCTGTGGTGCCCCAGGCCTTCACTACGACTGAGAACTATAATGGATGATTTAGAGTTAAGATATGAATATTGTGAAGTTCTAGGTAAACTCCTAGACCATTGTACAGTCCACTGCTCTGGCTATCGCTCCAATCAGATATCGAGAGGGCCTACTTCTATGGGCTAGGTAAACTCCTCAGTTCATGGCTTCGACGGAAGACACTGGTTTGTCCAGAAGACTTAGATTTAAGTAATAAGGATACTGCCATATTATATCACAGCCTTCTAGGAAAAATGATGTCTCTGTTCCTGTCAGATAAATCTATAGTGTGGCTTCTGTTATTGCACTTGACAAGTGCATGGGAAACGTTGAGGAAATCATGTAGAATTGCTTTAACATGTCTTCATATACCGTGACTGCTATATTAATGTACCATTAGAGGCATGGTATATGGGTGTAATGGGTCGACCACTGCACCAAATTGTAAGGGGTAGCAGGAAGGAAGGGAAGTGAAATAATCAATACTAGTTGTTGTGTTCGCTGATTCCGCCCAGAAGCACCTCTCTATTGCCTTCTAGAGCAAATTAGACTGGCCGCCCTTCTGAGGGACAAATTGGCGGAATATACGATGAGATCTGTTATGGTGGTATAGGGCAGTTGTATCAGGGCGTAGACGAGACGTAGATAGGACATAGTCAGGAGGTAGCCGGAAGACTTGACGTTATATGCCGCTCAGGGACCGTACGACATACAATATTCAAGGTGTGGGAAGCTGTCTCACAATAAGGAGGCATGGAGGGCGGGGTGGTAGTGGACACAACAGGATAAATAGGCATACAACTACAGTGGCTACTCCTATGTAGGAGCCTGACATTACTATGGATGAAGACGATGGGTTCACATCGGGTATCACAGGTCAACCATATATTTCTTCGTGTGACTATAATATTTTGATGTTATCACCAATTGAAGTTGTTTTCATAGTCATGATAAAATGTCTTGTCAGAAAGACCCTAATCAATTACAAAATGAATAACCTTACATTATATTTGTCTCAATTCTTTGAGTCCATTTGGTCTCCAAATATTAAAATCATTGCGATTAGCATTTGAATCTGATGAATTTACTTGCCTATGGATGTGTCGTATAAGGGTGGCAGGGCCATTGTATGCCTATGACCAAGAGACGTTAAGTGTTTTTATGACATGGATCTGTGACCAAAAATGGATGCCTCGCATGTCATGTAACATGTTTGAGGTATGGAAGTCGCTGGGTGATGTAAAGATGTGTCATACATCATTATTGGGGGTTTGAGCGGGACATGCCATCAGCAACTTAGTACTAAGTGACATTGGTTGTGATGGACTGGGCCTGTTCGTCTATAGACTACGGCCCTCAACCCATTACCTCGCCACATCTGTCATATACAGGTCAATCCTATAGAGGACTACTGGGCCGACTGCAGCACTATGGTCAATATGTCAGCAGAAATGTGATATTTTTTTTAGATGATTTTTTTTCAAAATAGTACATTGCAGTCCTCCATACCGTGTTTTCTATAAACCTTTGATATCATGTGTATATGGATTCCACAAGAAATCGTCCTGTACATACAACTTGTAAGAATGGGCGCTTGTCCTGCTTTCTTGACAAGCAAGGGGACAAGATGCCCGCGCCCACAATGCCACCCACAACGGCACTATAGATAAGGGTGATTACCAGAGCTGGAGGGAATATAAGAGCCAGGCACGCACACGTTATGGTACAGAATAGGTGGACACTTTCCTCTTACCACCCGTGTCAAATATAATTCATTTGAAAGGCATCCCTTCCCACGTAAGTCTGCCATCGTAGAATAGGAATGACATAGTATTCCACTCTAGTTTAATCATGATGCTACGCCCTCCCCAGCTGCTGGCGAAGTCTCACTGCCCTCAGTTGATTTCACTACTATCAACTGACAGTAGGTATCCCAGTAGGCAGCCACTGGCCGTGTCCTCGCGTAAGACCTCATCAAAACACATACTTTAAAAAATGCTGTCATTTCCAAACTATTTGGGTTATCACTTATCTAAAATATGCCAGTGAATCCTCTAATGTATCCGCATCGCACTGATGCCTCAAACTAGATGTATCCTGATGCTAAATACCAATGCTGATGCTCTGAAGTTAGGTAAACTTTGGAAAACGGGACCATCTGGCAGAGAGTAGCCATGCAACCCTGGGAGACACACTGTATATATACTGATTTCGCTCTCACGCCATTAGAGATACATCTTCAATAGTCATACCACAGCATGCAGGACATCCAGGGGGTCATTTTAAGGTATTACAAGTGTAGGTAGGCCTACTAGAAGTATTTTTCAATAAAAAAAATAAGAATTTTCGGGCAATTTTCGACACTTTTTTGAAACATTATATACACATATTTGGGATTATTTGAAAGGTATTTTTCTGCTCTATCAGATGCACTAACTACATAGTTGATATGTCTTATGGCGTAAGAGCGAAAACAGAATAAAGGTCCCAGCCCCATGCAGCCTTCTGACAAACACTGATTTGGCTCTCACACCTTTACAGATACAGTCTTAGGACATTTACCACTTAGAGCAGGACACTCAGGGCTCCATTTCGAGGTATTGCAAGTAGGAATAGGCCTATCCGAAGTATTTTTAAATTAAAAAACAAGAATTTTCAGGCCATTTTCAGCACTTTTCGACATGTTTTTGAAATTTTTGATACACATATGTGGGTTTATTTGAAAGGTATATTTTTGCTCTATGAAAATCACTAGCTACTTAGTGGATACGATTAACGGTGTAACAGCGAGAGTAGGATATAGCACCTAAGCCCATGCACCAGAGTCCAGGTCTGAAGGTACATGTCCTCACATATTGGTTATAAAGGTTACATAACATGCTATATCAATACATATAATATATATATACACCCCTCAGGATCATTATTTTTGTAATTCCATACAAATGTATCAACTGAAAATCCATTTGTTCCCAACATAGAGAACCACAATATCAGGATAATAAATTGTTATGTAATGAGCCTAAAAGTTACAAAATTGTGTTGTTATGTTATAAGAATTGTATAAATGAGTTGATATTAAATGCTAGATTCAGAGGCCTAGGACAGATTTTGTTCTAAGATCTTATAAAGCAGCCCAATATAGTTGAATTTTCAGCAATTTCAGAGAATGTCATGATTTTTATCAAATCACTTTGTATTATGTAACACTTTTAATGGATCAACCTTGCCTGAAACTGAAGTATACCATATAGACCTATTCCCATAAGAGAGATCAACTTGATATTTGAAACGACAGTTGTGTGGTGACATTTTGAATCTTGGTCATTTCCACTGTGTGAGGACATTTGGAAAATTTGCGTTTTCCTCCTTTTTGAGTGAGAATTCTGAAGTCTACCATGCATATACAGATCTAGAAAATAATTGGCATAATCTCCATGATTTATACAACATATTCTTACAGAATCAACCAGATATTTGACATATTGGTGAAATGAGATACTACCAAACATCTGATATTCAACCATTTCTGTCCAACATTTAGGAGAAGAACTGTAATATATAGCGATTTTGAGGGTCTGTAAAAAAATAAGTTCAAAGGCTGCACTTATCAACTCTTCCTTAAATGAAGGAGGTATATACTGTCCTCAGGGATCAATCAGTTTGCAGTATCTATTATTTTTTTCAGGGATCTTAGAATGCTTACAATATGCCTGTATAATATAGTTGAGACAAAGGTCTGAAATTGGCTAAGTCCAAACCACATTTTTTCATTTACAAATAGCTGTCAAATCCAAACCGCTGGACCGATTTTCACCATATTTAAACTGTCCTCATCTTTAAACATGGTCTATCCATCTGACCAGTTTCCACATGTGCAACAATAATATCTGAAAATGACCTGGGATACCTACTGACAGGGATCGGCAGCCAAGACTACTCTTTCGGCACTTCTATAATAATATATGTTCCACGACGTTGTTGGTTGCACCGTTATTTGCGCCAGAAAATGTAAACCCTACATATAGTGATCAATGCCATTGATTTTTGCATACTTAGAAAATAAATACGCCCATTGTCAATTGATGATGTGGTTTGGAACAGCTCGAAAACAAATACAATTTTGTATTTACTCGTTAGCAGGCTTTCCTGCATAAATTAATAAGCCTATCTTTCGCAATATGCTCAAATAAATAACAATTATGAGTAAAAACGTGGAATTTATTCATGAACCTTGAAAGTATAGACGCCAATATCTTAAGGACATTGAAAGACTCTACTTATACTCATTATATTTTCTTCACCATTAGAGTTACATTCTCGGCGATATAATTATTACCATGTACAAAAGAGTATTTTGCTAATAGAAAATGATCAAATACAAAAATACAAATGCAATAAGTAATGGTATCATGCACGAAATGTTTATGCACAGAAAGCCACAGTCTAAAAAAATGTATTTTATTTACAGAATGAAGATTTTCTGACGACTACTCCTAGTTCACCCATTGACGGGGTGGTGGCATCACCCGGGTGTGACGTCACAGGTACGACGTCACCATGGACCGGCAGTCAAAATGTATGGCCATGGAGCAGAAGCACGTCCATGACGTGTACGAACGTACGGCACACCACTTCAGTGACGTGCGGTACCGAGCCTGGCCCAGAGTGAGACAGTTTTTGACCAGCCTTGAACCGTTCTCCCTCGTAGCTGATGTGGGTAAGTTGTTTTCGGTTCAATTACCTTTTTTCTTTTACATTGTCCTCTGAACTAGCTCTACATACTTATTGTGAGGGGCTGTGGGCTGAATGGAATGCTTAAATACGTTATTGTCTGCCCATCTCTTACTTATTATCGTACTAAACTACAGAAATAACAAATAGCTCATAATTTGAATTTGGTTATTGCGCTTTGGCAAACAAAAGCTTCAAGATGTTAAATCTTACAAATACGTAGGAGTGCAATTTAGATTATGTATTAACTTTGTGTACTTTTGTGAAAGACATTTTTGGTGAAATTATAAGATATTTAATTCAGAAAAACTAAGGCATCTTGTAAAATGTCCTGCAATTACAATTTATAAGCAGACAATTTCACCTACTGACTCTAATTATTGGTAAAATTCAAAAAGTCAATTTGGACAGATCTCTGTATTCAATGCATCGATATATGCATGAAACCTATGAGAGCATCTAAGTAGGCCTACTGTATAATTTTGTATCAACACTAAATATTTCCTATTACCCTCCTCCAGGTTGCGGAAGCGGCAAGTACCTCCACATCAACAAGGATGTCTTTAAAATCGGCTGCGACCGGTCGAGCGGTCTGGTGGACATCGCTCACTCGCGGCATCATTCTGTTCTTGTGTGTGACAACCTGCACCTCCCCTATAGAGACAACGCCTTTGATGCTGTTATATCTATAGGTGTGATCCACCACCTCACCACCAGGGAGCGCAGGGTACAGGCCCTCAGAGAGCTGGCCAGGGTGCTGCGCCCTGGTGGCAAACTTATGGTGTATGTGTGGGCAATGGAACAGCGACACAGACAGGTATGTTTACAGCTGATTTACTGAATTATTTCATTTTGCCATTTGCTACCATTACCTCTGCATAATATGAGGTATAATACTACTTCTTATAATGAATTACTGAATAATTATTGTGATATTCTAAAACTGGCTCCACAATAATGACAAGAAGTTTCCTTACATCTCATTCAGTAATAGGAAAAGTTCTGATATTTTAACTACACACATGTATTAATATCCTATTGATTATAGATAATTATTTACTTTCAGTTTGATGCTCAAGATGTCTTAGTTCCATGGAATTTCCAAGCGACATTCAAACACAAACGTAAGAAAGGTAGGTGTTTGAGGGTATTCCATATACAGGAATCTAATATATGTTTTAATGGCCCCAGGCATCCCTGTTCCGCTGATTGAACGCATACAAGTATGATATATTGTATATAGCTTTACAAAGAAAAATTCCAAAGAGGAATTCGAACGATGCAATAGGCTTCACAAATTTGTATGACTTTGTGATAATTAATTGATAAATAATGAATATAAATCATTGACACTCACACTTTTCTTTTGAAATAGAGCCATCACGGTTGAAGAACACACAGAGCGATACGTTGAGTGACGAGGAGGGAGATGCTGTAAATGGCAGTGCGGACCATCATCACAAAAAACATGGTCACAGAATCACACCGGTCAATCGGTGTCGTGGCCTACGCCATCACGGTATAGGTGACGATGTCAAACAGAAAAACCATGACTGCAGACAGAAGAGAAAGACCTTTCACAAACAAAAAGACCTTGTACTAGCCCGTAGTTCCCATTCTAGAGATGGTGGGAGTAGTTCATGTGCTAGTATCACTAGCCCTAGTTCTGATGCTGTGAGTGCTCCTGGGGGCTCACTGGAGGAACATGCTAGTGTAGACGTGGGAACTGGGAATAGTCTGTCTAGTCAGCAACAAAGGGAGAAGAAGAGCGGCTTAAAAGGCTGGATGGTTAACCTCTTCAGTAGCTCGAAAGACAATAGCAAAGACCTACAAAGGATAGTCCTAGGTCAAGGGTCACCAAGGAAACTTAAAGACTATGAGTATAAACAACTTATCTGCCAAATAGTCAGGGAGGATATTGAGATGTATAAAAAGCAGCGGCCATTGTTGGAGCATTCACTGTCAGCATCAGATGTTGACATGTTCGCTGTCAGGGAATTTCCTCAGAGTAGTCAGCCCGGGTTGAGAAAAATACAGTCACTCGACTCGGAGAAACCATCTGGAGCAGTAAAGTGCCCAATTTATGCCAAAAAAGTTCAGGGAACTGACCAGAATGAAAATGATGCTAGTCATAAATCAAGTAAAAATACTGAAGATGTTGAAAGAGTAGTACAAGGAGAAAATTTCAATGGTGAAGACTTTCATGAACACAGTACTTCTAAGGATATAAAGGAAAATAGCCAAGAGACCTTGGGTGTTTGCCAAGGGAATGGTCACAGTTCATGTGATGATGTGGCCAAGGCAGACCTTTCTTGCCAAAGAACTACTGCTGAATCCAAAGATGACATATCAAATGGGAAGGATGGGAACACCAAACCAACTGATAGTAGAGCAAAGGACCCTCTACAAGAGCCACATGTTAATAACTTAGAC
Source organism: Harmothoe impar (assembly GCA_947462335.1). Classification (NCBI taxonomy): domain Eukaryota; kingdom Metazoa; phylum Annelida; class Polychaeta; order Phyllodocida; family Polynoidae; genus Harmothoe; species Harmothoe impar. The sequence goes on from OX381710.1 coordinate 48,920,984, forward strand.
TTACAAACCTCATGTATGGTTGCAACTGAATCTGCAAGGGTCAAGCCAATTCAGAAATGTACAGCAAACCCAAATGACAATAGGACAACAAAGCATTTCAATACAAATGGTGTCGGTCTAGAACATCTAGCAATGACCGACTCGTCACCCGAGAGTCCATCATGTGAGTCCGAGTTGAATGGTCACGAGGGCTCTCAGGAAGGATCCTCGTTGAGCTCCCCAGAAGAGGACATCGCCCAAAAGGCAGCATCTGGAACTGGGCTACCAGGATTACTGGAAGGTATAGAGGATATTAAGTACCCCTCACTGTCTGACAGTGATGCTGACGAGTGGGCCAAGGTCACCGTCAAGGCCATAAGGATGATGCAGAGTGAGGTTCTGCGGAAAGTTGGGACGTCTACCGACAGTGTCGCAAGCCGTTACGCTGTCTTAGGATCTAGTGCGGACCTTCAGGATATTGAGGATGAGGACCTTCGGTCTCCTCGTTGGTTGGACACAGAGCCAAGCACACCGGTCAAGTCTCGATACCTGCATCATGGAAGCTGTGAGAGTTCAAGTCTCAGCTCAGACCCATACACTGAGAGTGAAGGGGATGACGGTGGGCAAGGGTTAGGAGATAACACTGTAACCATAGACAGGACAACACCACCAGCTCAGCTATCTAACCACTCCAGTATCTACCCCCGGAGGGAGTATCTTGTTAGCCCTACCGAGAAGAGGCTCCATGCTAACCCCAAATCTGACCTCTGGAACCGTAGGAGAATGCAGAGAAGATACCAGAGTCTGTCAGATAACAATAACCCCACTGATACCACTAGTCATGTCCGCAAACAGGAAGAATCTCATCAGACTACCCCTCTACAGGCTACTTCACAACCAGATAAGAAGCATCATGGTGACTTGAATGTAACCAATCCCTCCACTCAAGTTACTGATTCAGATGATCAGAATGAGAACGCTATTAAATTCACCTCCCCCAACCTACCCTCACAGGTCCAGCTGGAGGAGTCCTCCACCCAGGAGGAGGAGGTACCAGAAACTCCCACAGATGGCAGCACAGAGACGCACTACCACCGCTACTACCATGTGTTCCGTGAGGGGGAGCTAGTGTCGCTCATCCAGAACCATGTACAACATCTCCACATTCTAGAGTCCTACTATGACAATGCCAACTGGTGTGTAGTCGCCGAGAAAGTACGAGTCTGGACCATCTAACTAACTAACAGACATTCATTGATTTAGGTGAACAAATCAATTTTTATGAACACGTTCCAGCAGCAATCTTCTCTGGTATAATGGTCTGCGTGATTTTATTTGCCAAACCTCAGGGCTGTATCAAATCTTTTTGTTTTCAATGACCTCCTAGGGTAGTCAATGCAATCTGATATTTATTTATGACACTCATTGTAAACAACTCTTATATGACGCATAAGTTGATGTTGGTATACTATCACGTTCTAGTCATTTGCCTCCTCCATTCAATATCTACAAACTAACCATTAGTGACAATGGCTTACAGTAGCTTACACTCTCTATATGGATTCTGAGGCATATTTACGAAGCGAGAGTTAGCTTATCCCTAGTGTTCACCCATAATCAGTCCTGATTCTATACAGAATTAAAGCAGGCCAAATGATAATGTACTTAATGCTGATCTGTGCAATTCAAGCAATCAGCAATATTATATAGTGGCATAGGGTAGTGTTAGAGCATATAGAAACAAAGGTTGTACTGTTGAATCAGAATTATATCTGAATGCTGTATAAATGAAATAAGATATCAGGCCCGCGTATCATCATCATCCCGGAAATTGCAAACGTGATCGCATCTTTCCAAATACACCAACGATATCTTAAAAGTAACAGCCTTGCTCTGCACCCAGGTTCATTACGATTAAGATAGATCATCAGAGGCGACTAGCAAGCTGGCGAGTCATCAGTGAGGCTTAGGTCATAATCAGGGTGTTACCAATAATTTGCATTAGTATTTCAATATTATCCTGAAGAATGTTATTGATACATAATCATATTCAACAGGTCATGGATGATGATATTTTAACGTTTATTATATTCATTTAGTTTGATATTGTCGGTCAAATGTGTCGGTTGAATATCGTTTGTGTTCACTGAAAACGTCCATTGTGTTGGGGAATGCGGCTATAGTCTCGGTGCATACAATTATTGAATTCTATTATACTTTATATTGTTGGTTTGTCGTGTTATCTATGAATCATTTGCGAAAGAAAACTTTTAAAGTGGAATGGAAAGAATACAAACTGTACACGTCAAACTGTATCAGGTAATTTGTCTGCAAAGTTCTCATTCAATAATGCATTCCCTGCAACTTTATTATAGCACTTTATGACCCCTAACCAAAACCTTCTATATGTAAACGGGCATATTGATGTTGCCTTCGATCGCACAGTTCAGTTGAAGTTCAGGATGCTTATAGACTACAACTGCATAAACATTGGCAGCCTCAAGGGGGGGGGGGGCTTAATATAAAAAAATCCATAACATAGTTTGCAGTCGCCATATGGTCCAGTTTTTTTTCTATGTCATTGCACATGTTTTTATTCCATTGGTCACACTCTAGCCTAGAGTTTAGGTTCAAACATTGGAGTAATTATGTAAACAGATCTAGAGGCAAACAATAATGGTCATGATGAGAGTAGCCACACACAAGATCACCGTGCCATCATAATATTCAGGTTGTGCAATTAAGGAGCTTGATTGTACTTTTTAATAATCCCTCTCGTATCCGCAAAGCACATACAGACTACTAATTTTGATAGTTTGATAATTCATAAATCATTGTCAGCCTCATGAGGTTGTGAAGTAATGTTTACATCATTCATTCTGCCGGGTTGTCTAGTATATACGAATCAATAGTACCTAGTAGAGATCTTAATAAGGGCCGAACACAGCATTGTATGATATCATTGATATTGATGTGTACTATTATACACGTGTAGACAGATGGCATTGTACTATGGTGTCATGATGCCACAACTCCCCATAGTGGTATTATCCAATATCTGGTCAATGAAAATGAACCTATGGGTTCAGCTGGTGGTTGATATACACATGACGTCCATGTATGAACTTGTATGATGGTGACGTGCATAACAGATGACATGTAATGTTGTGTGATAAAAATAATGCAAATTGTGATAAGAAAATAAGATATCTTGAAAGAGAATGTCAACAGCGCACAGTGTTGTGAATAAAATCAATGTTTTCAAATGTATACTATGTACCCTTTCGTGTCTGTTTCAGGGAACCTTATTTTTTTCTTTCACAGTGAGTGGGTTAGGGGACGAACATTTGGCCGATGGGTAAACACAGTTGCATTCCTCTTCGAGAGGGGGGGGGGCAACATTTCGCCAGCCCTTGGCGGAAATGCTAACTCATTTACTATACACATTATGGCGCGCTTCTACTTCATTTGAATTATGAAATGAACTGTGTAATATTTACAGAACTCTGGCCAATGGACCTGTTATAAACGAACCACATATATAAATCCGATCTAAGGGAGTATCTGGGTTCCAAGAGCTGCATATATTATTACTTCGATACAAAGTAGATGGCCTTTTTTTTAAATTATAGTAAAGTATTATCCATAACAGCTTCTAAGTACTTCATATGTTGCGCTATTTGCTCAAACTGTCAGTCTTTGCCAAATCATGCCGGACAGTGGCAATGTCCCCCTAGAATGGCTCTGGTCTGGCAGAATGACTGGCGCAGCCGGACCAGATGTCCTGCAGATTCTGGGCTTTTCAGAACTGAAATAATTGTTTCAAATATTCCAAGTATAACTGAAGTTAGAAGTGAGAGAGTACACCCTAAAGTTCTGGGCAGTGTAAAGTCATTTTCTTCTAGCATTAACTGTAATAAGATGATAGATTATCCTAAATTGTATGCAAGACTTTGATTTTGGTTTCCCGGTCCTGCAGAAATCTATTCGGTCCTGCAAAATTGGCAAACTGCAGGACCGAATGTCCTGCATGGTGAAAAAGTTTTTGCAAAGACTGCAAACAGGGCGCCACCCTCATCGTCTATAGTACTTACACCTGCTGCCAGGGGGAGTATGTGTACCATGTTGGGCCCATGGTTCTTATATATTTAGTGCTGCTGATCCCTCAGTGTCACCTAGGCTACAGCTTAAAACTAAAGTTCTTTTTAAATGATTATGGGTACATCAATTTAAGCTTCCTTATTCTAACTCTTTCGCTCTTATAATATATACATATTTTATTTATTTTTTTGGAGATGTAAATATTCTTTGCGTCATTTGTATATGACCAAAATGACCCACGAGCCATTTTAGAGAGTTAATTCTGCGAGTCAATCAGAAAATGAATTCCTGCATGGGAAGCCTCTTTATTTTTTATGTCAATTAATTCCAATGTCCATGCCAGCATGCATAAAATCAGTCAACTCAATCACCCTTGCGTATTTAATGTTTTAAGATAAACAATATTATTTTAAACCAAGCAAACTGGCCTATATTTTCAAACCGTTTACCCTGAAACAAGGGTTAAACTTATCAATTTAGCCTAATAATACACAGCATGACCACACGTTATATTATTAATAATAGCTTTTATTGACAACAAAAGGGAGGTCAGTACTGACCTATGTGTCACAGAATAACATAGACAACTATTAAGCTATATAGTATGAGTCATGTGGTAGCAATGTCAGTTGTTTTTGGTGCCTAGGGAGTAGACTTCTAGGTTGATCAAACAGCGTTTTTGATAAGCTCGTGTTTGGTTGACCTCGGAAGCTGCTCGGAAGGTTTTCTTACAATGGTTCGTGGGGTGTATGTCGGATGCCCTAGTTTTCTAGAGGTAAAGCATATTGGCGGTCGCAACCACATCCTTCTCACTTTATATTAATAGATGTATAAGTATTATGAGGTTTTGAGGATGGAGGTAGAGGATAGGCTACTAGGTGGTCCTTGAGGCCACTTGTGGGAGGGGGGGGGGGGTCACATGAGATGAAGTCCTGAGTGTATGATGAGGTTGTGCTAACATTAATACTACATTGTATGTTGATAATGAGATTAAAACACATGAATATAATGTATACATAACTGTTCAGTCATGTATATTCATTATACAGACTATACAGACTATATATTATTATGTTTTTATTTCGGATTCGACAGCATAAAGGGGGGTTCTCCGCTTATAGAGTATAAGTCATCCATAGTTTAATATTCGTGACATGTAGCGAATCTGGGGCAGTTGCATTACACAATCGGGCACGATCCGTGTAGGTCCAGTTGCCTGCCGGCCTGCCTTTCGGCAGAGACGGTTTTTAAAACTATACTACTGTATTACACAAGGCATACACACCTTTTTGGGAGGAGAGGAGAGGAACAAAAAGAGCGTTTGTTTCTGGAGACACTTGAGTTTTTCTCAGAATCTCTTTGTGTGTTAAGGTTCCTAGAGTGACACTTTCCATGCTGAGGTGGATTTCACATGAGTCTAAAAAATAACATACGTCCGTTGCTGCACATTTCACATCTATTGTACATGTATGAGGTCAACTGCACACCAGTGTATCTTTGGAAGTGCAACATGAGCTTATATCCTACCGCTTATGATCTATAGGCCTAAATAATTATGTGACCGCCGATGGCCACTTGGCCAGCATCCATGGTGAGGGTCCCCAGGATGGTGATTATTGACCCTGAGTGCAACCACACACCCTATGGGTGGAATATTACATTATTAAGATGCATTATATTGGACACTTTTCTTCCCGCCACAGAAAGAGAAATATCTGTGTTTTAAATCTTTCCAATGTAATAGAGAGAGGCCTGTTATACCATGTTATTTTGTTCTGCCTAATATAAAAACAATGTTAACTTTATGTTAGTCAGTCACACTCAGTACTTTGTGGATACTCGCCCTGTAGGGACGGCATACACGCCTCATACATAACATCATAAATCAGAATAATAAGACATATTTCATTATTCCTATTTAAAGCTGCATCTTCACCTCCTCAGACCTCCTCCAACTCTGACATAAAGTTAAAATTTATGGGACAACTCTTTGTTCACATAATTTATTAGGCAGAACAAAATAACATGGTATGACAGGCCTGTCTCTATTATATTGGAAAGATTCAAAACACAGATCTATATTTCTCTTTCTATGGCGGGAAGAAAAGGTTCCATTAAGGCGCCGATGCCAATATGACCTCTTGTGTAAGAAGAGAGAACTAAAAGGGCTTAGTATTGTATGCTCTTAATACTTTGCAGCTAAGAACAATCAGTGCACACTCATGGTGGAGGTCACATAACTATCAATAGATGGAGCAGTATATAAATGTATGATAATGATGATTTGCATGATGTAAACACATGAAAACCCTTATAGTTGCGGGTGAAAACGATGCTTGCATATTTCATATAAATCAGCATTATTAGTGAAAGGTGGTTTACCTCATTCCCTACAAGGAGGCAGCACTGAATAGGCAACCATGTGCCAATCATGTAAGCTGAGTTTTAGTCATTCAACTATAATGGATTCCTGATGGTTTATGGATATGTTTAAAGATGAATATATTTCTGATTGCTTTAAAAATGCAGAAATAGATATCCATTGATGGTTTCTAAACTCACATGTCTCTAACAGAAAAGATCGGAAATCAAGGTGATGTAGCTGCTTAAAAGCAAATACTGCCCCCTACAAAATGACATGCACACTGCCGACCAATAGGGCGGTGTAAATATATACTCTACATGCAGTTGCTATACGCTAGTGACATGTTGCCTTCAGGATCATTACTGCAGACTCTTTGTCACCCTGGCCCCTGAGGGGTAACAGGGGGCTCTGGTAAACTAATGACAATTCGTGCTCACCCACGTCTCTGACACACTGTTACTAAAAACACATCTACTTCTCTGCTCTCCACCTGAGTTTCTCACGCTCATGCAGTAATGTAGCAGCCCCTAGAGGGTAAAGGATCTGCTTGGAGGGTGTGACTGGAGGGCTTTGGCTTATCCAGGACCCGAGAGAGACAGGAGGGCTGGTAGAGGTGGGAAATGAAGATGACTTTGTTTTTGGCGAGGACAATGGTGGTTTAACTTGGCATGGAGGAACACAAGTAAAAGAACACCTTAAATACCTAGTGAGAAATAATTGGCATCACAAAGCTGGGTGGAAATAACACAGACAATCAAACCATGTAAAGATCTTTCCTGGTGTAGGTTATCACCAACGCAGATTTTGTTAGCTCTCCTTCCTGAGCAGTTTTGTTGAGGGGCGAAATCCAGAGGTAAATCCCCTTTGCCCCCAACCCCCTACACAGGCAAGTCCACCAGACTATTCAATTGAAAAGGACGAGTTCAGAACAATATGAGATTTCTCCTAAATTATCCCAACATTTTCTCTTTCGATGTATTTTCTAAATTGTTAGGTTATTCCTAGGGACATGAAGAAATGCCTCCCCATTATGATTCTGTCCCGGCCTGGGGCGACCATGGCACCCCCTCCTCTCGGGTTAACATGATTGTGTAACATGAATCCATGGCTTCATAAGGGGTGATTTTAGCATTCTTTGAGGAAAGGGGTGCGCTTTCAGACCTGATGACTGGATAGGGCCCGACAAAAAAAACTGTGTTCCGGTAACCCGACCGACACTATCTTTTTAGATTTTTCTTTTAGATTTTCCCTGATGTACTCATCTAGTTTATCACCAAAGGGGATAGGACATACCCAATGACCTTCAACTATAATTGTTATTCTTTAAATATTAGAAGGAAGGAAATCCTTTCTTTGACAAAGACTGAACTGATAATGGCTTAATTGGACAGATATTGGTTCAACACTATTGAATAACCACTCTATAGAATGTGATTCTCCCTTACAACTGATCTCAATGTCCCAAAAGAATTTGACCAACCTACCCTAGTTTTTTTTTTGGCTACACTGTAAAAATAATTCCGTTAAAATAACGGAGATTCACTGGCACCACTTGGTGCCGTACTTTCACCGTTATTTTTACGGGCACCATTTTTTCCTAAGTCACCGTTATTTTTACGGAACTGTCACTGCTATTTTTAAACAAGAAATCTCCGTTATAAATTTTTTAAACAGTGATTCTCAGCACCGTTAAAATAACGGTGATTCACTGGCACCACTGGGTGCTAGACTTTCACCGTTATTTTCACGGTCACCGTTTTTCCCAAAGTCACCGTTATTTCTACGGAACTGTGAATCACCGTTATTTTAACAGAATACAAAACATCACTGTATTCTGATTCAGTGCCTAAACAATAATTGTAATGGTATTTTGTGTAATTTAACTGATTTGTCCCAGTGTAATTCAGTTCATTTATCCCCCTATACCTAACTCCATGCTCAATATGGTTCCAAATCCAATTTGGTACCAATCAGCAATATCATCTTAGTGTCAAGACTTCAGACCTAATCATTAGGAATTAGTCTATGAAAGCCTTATAGAATGCTTCATGACACTTTGTAATACCATTCCATGAGCAGAAGTCACTCTAGGATGGCTACAGAGCAAACCTTACAGCTGTGGCTGTATATATATTTCTTATCACCACAAAAATGGTGTTCCTAGCATCTAGGAAAATCTCTTCATGAACCAAACTGCCACCTGGTGTGATAAAACTGAAATCAATTAAACGTAGCTTCACCGTAAAATTAGCTGTGTTTCACTGTAAAAATTAATGGTATTTCACTGTACTGGATTACGGATATTCAAAGTAAAATTGATTGATTTCACATTGCCTCACCGTAATCATATGTTATGATGAATCACCGCAAAATTTTACACTGATTCTCCATATATTTTTACAGTGTATGTTACCGGAACACAAGTAACTTTTTTTGTTTGGCCCAAGGTCTCACCAGAATTTATTCTCTGAAATACCATATATTTGTATTAGATGCATGAGCATCAAATGCGTACGTATACGTTTTAGCCTTCATTTAAGTATTTTATTTGTCTTGATTATATGGTCTGTATTTCTGCGGGATTACTTTGCAAATAATGTGCTTTCCATGACTCTTACCCGTAACGAGAATAGCAAAATGTAACCATGTTCACATACGTGTTGACTTGAAGTTACTATTGACTATAGTTACTACTGGGATTTATGTCTGTCTTTCTGTCTGTTTCTGTCTCTATCTCCTTCTGCCCCCTCTGTCTGTCTGTCTGTCGGTCTGCCTGTCTCTCGTGCTGTATGTCTGTCTGTCGGTCTGTCTGTCTGCCTCTGTCTCTCTGTCTCTCTCTCCCTCTCTCTCTGTCTCTCTGCCGCCCCCCCCCCTCCATACTGTATTAGTCTAACCATGTGGGGGGGGGGGGACTGTTACTCTGGTGTCCAGAAGATGTAGTCATGTAGACTAGCTATGACAGACCTCGGCCCAACGTTTACCGGTCCCTAGCTTCCAATTGGGAAAATCACCCCCAACAAGGCTCATCTCCTTCCCTCTTATAAGAGCCCCTGGTACCGGCCATGGGCCAATACCACGATGTCTACCCTCCTCCCCACCCCATGCCCCTCCTTCCCTCCACCAGAATCATGACCAATGAGTCTATATGGTTGGAACTTGGAGGCACCTTCCAATCTACAAGCCTACCACCGGTCACATATCCTCAATGGTTCCTGTGATCTCTAGCCTCATGAGAAGTAGTCTAACGTACATCCCACTATAAGGGCGTGGTCATTTTTTAACAACAGTGCCAGGCAGGTTGAAATTGAGCGCGGCCTACCCCTTTGAGCACAGGCCTTTTCGCTAAAAATGGGGTGCAATTCATTTCCCCCCCCCCTTAAGAGGGTCCATATTACCCCCCCCCCCCCTAATCTACCACCCCATGTCGTTAGAAATGGCCACTCCCTAAGCAAGACAAATATTTGAACAGCTACTGTTCCGTTTACATGGGTCCCCACGTAAGTTAATACCTTCTATTTATATTTTCTCTTTTCTGTCTGATTCTCTCCCCCTATACTTCCCTCCTCTCTCCTTGACAAATTGTCTAACCAACTACATAAACAGTATCACCAGACATTGTTTGAGGGGTGTCATATATGTCTAGTCATATTCTAGCTCCATGTGGTGGCCTAGCCCCTATAAGTATAACACGTCCCTGCCCGCAGGGTTGTGGTTTGGTGAGGATTGGCTAATATTAATGTACTGTCTCATAGTAATTCTCACCACACATTGTACACGTATCCTGTGTTTGTATGTAGACCCTCTTTCCTCCTTCCAAAGCTATGACTAGAAATTTAATTGTTGTCAAGGTGCGGCAGGTCGCTGCGGGTCACCAGGGCATTATTCAGTTATTGGGAAGGAGGGGGAGGGGGTCATTTAGGTCTTAAAAGGTGTGGCTGTGGATGAAAGGCGTGCTATGGAATTGATAGACATGAGCCTATCGTTATCTCTATATACGACATCTTTTTTGTATCAAAACTGATGTTCATATTCTATCTTAAATTTTGTAAAAACACTTAATACACATATAGTGTGTTAATACAATGCTGACATATTTAAAGTTTCAGATTTCAAGCTCACTGTAAATAGTTAGTGTAGGTACACAGTAGAATCTACTGTAGATTCTACTGTAGAATGGATTTACAGTAGAATCTGCTGTCGATGTACAGTAGAGTATACTGTTTACCTACAATAAACTGCACACCTACAGTAGAATCCAATGTACACTTACAAGAATGGCAACCAACTCTTTACAGTGCTGTTACTTGTACCAAAACAACGGTACAGCATTTTGTATGGTATGGGTGTGAGATAAAGGGGCGCTGACCTTACCTGAAACACGTATGACTACTTTGATGTCACTTCTTATACCGCTTTATTTAAGCTATTGACTGAATGAACATTAAGAGATCTGTGTCAGGAGGGAAGCAAAAGGCCTTACAAAAGATCCTTCGTCAAATAAAAAGATAAGCAAGTATTTATAAAAGGTAGTATTTCAATGTTAACCCTTATGCGTCATACCTTTTATTATAACTTCGTTTCTTTATTTTTCAATACATTTATGAAGACATGTTTATGAATCGTGACATGTTTCTCAATGGACTTATGGCAGCAGTTATGACGTCAATAAATTCAGACGCATACACAGATCCGGAAAAACAGATTGCCTCTTAATTCACGAAATTGTGCAGATTCATTTGTCATTTTCTAGATGGTACTGATATAAATGCGGAATCTTGCTATTTGGTTTAACACAAAAATTATAACAGCCAGCATGTAACTTTAGAAAAATATGAATCACATTTCTCTTACACACTTACTCGAGGGTACCTGATAGAAACATCTTTAACTGTCACAGTATATATAGCCCCCTCCCCGCCTCCCCCGAAAACTCACTTATCCGTTTCCGCAATGTTTTCCCATGTCATCACCTCACCGGTTTGTTCAGTTCACCACATCCGTTTCTGGGAAGGCGGGCTTATTGTCCTAAGGCTTATTGCTATGTGTACCCATACTCGCATAAGTCACTAGGTAGGTGCAATAGGTAAATATAGGTATGTTTGTATTGCAATCCTGAATTTTTCCATGTTCAAATAAACTTTCTTTCTTCCTTCTCTTTTTTTAACATGCGTATGGTAGTGTATACAACCTGTTTTACATCGATCACCAGTACATGCATGGACGTAGACTTGCACAAATCTGTATACCGTACCGTCGCGTTTAAGCGCCGGTTTCAAAAGAGCGCCGGTCTTGTTTAAGCGCCGGGGGTACATAGGTCTTGAAAGGTTCCTTAAGCACTAAAATAGGATCTTGATTAAGCGCCTGTCTTGGGTATACAGACCCCTCCAAATTGAAGAGCGCCCCGGCGCTAAATCGCGACGGTACGGTAGTAGAGGATACGTCTCACCCCCCCCCCCCCCCCTTTGCCATGGACGGGGACGGGACGCATTTTCCCCATTTTGTCACAGGGTAAAATGGGGCATGCATGGCAAAGCAGTTTCAAAGTATGGTGAAAAAAGGGATTTCCTTTTTTTCCCTTGTTCTCTTGAGCCTTTGATGGCACTAGACCCCTAAATTCGACACGGCGACATGGACCATTTTAGGGTTTAGTGACATGGAACAGGCGGAAAATTAGATAGCCATATAGGAGGGACATGGGGCATTTCTTAAAACAGATATGGCGACATGGCCATTTCTTAAAATCGATATGTTGACATTGTCATTTCTTAAAATTGAAATTTGACCGCCCCCCCCCCCCCCCCATCACTTTGATCTTTTTGGGCTAAAACAGGGATGGAGGAAGCACCCCGCCCGGTTGCCACGCCACTGAGTATGCAATAATGCTTTGCCTGATTTGCCTTACAAATAGTACATAACACAAAATCCAGCACTTCTCTCCCCCGCCTGTCCCTCTTTAAGTATATTAGTTTTGTCACATATGAATGGCCACTATAGTCTATAAAGCATTATTATAATGGTTCTCTCATATGATAGAAGATAAGAGTGTTTGTATAATAACAATATGTATCAGCCCGTGTATGGCAATACTCCACTACATATAAGCCTAGCTACCTAGCATGCATTGATAAAAAGGGCGTTGCACATGTACGCAATCCTAGTTCAGTGAATATAATAATTATACATGTACCATGCTATGCGGTGTAACACACATTCATTGACAAACCACTGCTATATAAATAGCGGAATTGACCTGATGCACACTTTTATGCACTGACTTATCGCAAACCACATGCGGAAACAGCGCGGTTGACGGATAAGGGACGAGATGGTCCTTGGGTATCACTGCATTGAGTAGGTCACAACATGATATTGGCCCATAAATAGAATGGTAACCGGGTATTCATGTTGGGTTAGAAATTAACTCAATACGAAAATTTTGCCAATTTATCCTTAGATAAAATTAGGTATAGTTTGTTAATGTGTAATAGTTAATGCATGACCACTATGACTAGCTGCCCCCATTCCCATATGCTACACCCATCCTTCTATTTAACTACCCTGCCACAAGAGGCCTGCTATAACCAGTTTGCTACACCCAGCTTTCTATAACCATCCTGCTACACTCAGCATTCTATAACCATCCTGCTACACCCAGCCTTCTATAACCATCCTGCTACACCCAGCCTTCTATAACCATCCTGCTACACCCAGCCTTCTATAACCAGCCTGTTACACCCAGCCTTCTATAACCATCCTGCTACACCCTGCCTTCTATAACCACTCTGCTGCAACCACTCGGGTACAACCAGCCTGCTGCACCCAGCCTTCCATAACCACCCTGCTACAACCAGACTGTTGCATCTGGCCTGCTGCAACCAGCCTTCTATAACCACCCTGCTGCAACCATCCTAGTACAACCAGCCTGCTACACCTAGCCTGTTGCAACCAACCTGCTTTTGGACATTTTGGTCATTCACCAAAAATTAATCTTAAAATGCATGTCATTATACTAACATTTTCAAAACAAAAATATTTCTCAGTGCGTTGCTTTCAACGCTCGGAATCTCTCACCGCTCTAAACTACATCGGCTTGGGCTTAGGGGCCTGCAAAGTCAACTTGCCTCCGACACCCCTGATAGGGTACTTCTTGCTATGATGATAAAGCACCATATCTCAGACTGTTCCCACAGTCACACAATAACAACCCCATCAGCCAGCATTCTGTCAGTCCCCTAGGGGGCTTGGCTCTATTTATCAGTGGCATGTAACATTGAGACACGGATCTGTCACCAACTCAAGTACTGCATCTTAGCCTACAGAACAGAGAATGGTAAGAATGCAAGAACACGCCATCGAGTCACATCTAGACGTTTTTTTTCTCTTCACTCCTCAATGATATAGTTTAGCCCAACGTTTTTCCAATACAGTATTAAACGTATCAATTCCTGAATTCAAATAAAATGATCACCTTGCAACTGAGATGACAACGCTATACCGGAGTACTGTCTGTAAAATCCCATGTTAGGTCCTATCGTATACAGACTGGATTATGCAATGTACCATAATTATGAAAGTAAAGCCTTAGATACGGGGGTCTTTTTGGAAACTCAGATCGCAGGTCACATCCCCCTTTGATTCTGGGCTTAGACTGAAATATCTTTTATCTATCCCAAGGCACACTAATGTGTTATCCATGTTATGCATACTGTCCCAGTTTCTGTGTACATTCTGACATAATCTCTCTTAACACAAGGTCAGTATGGTGGTGTCATCAAAGCAGAAATAGGGCATCTGTGTAGCAGATACACTACCATAGTACAACAAAGCTCTGTGAGTTGGGAATGCGGTGAGTAGGGCAGCATTCCTCCAGCACCAGCAGATATCACACCACCTCCTTCAACCACCCTCCCATCCCGCCTAGTTCCGCCCCCTGTTCAGCTAGATAGTCTCGAATTTGAAAGAAATTCTCAAAACAATATGGTTTTGTGACAACCTTGCAACCTTCAGGCTAGATAGTTTCAAAATTGCGAGACAGTCTCAAAACACACGTCACACTAGGTAGTCTTAAAAACTAAAAATTGTCTCAAAATACTATAGTTTTGTTAGTATCTCGCAAGTCTTAGGCTAGATAGTCTTGAAGGGAAATGTTGAAATTACAAAAAGAAAATTAATTCAAACCTGAAAATTTAATTATCTCGTGCAGGCTGGCGCTTGTGCCAGTTCAACTCCCCTCCTTACCATTACGACACAATTTCCAATTATGCTCATTGCAGCTCACATTATATTATATACAATATTGATCAGTTTGAATTAAGATCTCCTATCTATTATTTAGCCTCATCATCTATAAAATCAGAACCATTTAAAGTAGGGTAGATTTACTATGAGTCGGTCACGAACCCGGAGTGATATTTGAGATTATTAATCAGTTTATGTATCTAGCGCTTGTTTTTGAGGAGAATAATACTTTAATATTATTCACAAATAAGGTATCGAAAATCCACAAAATCAAGTGTCCGTCTCAGGGTATGTCTCCGACCCCAGGTGGATCTACCCTAAACTGTGTCATTACACGTTGTACATAGTTCTCTTCAGCTACATCATTGGTTCGAATATTCTATGGACCACAAGTACAAATATAACTCTCTCTTTTATTTTGGACCTGGAGCTAGTGGCATTAGAGGATAATGTATACAATTCTCTGAAGTCTAATTAAGCGAATATTTTGCACTAACTAGGGCCTGGGGCACATGATGGCCGTTCGAGCATCCATCCCCTAATCAAGCTCAGCGATAATTGCACCATCAGCACATCTAAACTTCTAAAAATGGAACTGGAACTAAAATGGTTCAGTTATATTCAACAAAATGGCAGGATTTGTTAAGAATTCTGTCTACTCTGCCGGTGACGGATGTACTGAGAGGAAACATGTAGCAGATTGGCAGGAAAAGGAAAACAAATAGATTTTATTCCTGAAGAAATGAATAAGGTCCCTCTTATTGGTATTTAACTTGGGTACATCATTTATTGATTATTTAGCCATGAAACTGTCAGATGACATAGTTCGCCTTTCAAAGATGGAAGGTGCATTTACCCGGGGTGTTGTCCTAAATAGAAGTGATGCTTTCAATGGTATGAACATACACAAAGTGCAAGTCAGTATTGTTCTCACGTTTTTTTAAATATTCTTTTCTTCATCCGCAGGCGTTGTTAACAATAGTAGTCATAGAAAATGAGAAAAACGGGGAAGAAGACAATAGAAATAACGACAATCTGTGGAAATATGAGCCTATTCAACACAACCAGCAAAGTGCAAACAGTGTAAAGATCTAGGTAATAATTAGTAAACGTGTCCATTTGATGATGCATATGCTATTTTATTAAGCACTCATTTTAATTCATAAAGTATTTTATATCACCAAATGATTTTCTAAAATACAATACACGTATTCAAATGATGAGATGATCATGAGGGGCATTAAATTCATGTCCATGTCTGCATGATATCAAATACATTCTCATCTGTATACATAAAATATGAATGGGGCGAATCTTTAGACGATAACTGTGTATTTTCGCAGTTATCAATGATCATGGATAAATATTCATTAAGGATGTTAGTAATCAGTAAGGTGGACAGCGGCATGAGGCATGTCAATCTTTCATCATTATCTAGGGAAAAAAGGACAATGACATTTGGCTATGCTTCATACCCTTCCCTCATATATATCTAATCATGATATATACTATCGATAAGTAGACAAGCATTTTAGACATTATTACTCTTCAAATCATATACGTATGGCATTCACTCGATTATCTGAGCCTGATAAATCTAAATTTGCTAGATGTTGATGACCAATTCTATAAACCATCTAAAGGGCTCATTTTAGACACCGTTTTGGTTTCTAAAGCAATATTCTATTTGCATTCCCTGCAATTTGCTGGACTATGTTTTAGCTAGAACCATCATAGAACAAGAGGTAGAAATGGAGGACATAAGTTGGGGCTCCAACTCCCGATTTTCTGGCCCATTTTTACGAAGGTAAATCTGTCTGATCATGGTACCATTGACGGATGGTCAGTTGTTAGGGTCTGTTTACATAGTTTATTTGCTTTTTACACTTTCTGTTTGGGTCTATGTTGTGAGAATAGCTCCGATCTGATGATAAAATCAGGTTGTACAGCCCCAGCTTTTAACCATCCTAGATGCTATCTTGAAATCTTGAGCGAACACAAGGAGAATTTCCTGGGACTGGGACACGTATTGTATTACCCTTCTGGCATATTTTGTAAGAAAATCAGCTTGTTTCAGACTTAACACACCCTAAAAGCCTGTCCCTCTGGGCACAGAAAGTTGAATCAATGTTGGCAAATCGTTGTTCATGTTGAATCAATATTGTTTCAATGTTGATTCAACGTTGAACTGAATTTTGTGCCCACTGGGATGTGTCTGAAAAAAACGGGGAATGTACTATTTCCACAAACAAATAGTCACCACTCAAGTATCAACACCCAAGATAGACCTCATCTGAATATTATCATGTGACAGAGTAGTGTGATACAGTCAGCGTGATAGTTGATGGATACGTGACAAAATGATAATTATACACATTGCTCATTAGGGCATTTTGTTGGCAGTGTGCATTGAAATCAGGATGATGTAGTAACAGTGACTCAGAATACAAGTTAGCACAATATTATTCCAAGAAATGGGGGGAAGGCTATCTAGGGTCGCGCCTGTTTTGCAGGCATGGTCTTAAGTGCATATTATAGAGGTGAGTGGCACTGATATCATCACCTCCTGTCTCCTCCCATGTCTCACCTGAGTGCTTCTTTGAAGCTCGTATGGAGAGGGGGAGGGTGATGCACACTGGTGTCAAGGTGCATTGGCAGCCTTAGAAGTTAGATAACCAGATGCGCTACTTCTACAAAGGCTAGTACTATATCGAGTCCTGCTGACATTATAATTATAGCGAGCCTTTTACTTTATTACAGGTCCCCAGACTGTAAATTAATGCTGTCTTTCTATGAATCTTCGGATACTGCGTAAGAGTCGTGCAACGATATTAGGTGTTGCCCGTGGTAAGCCACAATTTTGATCAATAACAGGGGGCCGTTGATCAGTTGATGATTGAGAGGAATAAGGCACTAGTTATGCAATTAATCAATAAATTGGTATGCATAGTTTGTCTTTGTGATTAGTGATAACTCACTTGTGTGTCAACAATATTATTGTTTGGCCTTCAGAGCGAAATTATCCACATGCAAACGTATATATGTCCAGGCTGATATCAATAATTTCTGGGCATCGGTGAGGATTACGCCCTGACCTCAAATCATCTTACAGCCACCACATTCCATACAGGTACAACTAATGCCTCACCTGAAGAACTCTGTGTGAACCTAGTATCTCTAATTCACTTGGTAATTATATAGGACTTTCATTGAAATTAATATAAGTGTAGTTCTGTTACAGGTGTACCTTGACCGGGGGTTATGCAAGGCATAATTACTAATATCAGTTCGTATCTCTGGTCCTATGGAATAGTCAGTGGGATTCATAGTCTGTCTGGTAAACGTGTTAATCTTCAGGCAAGCCGCCAATATTAGTTTTGTGAATCCTTAAATCTAGAAGCTACTGAGGAAAAATTCTGTTTTTTAAATGTACGCTTTCAGAGAGATCAGGGGGGCGATTTATGGAGATAAGCAGACAGACTACCGGGAAATAACTGTGAATTTTCTCTTCATGCAGGAGAGTGAAAGGTTGAGTGACAGAAAGACAAAAATCACAGATAGAGAATCCATGGTAAAAAGGGTGCCTATTTATGACACAAAGATGGTAGAATAATGAGACAGCACTGACTTCTCCAAGCACAAGAATCTCAAGCAGTTTCTAACTTCTAAATGTCAGAACCTTACAGCTTCAAAGGTCCCCTAACTCCTCCTAAGTAACAGAACACTGTGCAATGTTTTAGGCCAGAAATGCGGGATAGCCTCTTAAGGATGCATTTATGCCCCCACAACCGTTTGAAGGACTGTAGCGAAATGAGCCCAGACCTAATAGAGATGGTGATAGCGCTGTCTGTAGTTGGGAGGGAGAGGTGATACATAGTGTGGTAACACGGGCAGAAGAGTCACAAAATGGTGCACACTTGTGATTCTAGGTGGAAAGCTGACTAAAGCTGACCCAACTAAAGTATAAAACTGTATCATTGAGTTATCAGAGCATTATTAAGATAATAATAAAACTACAGCATGTAGAGCATACATTGCACATCATAGTATTATGCTGACCAGGTTATTTGTGACAGACAATTAAAAGGAATACAACTGCCTATTATAGGAGTTACACTGCTCGGCAAATTCTCAGAAAAAAAACAATAGAACGTTTACTCACCAACTCACCAATCATCTGAGACATGAGAAGAATGTTACTCACGACATGGCCATTAGACAAGATAGTAAGTAAGCCCAGCATGTCCTCAGAGACACTCTATATGAGGCGTGTTGGGCCTTGACATAAGCAGAGGATGAAAGCCCATGAAATGGTAGTCATCGGCTGTTCTGGGGGTAGACACAATGCCCAGAGGAATACGATGATTATGGTGACACCGAGGCTAATATTACTCTGAGAAGGGTTGGGGACATGATAACAAAATCGTGTCACAGTATGAATATATTGCCCTAGATCTAACGACAAACTTTGGGAGCACCAAACATAACATCTTTCTCTTTAATATATGATACACAGTGTTTCTTATAATGTAATGCACACATATTATGTCTGATAGATTGCTTGACTTATTGAAATATATAAATGAAGAGGGAAATAATCTGTCACCATTGGCCCAATGGTCCAAAACATCTTTCTAGTCCTATAATTACAATGTATATTGTGTTTAGATCAATCAACTGCACTTTATGTTTTTATGTCATTACCCATTTAATTCAAGGGCTAGCTGTAGGGGCAGGACTCTTTGCAGGAACTTTCCCTGTTGGCAAGCCTTTGCTAAAGCATATTGAGTTATGTCAATTGTAGTTTACATCTACCCTGAGATGGATGTAGACTTTTTCTAAATGCCCATTCAGTGGGTTTTGTTATTAATATTATTTTTCCACTGGACAGGAAGCAGTATATCAACAGTTCAAATGGGAAAATACGGTTCCAATGGAAATATGTATACGACGTTAAAACATTTATGAACCTCTAATCTACATTAAAGGTTGTGAAGAGATACATTTAGCAATCAAGCATATTGACTAGGATGTGTTTTGTATTACTTTCTGTTTTGTGTGTTTATTATGATATCTAGGCGGCATTACTGTATATCAGCTGGTGACCTATGCACTATTTAGTTGGCTAATAGATGAACCTGAAAGGTGATGTGACATTAGAATGTGGGACTACATGATTGCAATGATAATAAAATGCATGAATGTTGTGCGCATTAGTAGTCTATCAGGTTTTTACTGATACCTTTTATTAGTGGTATATGACCCTCACTGATCTTTTAACCTTTTCTTTTCTTGACCTCCATACAGTGCACTCTGCAAGTCCCCTGTCTCCCAGCCTCCCCTCCCCCTATTTCATCTGTCCCTTTATTCTAGTTACCCCCAATACCTCCATCCATGACTTCCCTTCCCTTCTCTCTCTTTACCATCCTTCCCAGATTCTCATGAGCCCGTGAGTAGTCTACTCTGTATCCACTCTATAACGCTGCAGCTAGCTCCCTCAGTAAATGGCTGACAGGGGCCACTGCCTATTCCTGATCAGCCCATTCTCCAAACCAATTCATGCTAAACTAATTCTCACAGACAAGTCCCACCCAAAAGCCAATTCACCCCCTCCCCTGCACCACCACCACCACTATAACGTAACCCATCATCACAGCACATAATAAACGCAAATAGTCCTATTTTTGTCCTTTAACAATTTTCTACCAGTTCTGTGGCATGTATGTGCATGTTACATGCTAGGAGGGAGTGATTGTATGCTTATACAATTGTTTTAGCAGGCCACACAGATAAAGTTGATACAACAGAGGCACTCCGGGGAAGGTAATGTTTCCACATACACATGGACATGGCGGATGTAATGGTAAACTGGGCATGAGGCCAACTAGCTGTGTTCACTGTCTAGTAGATGAGATGGCAGAGACCTACATACAACAACCAAACCAACTCCCAAATGTGATTTACCCCAGAGAAAACTGTATAGCACTGTAACAGATTGCTCAGTGTGGGCCGCCAACCTGTCCCCCCATTTGCTGAAGAGAACAATGTATATATCTTCCACTGACACAGGTTTGACTGTAGCATATTTCAGATCCTAATGTACTGTTCTCAATGAATTGCTCCAATACATACTTTACTCCACATCACCCCTGATATACTTGCCACCATAGCATTCAACCTTTTATACCCCTAAAGTAAGTAGGCTGTGTCAGGTTTGCCTCACCCCTCTTCTACCTTTGTTGCTGTCCTCTAGCCTATTTATTTCTCTCTCCAATGCACTAAACTACCAAAGCACTGAACAACAAAAGGAGCTTAGGATATGATTTTGTTACAGAAATGGGATCAAGTTCTTTTGTTAGATTGGGTAGTACAGTTGGGTAGCCATGGTGATATCAGGTTTGTCTAGTTCATAATGTGTATCAAGTCCTCCGTGCAGTGGCTTACTTGCCTGTATATACCATTACTTCTATCAGTGCCATTAACTTTCAAGTGTTGGTATAAAGATGTAATAGTGCTACCTTATGTGCTATACACCTTCATTGACTCCTCGATATGAATCGTTCTTTTCATTTCTTCTTGTTTCTTCTTGTTTCTTTTTGTTTTCAATCTCCCTTTCCGCATTATTTTGGCCACAACAGTTGATTCCTTCCACCATGCTGACCATCCTATTCACCCCTCTCACTCCCTCTACCCTTACTCATCCTCTGCATTTGCTCATTCACAACGTACTGCATTATGGTCAGCATAGATCATGATCACAGCAAAGTACCTCCTACTGACAGCATATGTAAAAATTTCATTTGGTGTCCTTTAATGACTTATGTGGCTTCTATATGAGATCAGAACTCAGGGAAAAGCTTAGCTCTGATTATTTTTACACCTTGTATTTACATCAACATGCAGGTATCACATATCAAAGTAGATAACACTCTGTTAACCCTTGGAATATCCGCATTTATCATTCATAAAGGCTGGCTTTAAAAGCAGTTAATGGGATGGCGACCACTACCTTTCCCCTTTCAAGTAGCACAACATTTTATCATCTACATTATTCAGGATTGGGGATATGTTTGCTTTTATGCCCTATACAAGTTGATCATGCATGGTGTTATGACAGCGGTACCAACGTCCTCACAACCTGTCTCCCCTCATGTCTCACCTGAGTGCTTCTTTGTACCTGGCAATGAGCAGAGGAGAGCGGGATATTAAAGGCAAGATCTAATAATGTTAGAAATCCACCGCTAAAAAAAGACAGGTACTGCCCCACCCTCACCTGAGCCACTCTGTGTGGAGCTAGTTGTTAGATAAGATGTTCCTAGAATACCATAATTCATTATTGCTTTGAGGTATTATATATAGACTAGAAGTGTTAGGGGAGGGACACATTATTTAGCACTGTTTAGAATAAGAGCCAATAATCGGTGATGAATAGACTGCTAATATGATACCTGCTAAATAGGGAAACCTAATAAGCTAAACTGCTAAACGAAGGTGAAAAACTGTACATGTACACAAAAACCTATCAGAAGTCTTGACCATGATTTATGATGAGGATTTGTGAAAACATGAACTATTAGAGGAGAGCCATGGATATTTATGAATATCAATCACGGGGATCAGTACTAATCATTATCATCCAATTAGAGGAGAGCTGGGCACTGACATAGTATACTGGACTAACCAAAATGTTAACCATGCCGATGGTTGATGAGGGAGTTGTGGGCCACAGTGCAAGTGGTGCAGAGAGGTGGCAATCACCAGGTGCCATAACAGGCCAGGCCACGGCTGAGTATACTAAGGGAGTTGTCTTTTAGAGTGGGGAGGAGGTGGTAGATTTTATTGGGTGGAACCCGACAAATTTGTGATCAATTTAAACCAGTCTTGGCGGGGAGGGACAGAAAAATAACATGGCCATCTCTAGTGGGAGTGGGAGGTGGCGGTAGAGGAAAGTTCCACTGCCCTCACACCAAAATCCACCAATCCCCCTCATCGTTAAAAAATGACCACTCCCTTCTAGGGCTAGCCCTGGACAGGGGTTCCCACTTTCACCCAACAACACGTGCCTAATTAGACCATAGGCCTTAGGGGTGATTCCAACACTTGGAGAAATAGTTCCCCTATTGCAGCCAGAATAACCTTTTGAATTTAATTTTTGGCAGCCAAATGATGATAAATCCACAAACATACTTGTCCCTGTCGGCTCTACTGACAATATCCTTCATAAAGGAGTCTCATAGAAATAGTTGAATTAGGGACTCGTATGTTAGTGTGTATATTATAGGTCCAGTATCCATTGAATCTCTTAATAAAAGACATTAATTCTTGCTTGTGATACATTAGAGTTGATAAGACTAAGCTCACCAAGTCCTAAAGCTATGATATTAGTACTGTAAGAAGGTAGCTCAACTACTACTATGTAGGTAGTTTCTCAGTAAGACTAAACTCACCAGGGGCTCGATTCATAACAATGTACGACAGCTCAGAAAGGCTACGACCACAAAATAACATGTCTGTAGGGAAAAGAGGGCAAATCGTATTTTTTTACAGGTAGTATTAAAGGAGTCATACAAGGCAGTCGTACACAGAAATGTGGTGCATTTCACAATCATAATCATAGAACACATTTTCTTTATTCAGTGGTATCACTAACATTAGAAAGTTGTTGTAAAAGTAATATGCTAAAATTTTAACTTTGTATTACAGAGTACATTAGAATATCACCCACACTGCGATTTAGGAGGAAATAGTTGAATTATGGTTTTCAAAAAATGTATGATATTTCGAATTTCTGAGCCACTCATTCTTACAGGCTAGTATACATGTCATTATCATTTACTACATCTTGGTTTGGTACAAAATAAACCATTATTAAAGATTTTTTGGATGGCTGAGATGACTTCAGAGGCTGTCTCAGCCATCTATTGTGCAATGGGCATTTTTGCCCTTAAAACCACGTTATACAGGTAGTCTGTACAATTAGGTAGATGAGAAATTTGCTATAATTTTCTTGTGAAATGCACCCCTTTTTTTGTACGACAGCATTCTACGATTTTTTGAGATAAGCTGGTCGTATGAGATAAGCTGGTCGTATGTGTGCTTATTTTTCTCCACCTAACAACTGGTCACCAGGTGTCGTAGGCATAGCATAGATTGGCCCCAGGACGATCAGCAATAGTCGTAGCAGCAAAATAGCCCTCTATGTCGTAGAAACTTATGAATCGCCTCCCAGGTCTCTAGAGACATACAGTAGGAGAACAACTGCACTGTTCTGCTACTGGGAGAACTAGGGATAATGAAGGCTTACCACTGGGTCTGCACACAGTGGTACAGAGGAATCACTGTTAACAGGGTGGTGATAGCAAGCTTAAGACTACAAAAGACAAATCTATCATGTTTACACGCCTGGTATTTAAGGAATCAGTGGCTCACATTGTTAGATTAGTGTGGTATATAGGTTGTAATGTGTTAGATAAACAAACAGGTCACATAGCTTCATTAAAATGTATATATTGACGTATTAACGCACAATTCTAACGTTGATGAACGACCAGGAATATTTGTTTTTGGGTTTTGTATAATGGAATATACTGATCTATTGTCTGACAAGCAAATGAATAAAGATCTAAATGAGGTAAAGGGAGTGTGCTCCGTCATACATGGCAGCTAGGGGTGACATATATGATATTAACACTTCAGGACAGGAACCTATCATTGTTCTTTTATGGGGTTTTCTATGGAACTTGTCATGATCAATATTATATAGAAAAAGAGACAATAAAAAGGATATTATGTTAGGAGCCATTCCATTGAAGCATTGGATATGAGTAGACGGATTTTGTTCCAGATTGCTAGAGTAATAAAGATCTAGGGACTGTTGACATTACCCCCCCCCCCCCCCCCCCGACCCAACCGCCCCCACAACACTCTACTTAAATAAGTGGATGTAGGAGGTGGTGCTCGGAAAAGACTCAGCCGACCTGGAACGCTTCATAAGACAGCTTGCCTTAGTTATCCGTCATATATAAGGCGTGGTCTATTGCCCTCTATGCAGCTCCCATCTGAGTCTGCTACTGTGATCTATAGACTACAAAGTAAAATATTGATGTCTAATTCCTTCTTAGAATCTGGAATTCATCACAGAACTGACCAGTGAAAAAATGACACTGCATGTTAGGCTGTCGCAAATAATCTGCGGTTAGAAGGAAAGAGCTAGATGGAATCTGATGTGCACAGCTCCTCATCAGAGACTACTGTTAAAGCATGAATCCATATTACACAATACTGTAATTTAGTTCCCAAGCAGTGCACAGAAATTACCAATGTTATGCAAGACAGGGACCCATTAGTGTTAATTAGTATCACGGATTATAGAAGAGGCAGTAAAATGCTACATGCTGTTCATGATCTACATGTACCTGCTAAATGGATTAATTCTGAGGCAGATTTGTATAACATGTGACCCTAATATGTCATGTCATTTTGGGAATATTGTGAATTTATATCTGTTCAAGTGCTACAATGTCAAGCCAAGACCTTGTTCGGGATTTTTCATCCCACTATTCTTTTTTGTGAATGTTCATGAGGGACTATTTTTTTAAAGCCATACACTGCTGGTAAATAGCTGTAGCTTTTTGATATATACGTTCCGAGATCAAGAATGATACATTCATACAATGTACAATGAGTGACAGGAAGAGAAAATTACATAGATAGGGGGCTCATAAAGACACAGCACCAGAGATTTAAAATACCACTGACTGAGACACAAAGAGTGTCTAGATGTCAGAACCTCACAGCTTCAAAGGTCCGTCCCATTAAGGAACCCTAAGCAGTGTAGGCTAGCATCTTAAGGATGCATTTATGCCTCTACGACTGTTTAAGGGACTATAGCTTGATCAGCCTGGAAATGAAGATGATAATAGCTCTTTCTGTAGTTTGGTGGGAGTGGTGATGTACGGTGCATTATCACGAGGAGAAAAGTCACTTTTTAGGGCTCTGCTCTTTTTGGATTCTATATGTAAGGCTGAAGAAAAATCACCCACCAAACATACTCTATTCTATTGATCACAATTACTGTCATCAGAGACAAAATAGATAGGAGTGTAGTTGTTCATAAATGCTATATGCTGACCAGGTCTACAGAGATACTATCATAGTATCCGCCGCCTCAGATACTGCCTTTTTAAAGTTATTCACACTCCTACGGCTACACCACCTACTTCCCAGCTGA
Organism: Harmothoe impar; assembly: GCA_947462335.1. NCBI lineage: Eukaryota > Metazoa > Annelida > Polychaeta > Phyllodocida > Polynoidae > Harmothoe > Harmothoe impar. Next base: position 48,946,897 of record OX381710.1, read on the forward strand.
CAGAAAGGATAAGGCAGTGAAAGAAGTGGTAAAAAGCTTTCACTGGTAGTACTGTGTATATCACCATATATTGTTTGTTCCCTTGGAAATACCTCCTCTTCCTATATTAACCTTCCACTCACCCCTTTGCTCCTTACCCTAATTTCCCCCAACATCCCCCAGTGCATTCTGCAAGTCTCCAGACATTATCCTGTCTCGCAGACGTCATCATCCCCTCCATCTTTTTCTTTAGTGTCTTTATTATAGTTCCTACTACACTCAACAGGTCGACATCCACGCCTCTTTCCTAATATGTAACCCTATCATCCCTTCTTTCCATCTCTCATCATATCTCTGTCTTCCTCTGTCTGTCTCTGTTTCTCTATCTCTGTCTCTCTCTCTACCATATATTTTTCTCACCCTCATGAACCAAGAGGCAGCCCTATTCTGTATCCACTCTATAACTCTGCAGCTAACTCCCTCAATAAATAGCTGATATGGGCCACTGCCTATTGCTGATCAGCCCATTCTCCAAACCAATTCATGCTAAACTAATTTTCATAGACAAGTCATCCCAAGCAACTCCCTCACCAAAAAGCCAATTCACCCCACAACCCCTGCACCACCACCATCATGTTGTTACCAATCATCACAGTACATACGAATAGCAAATAGTGCTATTTTTATCCTTTCACAATTTTCCACCAGTTCTGTGCCATGTATGTACATGCTGCGTGCTGGGAGGGACTGACTACACATTTATACAATTGTTTTAGCAGCGCACTAAGCCTATAGATATAGCTGATACAACACAGAGGCACTGTAGGTAGGGTAATATTTCCACAGACATATGGTTGTGGACGATGTAAGGGTACACTGGGCAGGAAGCCAAGTAGCTATCACGTAGATGAGTTACCAGAGACCTACATTCAACAATCAAACCAACCCCCAAATATGATTTACCCAAGACAAAACTGTATTGAGCTGGAGTGGATTGCCCAGTGTAGGCCACCAACTTGTCCCCCTGTTCACTGTAAAGAATCTGCTGCTGACTTAGATTTGCCTATAGTCTAGGTCAGGTGTAAATGTCCTGATATCAGTGAATCATTCAGATACATATTTTCAGGTAAGTCAGGTTTACACCTACTCTACCTTTGTTGCTGTCCTCTAACCGATTATTTTCTCCCTCTAGTGCACTAAACTACTAAAGTACAAAATCGGGAAGGGGCTCAGGATATGATTTAATTATAGAACTGATATTACGGTACTTTTGTTGAATGAGTAACCATGGTGATATTAGGTTTATTTAGTTCAGTGGCTTACTCAGATGCATTGTTATGTATCATCACTTCCATGAGTACCAATCAGCTCCAGGTTTGGTATACATAATCATAGTGCTACCTCCGGTACTATTCATCTTTTATGTCCTAAACATAAATGTTTAATTCTGCTCACCTTTCTATAGCATTAAAGTACGCTACCATTATGTATTGATAGAATATGGAGGGGATTAGGTACATAGAGATGAGTGGTATGGTGTTATGACATTAGGACCGATATCATCACCTCCTGTCTCCTGTCATGTCTCACCTCACTGTGCCTTTGTAGAGCTGGCAGTGCGGGTAGGGGGTTATTAAAGGCAATCTCTATACAGATAATATTGTACTGCCTGCCCAGAGAATAAATAAATGGAACCAAGTCTTGTTGCCATAGTATGGTCTTATCAACTCATTGCTAAGTCACACTACCCAACACAACCACTGCCCCACCTTCACATTGAGCACTCTGCTTTGGCCCAGTGTTTAAAATTCACTCATTAATTACATGAAATATTCCCAGAACACCCTACATAATGGACTAGACATGGGGGCGGGATGTTAGGCCCTCTCCATACAAAATTGCCATCATCCTACAAAATTACTAATTATTAAGTAATATTATGGGCAATGAACAGACGGTTAATTATTGGTGGAGACGGTTATCATTGGTGGAATAACTCAGGATTTCGTTGGTATTACTACCATGTCTGAGGGTATACTGACACTATTACGCCAGGTATATGCTGAACATAATAATGTATTATTCAGGTGATAATCAAGGTCTCAGACACACCCCACCTAAATAGTAGTACGCTACATGATAGGATTAGATTAAGAAATAAAGACAACTCTATCTAGACCAAAATGAATGTCATTGGATTGATACTACTCAATGCCTTTGGAAGGCATAGCCGGGCTTGGTGATATAGCCTTCCATATGGGTCCAGTGCCCATCAAATACCTTGAACAAAGGCATTTGTATTAGGAAAGGACATACAGTGTTGATATGTCTAGGCTCATCAAGTCTCCAGACTTGTGGTATCATCTGGGTGACAGCTTGACTATTCCGTATAGGTAGTAGTTTATCAGAAAGACTAGACTCCCCAGCTCCCCATCCAAGCCAGACAGTACTAGGACATTTACACTCACTACTCATTTAGCAGGGCTTAGACTATTATTGCAATACCCTCCCAAGGATTGGCACATGGTGGCATTATTTCAACAGGGTCGGGTTGGTGACTATATTATATGTATGACCACTATATGATTATTATAAGGGACTAACGGGTCCCATAGAAATATCAGCATTGCTGGTATATGTCATACGGTAACTGGTGTACAGAAGAATGACAAGTCACATAGCAAATTAAAATGAACATTTGAATATTGGTTTATTTACGCCACATACTGATTTTGACAATCAACTAGGAAAGGTTTATTCTTGTTTCTGTTTTGTATAATTAATGTACACCTACCATGCCTTATCTATTGTCTGGCCAGCAAGTGAAGACAGAGTTAAGTAGGGGAAAGGGAGCGTGCAGCTATAGGTAGTAGTATATGACATTGACGCTTCGGTGCAAGAATCATTATTTATTTACTGTATTAACTTGAAGATGCACTAAACTTGTGATATGCTTGTTCTAATATACTAAATGTTATATCCATGAAAGGCACGCTGTCCCCCCCCCCACATCTCTTCTCTAACCCTGGAGGATGCAGTCAGCAGCCGATTGTATATACATGATGTATACAATATAACCTGATGCATACAGCACTCAACACAGACCAATGGTAAACACACATGCCCCATGTGCACCATTCCATGTTACACAATACCGTACATTATTTGCCGCCGAGCGCCTAGAAAACACCAAGATCAAAGCAGTGTCGAATTAGTTAGGATATTATTCATAGAAGCCTTTCAACTCCTTTATTTTCCCGGGGACTTTTTTGTGGCCAAAGAGACCTGGCTGCCATCTGCTGCCTCATGTGACTGGCACTGGGCCGGGTTCTGGGCCGGGGGGAGGGGGGTTGTTAACCCTTTATGGGAAGCATAGTGTTTAAATAGTCCAGACTACCTGCATTACAGCATTACCAGTGAGAAACTGGCCGCAGGTTTATTCATGCATCCTGGTGATGCAGCATCCTGATAATTCAGTATTCTGAATGACACATCATGACTAAAAATGAGGATGAAGCACTGGTGTATCATTTTATTCCTTACAGGTTTAACTGATCACCGTATGCAGACGTCATAATCCTCCAGGGCGCCGACTATGATTCCAATGTCACAACTAACGAGAATGAGCTAATAGTCACTGTTGAAACAAGCGACCATATTAACATACATAAATAGGATATTCTAGGTCTGTTTCAACCTTGTAACTGCCACCAAGCTGTGAGCGACCTGATACACTACTATTTAGGCAGACTAGACGAGGCCTTGGTAGGGGATGGAGAATGTGAGGGGGCATATTATAGGGTGTGTGTGTGATGATTGGGGAAGTAGGACAGCATGGCAGACGTTGGCAGGGTAGAGATCTAAGGAAAGGGCAGATATAGCCAGCTAGCAATGAATGTGTTGCACTATATGATTAAGATGAAAAGGGTATTGCTTTTGGACTATTGAGGGTTGCACATGTAACACATCATGAATGATTCACACCATTCAGTAGTAGGTGCCCAGCAAATTTGCGTCATACAAGCGTGAACATGCGTGAGTATGCGTGAAGGAATTTTGCGTTCTGACGCAATGTGTGAGGATGTGTTGGCTTTGCGTGAGTTGACGCAACACTCCCGCATCCCCACTCAACTGACGCAAACAATGAGTTAGGTTTGCGTGGGGATGCGTGAGATGAGAGTATTCTAACGCAGGTCTCACTCATCCCCACTCAACTGACGCAAACAATGAGTTAGGTTTGTGTGGGGATGCGTGAGATGAGAGTATTCTAACGCAGGTCTCACTCATCCCCACTCAAATGTAGAATTGAGACAGGTCTTCTCTGATTGGTCAAGTTTTCAAGTTTCAAATCTCTTTGTTCAGAGAAGTGGCAGTTAGCACAAGGAGGTACTGGAGGAAGGATGTGTATATGGTAAGCAGTTGCATGTTTCCTTTCTAGCTCAGCTTAAAACATATTCTATTATCATAAACTGTCTGTACCTAACAATGTAGCATCTTACATACCCAGCCTACTGGTAACTTATGGTCAAGTGTTCTCATTAAGATATTAATAAGGGAACAGCAATTTGTGCACATGTATATGTAGGGTGTACATATATGTATAGTCTACTGTTTGAACCCATCTCAGGACTGAGCTCTTTCCAGATACACAAAGCTACTACTACATTGGAACCGTGGTCTCAAGGAACAAGAGTATTTCAATTGATGTTAATAAAGATGAACATATAAAAAGAACAAGGGAGGAAATGATATATCTACCTCCCACTAATACTAATTCCCCTCCCCCTCACAAGCCCCCTCACAAGCCCCCTCCCCCTTCCCACCAAGCAGGTCATATGACCAACGCATACAAGCAAACTGCGTCAACTTGAGACCATCTGCGTCTAACGCATTGCGTCAGTTTGAGTGGGTTTGCGATTAACGCAACCCCTACGCAATGTACACGTTTTGCAATGCGTGATAGGATAACGCAGATGATCTCAAATAAACGCTAATTTGCTGGGTGGCTACAGGCAGGAAACAAGTTGAGTTTGATGAGCCTGCTTCGCATATTACTACTTGTTAACATAGATGGCTTGGATAAAATAGCACATAAAAGAGAATGATAAATCCTCCGAGTTCATGTTTTGTTTCATCCAGTGGAAGATTTAACATGTCCCAAGGTATACCAAAGAGGTTGAGCAATGCATGGCTCCCAGTGCTTTTATTCTTTCCACCCAATACCGACAGGGATGATGCAACATGGTCTATTCAGAGGTCAGAGAAGGCGATAGTGCCTGTTGGGCTGTGGATGGTCAGTCCAACGCCCCTAAGGACTTCCACCTTCCCGCTAACAGGCAGAGGCTTGACCCGAGAGGCATGACACATGAAAGAGTCCTGCAAATCGTAAGGGGTCTCGGAAATGGGCTAAGGACAGGAAAGGCATTGCCTAAGAATGGGAATGGTGCAGGAGCATATATAACCTGGGAGCTGCCAGTGGTCTTTTGCTGGGATTTCTATAAGGGTGTTGTTGAGGATGTGTATATAGTTGGACCGTCTTGGGGGAGGTAGATGCTTGTATTGTTAGAGAGTATAAGGAGGTTGTTGGGGAGATGCCATGGCATGACACAGGGATGTCTCTAAACACATGTCTTTGCTATGGAGACATGCATATATCCTTTGCACGTATCGTGCATGATTGCAATCAACAGTCTATGAAATAGCACTGTTCAACACTAGACATGCACAGGAATGGGAGCCGGACAAATTTAGTACTATACTGTGCTATAACCACCATTGACCACCCTCTATCTTCCTTAGGGAGTGATCATTTTTTAACAACAGGGGGGGGTGGTGGGTTTCCGCGCGGAGCGCGCGAAATTTTTCCCCCCCCCACCCGTCAAGGGGTCAAAATTTTTTACCCCCCCCCCCCTTAGGGTCGAAAATCGGCTCGCGCGCGGGCCCTTTGAAGCATAGTAACGCGCGGGCTTTTTGGCTCAAAACAGGTTAAATTTTTTTGCCCCCCCCCAAGAGGGGTCCAAATTTTTTTGCCCCCCCCCGGTCAAGGGGTCCAAATTTTTTTGCCCCCCCCCCCAAACCCACCACCCCCCCCTGTTGATAATAAATGATCACTCCCTTAAACAAGGCTGACCTTTGCATGGGTGGGTTAGTTACCGAGAAGGCACGAATGACTGCTTGTACTTGTAGGGGCATGCTCTCAGAGGTAGAGGGTGCCTAGAGATTTACATATTATGCGTATAGTCTCACAATAGAGACACAGTGGTGCCACTTAGTATAACTTGAAAGTGCATAACAGATAACAGGGGCTATGCCTCCTAACTCCCTACCCTCATTATATTATTCTTTTCTTTCTGTAGGCAAACTTGTGGCTAGGTCCCTATATCCCGGGCTGTGCCCCCTACCCCCTCCTACATTCCATTCATGTTAACCAATACCTACGCAGGGTATCAAAATATCCAGACACCCTCGGGGAGTTTTCTCTTCTTGGTGAAAGGCGCATGCTGACATGCAGCTGATATTATCAAGACATTTTTTCATGTCATCGGCTGCTTGTCTGACATTGAGTCTTGATTAAAAAATGGAGAATTACAAACTTTGCAAACTTTGACAACTAACGTTTTACATGTACTTGTTGGTAGGTGATCGGTCCAAATGTTTGGTAGTTCCAATGGAATATATGAATCAAAGGCAGTCAGGTATATATACTACACTGTAAAAAGTTGTTGTTCGTGAACAGCAAAATTTGCTGTAAATGTACAGTACTTTAGCTGTAAATAATAATACAGCAAATTCTACTGTACATGTACAATTCTGTTACTGTAGATGCAGGTTACGGTAATGACTTGTAGATCTACAGTACTTTTCCCTGTAATATGTACACGAGAGGTTGTGGGATCGTTCCTAGGCCTAGGTTTAGCAACAAGGCTGTAGCTCATTTAATACAGACATGGCAGAGGTAGCTTATATCCCAATATGACCATTTGTAACACCGGCTCTGTGGCGCAATGGATTAGGGCCAGTCTCCAACACCGCAGGTGGTGAGCTCAATCCTTGGTGGAGCCACTTCTCTTGTTTCACCTAGCTACATCCACCTAAAATTCGTTTTTCCCTCACATGGCTGATTAAAAATATCACCAGCAGTGGGAGGCGAACCCCAGACCGTTACAAATTATTATTAATCAGTTGAGAAGTAGAATAGAGATATATCCCAATATGAATGTTTGTAACACTGGCTCTGTGGCGCAACGGATCAGCGTCTGTCTCCAACACCACAGCACAATCTACTGGAACCAAAGTTGCCCCCAGTATTTGGTGTACAGGAACACTACTTACTTCTAACAGTGTAGGTCGCTCTTATCGGTTGGAGCAACTTAGTAGCAGAGGTATGAGGACGAGGACGGATAGGGCAACATAATCAAGGACTGTTTAGATGTGACTGGGGAGATAATTTGCCTTTGCTCAAGCTGACACATGTCAGTTTAGAAATGAGAGCCACATCTCAGGCCCCTGTCCAAGAGGTAAACTCCTCTTGAGCATGAGTGTATCATAGTGCTTCTATTTTCATCACTAAAATGATTGCCTAGTTTTCAATATAAAGTGCACCCTAGATGTATGCCCTTACATTATGACCCAAGGTATTCAATGGCCATTATGTTATTGGTCGGGTTAAGCCTTGCTTAAGTGCTTAACCATTATATCACCTCCTATTCCCCCATGTGCAAAGGGGCTACATCTGCAGCAGTCCAATGAACATGCCACATTCCATATAATATGACTCAATGATGGTAAATAGAAGAAATCTCCAGTCTGCAGTTCTGAATAGATCCCATTTAGATGAAGCGTAACTGTGCGTTCCGATTCTTTAGTAGTTTATCCTGAGATGATTGAACAGGGTTATTTTTTCCATTTTCAATAAGAATAATCATTTAAGTCATCTAAGACTATTGCTCCTGCGTTTCTCTTCTCTAGAAGTTATTCTGATGTAATACGTCTTCACTACAGGAGGCTGGAATTTTTCCAACTTGTCCATTTTAATTGCCTATCACCATTGGCTCAACATATTTATGACAAGTCTTTAAATTGAAATTGAAGAAACATTATTTACCATTTATGGTATTGAAGCTGAATATGTCACACCTCAAAGTGTATGACCTCAAAGTAAAATGTATCTATTCTAGATCAGAGGGGATGGGATCACAGAGAGAGGATGACATTAAGACACCCATAAGGCTGAGGGAACTCTATCTATATGGATCCGGGATGAAAGTAGGGTTCAAAGTGAGTCTTTGCGCGGTTTAGGAATATGGGGTTGTAACTGGTCTTTCTGAGTGCTATGCAAAACACAGTGGTTGATAAGAGACCTACAAAAGTGTAGTTGATATGAATCGTGTATGCACTAGCGTGAGTGAGTGAGTGAGTGAGTGAGTGAGTGAGTGAGTGACTGACTGACTGACTGACTGACTGACTGACTGACTGACTGACTGACTGACTGACTAAATGGGTTGGGTGAGTCACTGCGTCAGTCAGTGAGTCAGTTAGTCAGTAAGTCAGTAAGCGGTCAATATAGCGTAATAGGGATTCTCGAACCGTGTGCCTTGGCGTTGAATTGCTCTACAAATGGGGTGGCCAATTCTCAAAATCCAAAGGCTACGAGCTGCTGAGGGCCCTGATATACCAGGACCACGCCATATTCTACAAGGTTCTAAGTCCTGACACTGATATGGCACCAAGGAAAGTCCTCCAATAGTGCCTGCAACCTTTCCCCAAGTAAGTGGTCCATGATGGATTGGGCATCATGGTGGCGATTATGGCAGACTGGCAAGAGAGTGCTAACCGTTACAATAATGGATGGACCCCATTAGAACTACACCAAGAACATAATAACTCCCAGACCTTTAGTCAGAGGTGGTTAGCTACTCTTACTTTCTGAGTAACACATTCATTGTACTGAATGGAATAGGTGTATATCATTCATTAATGTTTGTAATATTGGACTGATATTGGATAGAACTCCAAATGGTTATATGTATTATATGACGTCAACCCCTTTATTGATAACCATGACAGAAAATTAACCATGGTCATTAATGTAAGTAGATAAATAAGCTAAGATAGTATTCATTTTGAGCAGCAGTTGATAGAATATTGGTTAAAGTTGTAGTAAATGGTATCCCCACAATTCAAAGCAGAATGTTTACACCCCACCTACCTGAATTCCCTTGTAGCTCCCATCCTTTGATACATGGCCTATAGCCGAGTCAAAGAGCGCTGAATACAAGAGGGCGTGATTATGGCTTTTACTGTTTGCAGACCATTTAATCAGTCTGATAATATTAAGTTGTCGTACAGGGTGTGTCCACTATCACCATCATTAAGTGTATTCATGATATACTTCTCTCTGTATATTAGTCGGATCTTTAAGCTAACATCCCTGGCAGTGGCCATTACCGGAAAAACAAAACACCATGCAACTTCACCTAATACATCAATATCGGCGGAGGTAAGCAAAAACACGCATATATCTCATCAGTGGATTGTGTAAATATGATGATTATTAAAGCATAGTACGATAATTGACGTGATCAGGAGCTTATGGCAAGCTATTTGGGGACTAGTACAGCTTTGAAGAATGGGAAACGTTTTCGTCACTCACATTTGCTTTAATAATTACTTGTATTTTCAATCTAACATGTGACTTTTCATGCAAACAAATGATTTCATATTGTGAACAGGAATAATGATCAATTTTGTTGAGGCACCATTTTGCCATGTGTAGAGATCTATTGCAAGCTATATAACAACATAATATGAATGAATTGAATACTGAGTATGACTCTTGAATCGATGGCTATGGATACAATTCCCGGATACAATTTCCATGAAAAGCTTTGGTAGCCAATGGACACCCTGTTTCATGTATGGAATATAAATTACAATTCTGAAATGACTATAGTGTTTACATGAGGGGAGTTGATTAGTTATTTAATCAATTGTTAATCTATTAAAGTACATTGAATGAGGATTATGTCAATTAAGTGTATAGAATACAGCATATTGGGCCATTCATTTGTCATATCACTGACGTTAGATATACTATACATATACTACTATGTACATGTATACGGCACCAATTAACTATTTACAGACAGGTAGACTGCCCCCATCGTGATATACTGTATAGTTATTGATATCCCCCAGGCTCCTCCTCCTTGAGTCCTGAGGGACTATTTTATACTGCCCAAGGCCATGCTGTCATTGACATTCAGCCAACCTGTCTGTGTATATCTACGCAACCAAGGGGTAGTGTCTCTTTAGCATTCCCTTTGTGGCCTGTTACAGCAGGGTGGGGTATAAAAGTCATGTTGTACACATCCTCATGCTTTGACTCTTTTGTAATCTGGATACAGATATCTATAAGTTACTTTGAGATGTTCGTTTTTTGTACTGTTCTACGAAGAATGTTGAAAGCATTCAAAGACTTTTAAATAAAGTTTTGTCGGAGGGAATATTCTATCGTAATATCATTATTGGCCACATAGGTCTCGCAGGGTTCATTAACCCGCATTTTGGTATTAGAGCTATAAGGGTAGTGGGTTGGGATAAGGGGTCTAGATCCCCCGCCCCTGCTCAAAACATGTGCAGGATTTCGTTTCTTTCTTTTGATTGTATTTAAAAGGATGCGATATGAACCGGCCTTCTCTCTGCTTTCCATATCCACATTCATACGCTTATCATACATGAAATTGTGAAAGATGCACCTTATTGTGTCAGCGTAATTTCGCCTTTTAACCTTTTTAAGTCCTGTGTACTGCAACTGCTTCTATCATTAAAAGTGCCCGCAGCTATAGTGCACAAGTCTATGTCAAGGATGACATAATTATATAGCTCTTCGATTATCAAAAGCAGATTCTTTATATTATGGAAGAAAAATACTGCCGTATGCTGTCTGACCGTTTCATCTGCATGCATATGATTTCAATTACCCATCACAGACTGCCCCACAGTCACATTCTATAAAGCTATTATTAATATCCTTCAGTGCTCATGGGGCCGTTTCGTACTGCCACAAGGCCATGCTGTCCTTAACATCCAACCAGTCCCTTGTGTTAATATCCATACAGAGTCAGGACCCCCTTTGTGCCCTGTGACATTGAGGTGATGTATATGATGCAAAGCCTCACTGTTTATCTGGTGTGGCATTTGAATACGGATTATATCAAGGTTCGATCATGGCAACCATTACATCTCGGCCTGCATCTCTGGTACATGAGTACACATGTTTATAGAGAATGATAGCAACCAAATAGAATGATATTTATAATATAGAACAGTACTGTAAATATGACAAGTCGGCTTTTTAAGTCCTGAATCGGTCAGTATCTTCTTGACTGCAGTATTTGATATTGATTGCTTGAATTGCCTCTCCTAGAACTGGTTCTATGATAAAAAGCACCCTAAGGTATAGGACACAAGGGTCTTGCATGCCATGTCTGTAATACCAATACAACACATGTCAGCAGTTACTATGTATAGGGATTGCATGTTCACCTACAATAACAGTTGGATTACAGCAGGTATACCATTCCTCCTTCCTGGCGGGGGAGTTGTATGCAGCTGAGACTAATATGACATATATAATACACAGCATGACCGAAAAAAACTATATACAGACTACCGTTGTATATGTTAAGGCATTTTACTATGTTGAATTATGGGAAGGATTGTTTCAATACCTAAACTGATTAAAGATTGATGGGCAAGTATGTTATTGTTTTATCACAATTTGTTGCATGCGTTCGATTATTTAAGAAACAGGGGTTTTAATCATTATCAGTGTATAAATGTAACAATCTAGAATAATGCAAATTATAAAGTAGTTTTATATTTTTCATGGATGGTGCATTGTACTATGTTCGGTCATACAATCAATGATGAATGAAAGTTCTTTTCAGTTGACATTGATGAACGATGTCCATGAATGCCTGGAGTGTATTGGAGTTTGAAATCTATGTGATTTTGAAACTTCATCAATTTCTAAGGTCTAAGACCTTACCTTTTAAATACAGAATCTATCATGGAGCATAGACATGCAATAACAGGAACAGACCTATCATAATGTATAGCATGTCTTGCTTAGAGAAGGTACTTATGAGGCTATAGGAATAGGGGTCATTCAAGGTTGAAGTCCTTCATAAGATATAAGCGAACAAATGACATCAACTTTGAAGACATGTCGATGTTGGCTCTGCATTGCTCGCCAATCAATAACGAAGGATTATTGAGCGACTCCGACTGACATATGACCTGTTTGATTACGGCGCTGTCACGATTACCAACCCCTGTCAACTGTCAGCTGTCACAGCATAATCCTCTAGGTAGCATGACCACGTGTTGTAGACTCATGTCTGTGGATTATAGCGCTATAACCCATAATAATGTGGAGGCTGCCATCTTGTCCCTCATTCCCCACTGTTAGTTCCTGCACCCCAGCACCTTATCCTGGAATAAGTAGGAGCGCAAGGCATTATTATTATTGTCGGTCATGTCTATTGACAGTTCCAACTGTCAATCAGAGAGACATAATTTTCTAATTGCCGTTTCCAAATTTGAAGCGGTCATACAGAGAAACTCTCTCTCATTGAAATTTTCGAGCTGTCAATAAGAGAAAGAAATTATATCATTGACATTTGGAACTGTCGATAAGGGTCTTACTATTGTGGTTTCTTCAGTCGACATGTTATACCCCTATGGTAATCCATTAGTTATAGCGTGAGTAGGAATAACTTTCAAGGAGGTCCTTCCCCATGCCACAGCCGAGGATGCGAAAAAGACCAATATTTAGCTGAAATGCATTCGCCATTTCTGAATTCAAGCAATGGGGCATTTTTCATGGTTTTCTATAGGTGTCCTCTCACAGGTTCCACCCACCGGAAATGGGGGCTTATTGAGAACTCTGTTATACTCTGTCTCCAGGGGTTACTGACGCAGGTGCTGGTGCAATTTACAGACACTGGAAGAACATGACTTGCTTCCACTTGCCTTGACAAAATACCATCATACAAAATAATATGTTCCACTCGCAATAGCCATGATAACCTGTATGGGAATTTCAGCATCCTACAATTATGGCCAAACACATTATGCTTTACAAATTTCCCCTCTCTGGCACCTTCATAAAGGTCAGTACATATGAGCACACTTCTCCAAGTTTTTCTGCTCCACTATTTTCCATTTTCTAGTGGCTCTATAACAAACCCATTGCTCAAACCTCATAATTATTCTCTAGCAGGACCAGTTTGTAAAGTATGAGGGGTCGCACGGGGTTGAACAGAGCACACAGAACAGAGACACTGTATGGGCAGTCACTCCTGTCATTGAGCTACTCCCAACAGTGAGCTGCTCATGGTGAGCCTATTGGATTGGTGGGGTTGCAGTTTGTTTATACCACAAAAGGTTTTGCAGGTCGATGGTGTCTCCTTAGAGCAGGACAGGAATAGCATCAGCCTACGTCCATTATCACCCTCCAGGGTCATCCAGGGGCATATCAAAGCCAGTGTCTGAGCCCCAATACCTGGAAGACAGACAGGGACTGGAGTGGGAGAGGGCAAGAGGCAGACAGACGAGTGGACAGGAAGGGACAAGAGAGGGAAAGTCATGGACTGAAGATGCATCAATGGTTTGTTGGAGATATTAATGACAATGACAAGCACAGACATAGCGAATGGAAGAGGGGAGGGGGAGGAGGCAGTTAGGTAGGTATAGGTAGACAGGCAGGAAGACCCACATGCAGACAACGAGGCAGGTAGATTGTGGTACAAAGGGAGGGAGATGTAGAAGTAAGGTGCATGTGCTGGAAATAAATGTGCATAAATAGAAATAGGGAGGCAGGTGTAGCTGAATAGGGATGGCACTTTGAGGGAATGCGTTTGTGATCTCTAAAGCCGTGATAGGAAATAGCAGGTATGACTGTGCCAATACTTAAATTAGCGGGAGAACTTGAATGGTGTAGAATTATATGGAAGTTTAAAAAATGCAGGTCTATCGTACATGAGGTAGGGTGTTTACACCCAAATATAAATAATATGTCTACCAAAATGTGACACATATCACCAGAAAGAGAAATATGTCTGGAATGCCATGCAAAAAACGGTATATAGATATCTGCTTCAGATCCAGTGCAATTAAGTAGAATGTGAGCCAGAGTCAGAGCTATTTCAGGAAAAATTTCCCATACACTTGAGCAGAGAAAGGTGGTCACTGCAGACCATGGCTAGGGTGAGTACCTGTACTAGGCTGTAGACCTACTGTAGCACTAGGCAGCTCGAAAAGGGCCACTACTCTACTCCACTTTAATGGTCCATAATGTCCATAATAATCAGTCTAAAATAAAAATTCCAAAAGGATATGAAAGCCATGATATCACACAATAGGCCCATAGACTCATATCGAAATTTATGGGCTTTGTAAATTTTCTGTTACCCCCTACATCCAGGGAATGCATTATTTAGCCATGTATATGTCCTAATATAACCTAATATCCGCTTGTAACCACTAGAAATACAATCTAACATGCAATAACTTTTTAAGAGCTAATACATTGTATTTTCAGCTGTGCCTAGCTCCGTTATGATTATCAGTTTTTTTCATGCTCATCTGAGCTGCTTAATTATAGTTTTCATGAGCTGATACACTTAGAAAAAAGATAAAAAAGTGGAGCTAACACCCAGATGTAGGGAAATGTCTCCCCTACACCCTCAGGGTATTAGAATGATAAATTTCAAAGCCATAAGGCGCGGATTTAGGAATAACAGGAGGTATGTTTAACTGAGAGACTCCACAAATAAGCCCACTAAGTGCAGTGACTGCTGTGTGCAGGATTCTACTCAGATTGACTTCAATAATGGTATCAAAAGTTGGATTTTTCTGGCAGCCCAATGCATGGGCTGATAGCCCAGAGCCTTGGTGTTCTTGGGGTGCCAGAATATTTATGATATTCCATTTATTTCTTACAAAAAAGGGGAAAATACTAAAGTGGAGTAGAGAAACGGCCGTTTTCGCGGCCCTCAGCGGTACAGGTAAACACCCTACATGAGGTGTCTTGTAGTAGTTTGTACTAACTTGACACTGGCAGTGCTACGAGTACGTCTAAATAGAAGTGGAAAATGAAAATATTATCATCTTGCAGGAATGCCTAACTATTATCTTGTTCTAAATATCCAGTTAAAGCTCCACGATCACTATTGACGTTTCACCACATAGTACACTCGAAGAGTACTGGAAATGTGACTGATAGACGCTCGGTGAGAATGCTGCTTTAATGGGCATAGCGCAACGTGTAAGCTTTGTCAAAAAAATGTGAACCAAGTGCAATTGAGAGTGCTGAATAATTTGTCATGCTGTTTGTTTAAGTTGATAATATTGGTGTATTGAGTATTCCACGTATCCAGCTGGTCATCGGGGATGCTCCAGACGATGGTCTTATCGACAGGCAGAGCTAATACCTCATTTCATGTCTTGTGTAGTGGGCTAGACTGCTTGGTCAGGATAGGATTAGTGGAGGGGGGACTGAATATGTTGGGACCCCCCAACATTTGCCAAGACCCCATTGAATGATACAAATTATTTCCAAACCTTAGCTCTCCAACATGGGAAAACTGAAGGCCGAGGGGCCTGGGTTTCACATCAGAACCAAAGGTGCCTCAAACACTACTTTTTCTATAAAATGCCCATAAAAATATGTATCCGCCATCGTGCAAAATATAATGCTTAAACCCGCAGATCTCGGTACCCCTCCACCGACAGTCAGGGCGCAGTCGGGACAGGTACTCAGCCCTATTTATAGGAGAGCTGGGGCTTTAAACATGGTTGGGTTGGGCACCCTCTGGGCACTCCCCCCCCCTCCCCCAATAGAGATAAGCTTCCTACGTATCTGAGGATTATGCCGCCGGAAAGTAAAAGATATACTAGTTAAGGGATTGGGTGGAACTTGTTGGATCATAGGGGGACCAACAAAAGTTTCACCCCATAAGGATTTGGACCCTTTATATAAGGGGGGTTGGTGGAGCAAAAAAAAGGTCACCCCTTTTAATCCTTGGGATAATACTCTGTACGGGACTTGTTTACTTATTCCATAAAATACTATACAGGTTGTAGCGCTGGTCGCCAGGTTTTGGTGCTTTGTTGAAAATAAGTAGAGCAGTGCAGCGGCAGTTGGGGCACATTGCCATTATATTGAGCCAGTGGTTAAGGCCCAAGGCCAAGTTACCTTTTACCAAGCCGGCAGGTAAATTTGTTAATTAAAGGGGAAAAAACACCTCATAACTGAACTATTGAGCTGATCCTACGGCATAATCTCCCTGAACCTCTCAATTAGGAGCAACATCCCAAATTAGACGTCACCCCCTTCTAAGGGAGAGTGGCAAGGGGTGATGGTAGCTGACATAGGGTGTCAGAGTCTGTAGCGGGTTAATAAGTACTATACAGACCTGCCACCAAAGATGCAGGTCTGCCATCTTTGGATACCTCTTTTAGTCTGGGGTCATACAAGCTAACCATCGATTCTTTGCAGCGCTTTCCACAAATAATCTATACGTTGCATGTGATGTAGGCCCTTTAATAGGTGACCTCTGGGATGTAGCAGGTTGTGTATGGCACAATGTTGGCAGTATAAGGCTGTGTCTCACGACCATGAGCCAATGTTTTTGTCTCTGACCGAGTGCCGTCTCTGACCAGGTGCCGTCTCTGACCGGGTGCCGTCTCTGACCAGGTGTAAGAAAAAATGTGTTTTAAAAAAAATTATACTCATATGTATAAGGATTTGTAAAAACGATATGGCGGTTGTTATATATTTACCATTAAAATTATAATTAGCCTTCCGCTATTGGTATTTTGACCTTATCAAGCCAAGCCGGTCAGAGACGGCACCTGGTCAGAGACGGCACCTGGTCAGAGACGGCACCCGGTCAGAGATAAAAACATTGGCTCAAGGTCGTGAGACACAGCCAGAAGCGGCAGAGAATGAAAGAAAAATGCAAATGTTTGTTTAGGTATTTTTGTTAGTTCCTGCTATACTTGTGGTGGATAGGCAACATATAATGCTGAAACATGTGGTGTCTGCATCATTTGGGGGACAAGATGGCGGCGCACATACTATAGCCTGTTAGAATCCCACATGGGACTAAGGTAGGCAGGAAGGAGGTGATCTATTCATCATCACGTACGTCTATATTGGTTTATGTCATGTCAGCCTTGTGGAACCCACCACTTGTGCGTTATTTATGTATTAGCATGGTATGTGCACATGTCAAGATGAGATCAGGATAACAGCTCCAGAACATGCTAAGAACAGCTTATCTACCAAAGCACATGTTACAAACGTAGTGCCACATATGTCACGATATTGTCGTGATTCCGTCTTAAAAGGGTATACCAGCTGACACCATGAGAGAAAGGCAATTTCTGTAGACATATTGTCAAAAATATCATGAGTAATGATCGCAGGGACTGTTGTGCATAGTGAACCTTTCTGCTGCACCATAAACAGTGCAACTAGAGATCTGTGTTCCCTACATATGAGGGGGGAATATTATTCTGTATTCATCACATCTGAATTGTTTTGGTGTTTGCCGCCTCAGCGTTGACATTTTTTCCCGAAATGGCAGGAGCATGATACTTAATCAGGCACACAAAAAGAACTAGATGTATACATTGGTGGTTTATGTCATTGACTGCTGAGACAAGGAACCCCCAGTATAGTTGTGTTGTTTATTCCCCCATTTAAAGGTAATTAGAACCAATCAACTCCAATTTCCTGACACTAATACAACAAGGCTAATTACCATGAATGAATGAACTAAAACAGATGATGTTACTACACTGTGTACTTTATCTTTCAATGGCCATAGACCTTGTGGTTTTTATCATAAGAGTTTCTATTCCTGTGTTGTAAGCGTATTCCTACAACCATAAGGTCCAGCTGGTAAGCTAAGAACACGGTACAGGGATGATTTTGAGCAGTAAACTGGCAATGTCAATGGAAGTCCCCGTTAAAAGCTACAGAGGAGGGTCCCCACAACATAAGGTTACAGAGATATAATTATTTTGGCAACCCCACCCCCCTAATGGGGTCATCATTAGGATCTATCAAAATGATCACATTAGGGAGACATGCTTTAGAAAAACATCGTTGGCTCAAGGCAGAAATGAGTTTGGGGATCCCTGTGTTCAATTGAAGCATGATTGAAGTAAAAGAGCGGGGTGATATAAAAGCAGATTAATTTTGGCCTTGGCCAAAAAATATGGTGAGTTTTTTTTAGTTTTCAACGTGTATTTATTTGATAAATTATCTTCGAAATACAACAACAGTGTCCAACTCAAGTTTTTGTACACCTTCTTAACATGATGTTTTATGTCTTATGTTTACATATAAATTATAAAGTAGTAACATACAAAGTTGTACGATATGATATACATGGATGTATCTTTGACACCAGGTGCAGGTGTTGGGTATTTGCAGTTTATTTTACTGGTTCTTAATGTATTATTGCAGGTCACAGGAGTAAGTTCTGTATGACTCTCTTTGTGGTCTGGATGGTATACAATAAACATCATTTCGATGCCATAGAGTAACAACATTCATTCTATTTATGTTGTGCCTTTCACTGGCAAGTTTGTCTTTGTTCTCAGGTGAATAATATATATTTAAAAATAAGATTGCCAAATTGAGGAAATCTGGTTTGATCTGGATCACATCAATTAGCGTTTCTACTTTGGTTGAACGAAAAAGATGCGGATTGGCAACTGAATGTGCTCTGAGTGCGAGTATTATTAGTTTAAATAATGCTGCTGTCATAACACCAGTCGCTAATAACATAAACATCATCCTGGATCATCGACTGCATCAGGTAAGGGTATTTTACCCGTTTAACATTTCAATTAGATTGGCAGAGGCACTTCAGCATTGAAGTTATTAAGATCCCACCTGTCCATTCTGCATGAAAATAATGGAATGCCTATGCCCAGCTAACAAAAAAAGGTTATTTTACGTAAAAATAACATTTTAAACTTTAAATAACGTTATGCCCTACTAAAGAGCCTTTGAAAACGTTGACATATAACGTTATATAACGTTATAAAATGGTGTATAACGTTATTTGTTTAATGGGTGGGTGATCACATTAGAGGGAGTAACATAGATTTTCAGACTGTAAGTTTAGTAACCACAGCGTGACTTCATCACACTATGGATGAACGACGAAAGGGGGTCCTCTGCAATAAGATATGTGAGAAATGTTGGGTTCCTTTCAGAATTGACCATATTGGTTAGGTGATTACAAGGAGATGGGTGACCACTAAGGGAGAGCTGACTGTATATAATAGAGTAGGGAAAGGGGCAGTTTAATAAAAGAGGTGATAACACTAGAGTTGTTTATCATGCATGGTAGATTACATTAGCATAATGATTTGCGCTCTTCCAAATTATTATCAATTAGAACCAGTGCGTACAAAAGGTGATTGGATATCATAGATAAGTACCTTAGTGAAGGTAATCATAATTATGAAGTGGTAGATATGGTCGAATAAAAATATAGGGTCGAAATATGAAACAGTAATAACATCAGAAAATAAAAGGCAACATGTAGAAATAACACTATATCGGGGTAATATTACAGGGATAGTAATACTACAGAGTAGTAACTGTAGGTTAAGGCAAAACACTACCAGTAATAACTAAGGTGGAGGAGCAGCTCCACCTTGATCCTGCTGATTGGTTATCACAGTGAGCTACTCGCGCTGGCTGCCCAATCAGACACGTCCCAGCCCCGCCATACGTGGGGGCTTAGTGGTGATCAACCGACGTATAATGAGGAGGAGTGCCTTGCCCCGAGCAGCTCACGGGGTGAGGAGCAGCTCATGGGGTGAAGGGAGCAGCTCACATATGTGAACTATAGAGCTGTAGCAGGTTACCTGATGCAGACTGCCATATGCTGATGGTGTCAATGCTTCACATTGAAACCATGGTGATTTACAGATAGTCAGAGGTTACTCAGCTTCCAGGGCCCAGTTGGTCTGATTTACATATAGTATATGTCTTCTTACAGACCAGCTTCTTCTAAAGCGCCCAAGTATACTATGATAAACTAAAACAATGAAGCACTCATGATTGAGAACAAGGGACTATATCCAGTCGAACCCCCTTCTGTTGCTATTGATTATTTCCCTATAACTTGCAGCATAGGGGTGGCAAACGTGTCAGCTAGTGCCTATTCATAATGCATTATCAGATACCTCCTTTATGCCACGTAGGCCATTATCATGACTGAGTGTAGCTGAAGGAAACGCAATGGCAAAGTTCCCTGAATATGGAACTAATTTGAGAAGTAGCGTAATATGTAACACATCACTTCTAAACCAGAAACTTATAGTATATGCTGCGGTTGACGAATAATATTAGGCATGTCTATTATTGGTATACTATTGACTGTGATATACGTTAGAGATGGCGCCATGTTATTTTGGTGGTTTTCTGAGAGACATTCAGGGCAATGTGGAGGTGCTTACGTTGGATACTCGTGTTGATTCGTTTATTATCCTCCACTCCACAATTAAATGATTGTGGGTCGCGTCTCGGTCCAACTAACTGACGTCTATGACACCATGTCACCAAGATGATTACCGCCATGCGACATACTACTTCACACTTTCCGAGCAGATCATTTATACGAAGAGGGGGTCCCTCTACTAGAACTAACCACTCTTCGAGTACTCTGGGGTTAAACACATAATCTTCATTCCTTGTTCACATGTTTGATGTGATATATCCCTAGCCTACCTATTCAAAATGTAGCATTCGCTGCTGTTGATATGGTCTTCAATTGGTGTGTTTCTGTTTACTCGACCCTACCTATCAAAAACATGGCTTTCCCTAAACATTTTTGTCCAATTCTCCAAAAAGGATTTTTGATTTGGGTCATTTTCGGGTCATCTTATAGTTGGTGGTCGATGGTCAATGAGACAGCAGCTTTAGAATAATTTGTTTTGGTCTAGATGGCACATTCGTCAGTATCCTGGTCTGAATCTTGCATCTGGGCCCTGCCTCTGCATTGGTTCCCCGCTGCTAACATGGCAATATCAGCCTCACATATAGATGAGAGGAGAAGCAGGTGAAGCCAAAGAAAGACCTGCTAAGCGACTCTTGCCTGGAGGGTCATGGCACCAGGCATCTACCCCTGGTCTGTGTATTACCTCTATAATAGCCCATATATATAACGCTTTCACCTTAGAACATCCGCAGTGTTAAAGGCCCAGCGCCCCTATATATAGAGCTGAGTACCTGTCCTGACTGCACTCTGACTGTTACTGGACGTGCAGTAAGATCTGCGAGTTTAGACTCATATGGCTTTTCTCTGTCTCTCCAATATTACTGAGACATGTTAGACTGGCTGCTCACCAGAATTCATCTTTGCCATGTCTATATCTACTGAATGAATCATCACAAATACGGACTATGCATGTACACTTCTGAATTGTAAACTGCTCCAAGGGCACCACCTCGCTATTCAATTGGGCGCTAGAGAGAGATATATGGGGTCAGATAGAGAGTTATACAGCGATAGAAGGGCGGACAGACAGAGAAGGGGGCACATCGAGCGTCTGATGATGGTTGGAGTGTTATAGGCGGTGACATGTATGGTGAGCTCAATAACTGCTTCAGAACTGCTTTCCTCACAATAACCTGGAAATGCTTTTCAGGAAAGAAATATCTGCAGAATTGTATGTTTCTAAAGACATAGGAGGCAATAAGACCCTCTTTTCCCCTGATAAATAACCAATTTGACGCCAACAGGAAAAGTATTAGAAAACCTATTTCGAAGTGATATACATAGGAAATAGACCATGTCATTCACTTCCGCGTTGCTGCTGTTTCAGGCAATAAGGCTATTAGTCTCGTCAAGCCCCTTGACTGTGTTAAATCTGCACCATATATAAAACGTAGGTAGAGATTGCCTTTTCGTACTACACCCGCTCTACATGTGGTCATTGGGTGGGGAATGAGGCTGTCACATACCTGGATGAACAGAATGGCTGTGTGTCATATATCGGGGACCACCAGGTGTGAAACTGCCACACCTCCCACCATTTACCAATATGGCAGAAACTATGGTCACATAGATCACCCTAGCACTATGATGTACGTGGTTTTGTTTTATATCACAGGTGACTCCCATACTTCTGTTAACTGCCGAATTGGACCACAATTCAAGCATTCCACAAATTAGCTATGTTTTCTCTAGGGGCCTTTTGTATTAAATTTATGAGCAATAGTAATATTTGGAGGAGCGTTGTGCCGAATGGTTATTTACAATAGCCTTACTTTTCATATACTACTCATATACAACAATGTACCCCACCTATCATATACTACTCATAGTCATATACAATAGGGTACCCCAACCATTGATACACTACTCATATTGTACAACAATGTACTCCATGTATCATATATACTATTCACATACAATAGCCTACCCCACTTTTAATATACTACTCTCATACAATCTGACTATAGGATACCCCGCGTTTTATATACTACTCAAATACAACAGGGTACCCCACTTTTAATATACTACTCAAATGCAACAGGTACTCCACCTTCCATATACTACTCACATACAACAGGTACTGCACCTTCCATATTATACTACTCACATACATAGACAAATGCCAACGCCCATTGATACCGTCTCTGTTGTATTTCACGAGTGGGGGCTGGGGCCATATCCCACGAAGCCGCAGGCTGAGTGGGATGTGCCCCAGCCCCCATGAGTGAAATACATCAGAGATGGTATCAATGTAGTTGGTATTTGTGTTTATTTTTTATTTGAAGCCATTTAATGAAGAAAAACTATCTTTTCCTAGCCCATTGAATACGGCCACATTGTATTCAATGGGGGCATTGAATACGGCCCTTCAGTGCTAAAGCATAGGAAGTCTTGTATTTCAAAAAAATAAAACAGGGTACCCCACTTTTAATATACTACTCAAATGCAACAGGTACTCCACCTTCCATATACTACTCACATACAACAGGTACTGCACCTTCCATATTATACTACTCACGTACAACAGGGTACCCCACTTTTTAATATACTATTCACATACAATCTGACTATAGGATACCCCGCGTTTTATATACTACTCAAATACAACAGGGTACCCCACTTTTAATATACTACTTAAATGCAACAGGTACTCCACCTTCCATATACTACTCACATACAACAGGTACTGCACCTTCCATATTATACTACATGTACTCACATACGACAGGGTACCCCACTTTTAATATACTACTCAAATGCAAAAGGGACTCCACCTTCCATATACTACTCACATACACCAGGTACTCCATCTTCCATAACAGGGTACCCCACTATTTATACTCACAGGCAAAATCGTACCCCAATTCTTATATACTACTCACATATACAATTGAGATTTTCAGGTTGGCTGTGTTCATACAGACATAGCCTCATAGGTTACTCTCTGGTCAGACTGCTTCTATATTGAACCTATCCCCACGAAAATACCCACACAAATATTTTTGGAATCTTCTGAAAGGGAATTAATATCCATTCCACATCGAAGGAATAGCACTGAATATCCTATTAATACCCGCTGAGAGCTCGGCCCACTTAAATAACCACGCGATGCCAAGTAAATGCCTTTGATTACACTGAATTAGTGCCCGGCCTTCCCCTGATCCTTCCCTTTAGTCTGAAAACTTCCCCCACTAACCTCCTCCTCCTCCCAAGTCTGGCATGCACAGGGCCACTGTCTACTGAGTCCTCATCCTGCTGAAGCGCTGTGCCCCTAACCTCACTATACTCTGTGTTGGGACAGATGGCATGAATAGCAATAGTGTTTACTCGTGGTTCACTCGCAAAGTAGATAGGCTTTATTGTGGTTGAAGATTCCTGAGAATGTTTTTCTAAAACCCTCCTTAGGGTGGGACAGAACTTTAAAAAAAACTGAAGGTTCCTGAGAGGGCTATACATGGTTTTCTATCTGTCTCCAGTGTCCTCACAAGGTCAATGTTGTATTTAGGGAGTCAATCTGTATATAGGGAGTCAATTACATTACACTATATCTCTGCTCTGAAAAAGACAACACGACTTGATAGTCTATATACTATAAGGAGAGCCTAGCTTATGTAGATCATGGAGGCAAATGTAGAGTCGTCTATACATGCTGATATTTTGATTTGTTGATCCCAAGTATAATGATTATAAGCGAGTGGGCCATAGTTTCTATAGTAACTTGAACATGGTGCGTCTAGTTTCCATCGTCCTTCACGAGTTGAGCAGGCTGGGCAAATCCTGGCATTCATACCGTGCAGGGAGAAAAGAGAATGAGGGGGTTTCTCCCCTTGATTTCGGGTTAATATGAATGTAATTCAGAAAATCAAATTTGCTGATATCTAAACATTATTTGCTGAAAGTGATTAACCTATGTGCAGGTAGACAATGTGTTTATCTGGGTATATGTAAATGGGTTTGTGTGACAGTTTTGTATTTTGTGAAATATATTGATTTGAATGACAGAATATAGCCGAAATAAGGTACATTTATATGTGGACTCCCCTCCCCCCTTACCCCTCCCATACCATCACACCTGTATAAGATACTGCACTGGGAGATTCCCCCTTGGTGGGGCGGACCAGCGGCGGCCCTTATCTCTCCCGGCAGCCCTTATCTCTACAGAGATAAGGGCAGGAGGCCGACCTGGGGGCTGCAGTAAATAAGGGAAGATTTCCCCTTGCTGGAAGAAACTCCCCTGTAGGCTAATATACCTGTAATGGTAAATGTCCCGGATTGTCCAGGCCTGTTGAGTCAACAAGAATGATTATCAAAATTAATAAACAAGTGAATAATAATCAAAACTAATGGGAGTCGCTGAGTGAACCTGTGTTGATGCGTCTTTGACAACTATATATGATGCCATCTTAGACATCAAGCACACACACGCAGATCTTTACATGTGATTGACTATAATTATTATCGGAGGATTGAGGGGTAATTTACCACATGCGCAGACATGTAGACTAGGCACCCCCCCCCCCTCTGTCTGCTCTTGCCTGGCACGCCCACGTCACCGTCCGTAGTACTGGTGACATTTCAGGGGTCAGCAGGATCACGCCGAGGCCATGTGTTGACACTGCCTTCACATCAAGTCGCTGGGCTCTGTTGCACCAGGAGTCAGACAGCAGCATCCAAGTGGCCAGGCCCATGCTTTGACACTAGGAATGCTACAATATGAATGACAAAAAGATCTATTTTTTGTTGGAAACTGTATCAAGCTGAATTTAGCACTGTTGCGCTATTTCACAATTATTTCAGTAGAAAGTACACCTGACACCCACCATGGAATCAGAACTTTACTGTCGTCTGCTTGTAATATGCAGGTTATACAATCCCCATGAGCAACCAATAAAGGGGTGGACAGCGATGTTTTATGCCAGTAGGGGATGCATGTCGTATTAGAGTCAGGATAGAGTGAGAATATACAATTGTCTGCTAATATATTGAGTTGTGGTTATACTCAAGTTGTTATTCTGAAGGCTACTTCGGAATATTCTGCATTCTGCATATGATGTATACATAAAGAATGTATAATTTAATTTAAGTAACTTCATCTGCTTTTGACTGTGGTATTGCGGGTTGGAAGTCCATATCTATATGCACTATCATGTTTAAAACATTTATACAATGATCTTTGCTGAGTGTAATAGAATTACTAGATATAAATGCAAAAGTCTACAAATTTGATTGGGGGCGCAAGGAAGGATATAGTCTATGTAAGGTGATACTAAATATAATATAATGGTACTTCACGGGCACATTTAAACTATTATGAACTTAACCTGATCAATGTTTGCTAGGAGGGGTACACGCGGTTCAGGTGCAATAGGTAAAAACCCTTATTGACTAGCACTAGGATACTCTATACATAGTACTTAGTGTCCTTTTATCAACAATTATTATCTTATTCATAACCTTTGTTAAATACTACACATCCGCACATTAAACCCAGCTACCGTTGTAGATAGTACTACATGTAAAAGTCAATGCCGCCGTTATTGGCTTTAAATAGCAATTATGGCGTTCTGGGCGATCATTTGAACAATACCGACATGTTTTTGAACTTAGACAGGGTTCTATTTCAGTGCCTGGATGTTTTATATACTGAACGACAAGCGCCGCGACTTAAAGGGCAGTGGTGCAGGTGTGGGCACACCCAACATATAGTCTGAACTTTACGTTTATTTTGTCTGGAGTTACTGTCGGCCTTTGCCTACAGACGGAGGCTTTTTCTGTTAGCCTTTCTGTACCCTTTCTGGCTGCTTCACTCTCCGCAGCAACCCTAGTCTATTCCTGTAAGGACGAATCGTAAGCTGGCAGCCAGCAGGGGTAAGGTGAGCACATGGGGACTATCTGGAACAGCTCGACATAATTAGAAAACAAAAGGGGGAGCAGCTCAGTAGGACTACTCACCTTGTCCTCTGGTGTCCTCTGGGGGTATTGAGAAGGGAGAGGGAAGGTCGTAGGGAGAGGACAGGTGTGGGGTCATTATGCTAAGGCTCAGGGTTGATGGAGGTGGTGGACAGGTAAGGGTGGCAGGGAGGGGAGGTTGGTGGGTATACCCTCTTGTGGTGGGGTGAGGGATACAGGTTGTCGGCGTGTTGGTCAACTGGAAGCGTGCTGTGAGTGGGGTAGATCGTTGGGTTGATCTGCATCTCCAAAGGGCTTGTGAAGGGTACAGGTGAGGAGGCGTTGCAGCTAAATGTAGCTTGTGGGGTGATCTCCAGAAGGTGTTAAGGCTGGAGGGTGTGTGTGGGGAGGGGGGATAAAGGGGTAAAGGGGTAAAGGGGTCTGGCAGTACTTGGGAGGGGTGGTCGGGGGGAGGGTGGGAGGGTATAGATATAAAGAGGTTGATTATTTCTTACGATTTTGTGAGAGGTATTTTTACATAGTGCCACTTTTATAGCAGGTGACACCTCTCTAATAAATAATTAAAATCGGGTTAATTCAAGGCCATTTGAAAGCAACTCTATAATGAGCAATCTATATTATCCTCTTCTGAAAGCAGGATGTGGTGGGCAATTACCTTTATAATGAGTGCTGCATCACAATGTAGGTCTAGTGCATTATACATTCAGTCTTTACAGAGGACCTGGAGGAAAGGTGTGTTTCAGGTTGCATGGTCTTAAACATAGGGTGGGTAGTCGAATTTAATTCTTACCTAGGCCTCGAAATGACTTCCAAAAATGAACAACAATTTCTAGCATTCTGAAATATGCTAACACATCGATGTCATGATATATATCTAAGCATTGGCATCCTCCTGAGGCATTATAATTATTATCATGCATTGCTCCCAGCGTATTCCCTCAGCATCGATGTTTTCTCGGTAGCGTCGGGTAACCTGAAACACACCTCTTTTCGTCTGGCCTAGGCACAAAACCTGCAGGTATGTTCACTATGAAAATGTAGAAGAGAGGTAGGCCGGAAGAAAGTTTGTTCAATCATACTATTCAGTCTGAGGGTCTCTAATGCTATCAACTACTTGGCAGCAATTGCAGATAAAACACTAAGCACCATTAGCTAAAATAGGCCATATTGTTTCTTGCATGCTGCCTCACACCAAGGGTCAGATTATGACCTCCATATAACCCTACCAGCGTCCTAGAGATATAGTATAGGCCGGGGTGATTGGAAGGCTGGAGGGGGTACCAGAGTGATGGACAGTAGGGAGGGGGTTGCTCTTTTATGTGGGTAAGATAGGACAGCCAGCTGTTGTCATAGCGTGCTGCCCTACAACCCTAGCCCCCGTGGTGTCTTCTCCTGTCACTCTCCTGACTTTGTAGGGGATCACACAACCCAGCAGGAATCGATCCATCCACGGCAGGAGGGGGGAGGGGGTCATTGAAGTGGCCGTGGTGAGTTCAGTGGAAAAGCTAAGGATACGCTGACGCATCTTAGCGATGGTAATAAGAATATGCAATAAAGGAGAACTTATAGAGAGTTACATTTAAGGCACATAATGGAATGTTAGGTGAGAGGGGAGGGGGCTTTGAGAGAGATGGAGCGACACATAGACTGACATGGAGACACAGGGAGACTGACAGCCAAATGAGACAGACAGACATGCAGACCAACAGATGAGCCAGACACGTACCGAATGTAGGGAACCGATGAAAAGTGCACCAGAAATCCTCTACTGGAAACATTGCAAGGACGGGGAATCAGGCTAAGATGGGGAGGGAGGAGGAATAGAGTAAGGGATGGGGATGGTGGTGGCTATGAGTAGACATATGGTGGGGAGGCAGCCGAGTAGGGAAGCTGTAGTAAGTAGTATACGGTGTCTTCCTCCCAGCTCCCAGACAGCGGTATCAAGACTTACAGAAGGGTGGGATTCAGTGTGTGGATGTGTGTGTGTGTGGGGGGGGGGGGCTGACAGGAGGCTTCAAGCACTAGAGAGGGGGATAAGGACGCAATTATTAAAGACTAGTATTATACTCCCTGAACTGAGTTTAAGCAAACAGGTATCAGAGGGAAAAGCTTGGGATAATTACACATTGTTGTGTATTGTGAATATCTGTTACGATATTCGCCGCTTTAACGCTATTGAGAAAAGATTTGAATCAAATGTATAACATACGTCATGACATGAACTGTCTTTGGGTTTCGTAATATTTGATGAATCATTTCATTTATAAAGTAGATGCCATGATGCCGCATGCCTTTATCCTTATTGAGTCTAGCCTATGGGTCTGTTCAAAGTCAAATAAATTCTATGAGAAGTAGTCTTATCGCCCTGTTTCCTGAGGAGTCAAGCTTAATGTCAAGATGCTGATATACTATCATGGCGTAGCCCGTTGGTTAGTGGATCTTCACAATTGGCTCTTGTGTAAATATGCCACTTAAGTGTTAATAGGAACAGCACTGAGCTGGATGAGGGATGGGTTTGGTGGGAGGTAGGAATGGAGGGTGCCATTCTTCTGGAATTAATAGGATGATGTGTTCAAAGGCACAACATGAGCCCTGATCCCCTTGTCTACCATCCCATGTGAGTCTAGTTCACTGTGCCCACAGTTTCCCCCATGTGTCAGGGCTGTCTTAGTTGACAGAATAATATCCAGGAAAATGTAAGATGTGTATAACAGGGGGTGGTACTTGTAGATGGGACATACTTTCCCCATTGGTATAAAGCATGACCTACAATGATATAAAGTACATACACATGCAGAAATCAAATTATTTAAGGCCTGGCCCAGTAGGGGTGGGGTGGGTTTACCCTTCCTATATACCCCCTAGGCACTACACATCGATCGATGGGCTTAGTTTTGCCTTCAGAAGTTTATCTATAGAGGCAATGCGTGCAGCCTGCGATCATACTGATAATATATACAGTGGAAATCCATAACTGGTTAAGTTGGCGTGCATGGTGTATTCTAGCACCACCTGGGGGGATGATACTTCTGTTTAAGTTAACCTCCTCCACGCACCAAACACCTGGGGGCACACTCTCTGACCTTATAGAGCCCTGCAGCGAAATGGAATACATTTTGAAATAAATGTATTGATTTTTATCATAATAACAGATTTGTTCTTTTATCCAGGGTTGTATTGGAGTCTTCCTTGCTGGTGGTGTATGTTATAATATATTGCAGAAATCAGAACTAAGTTGGTGGTTCTCTTTTAACAATCGGGGGAGTGGGGTGGACTTGCCGATAGGGAGACAACTCAATATATAACCCATACAAGTCGGTTGAACAACTCTGAGCAGTCGAAAATACATGTGAGCAGCTCTCTGCGAGCAGGTCAGAGTTCGTAGCTGACACAGCAACCAAGCGACCACTGCCACTTCATACAAGGCTGCTGCCCGCTCCCTGCTCCTACCGCCTATTGCTTCCACACAATCCTCCAACAGGGCCGCCGGACGGTGGGGCTTGGACCCTACTGGAGGAAGGGAGAAGTGAAGAGGGGGAAGTAGAAGGTACATTTTAAGGAGAAAGGGGGACAGTCTGAATCGATGGCAGGAAGGCGGTCGTCATAGGTGCTGACAGGGTGTGCTGGGTTTGGTGGCAGTTCTCCGGCAGGTATACAGCATCAGGATGCAGGAGGTGGTCACGTGATTAATGAGACATCACTGCATATATACCCTTTCCACCCCCTTATAGTTGTACCAAACTGCTATCTATACCTTCTATTGCTTCTGCTTTGGTCATTATCCTCTCTCTTTTGACATTCCCTATGACTCTCCCTTGCTTACCCTTTCCCTCCTCTGTTTCTGTCTCTGTCTGATCTGTATCTCACTGTGCTTTACCTGTCTTTCTATCTGTCTATCTATCTCTGTCCCTCTGTATTTCTCTCTCACGCACTCATATTTCTTCTAACTCTGGCGGCAGCCTCTCCCACAGCTGCGGAGTGGACAAGAGGCCTTATCCCTCCAGGGACATGGAGACGCAGACACTCATTGTGACTACTTAACGTCACGTTACCAAGTGACATGTCTCCAATGATGTCGTTAACAGGGATGTCGTAATCCGCCACACTGCCTGCAACTACTCCTACCACGAGAAACTACCTTCAGTCCACCAGAGGCCGCTGCCTCCTACCTATCTCCCTACCTACCTGCTACCTACCACCCAGGCCACCCACCACGGGGAGGAGGGAGGAGCAGCCACCAGGCACTGGAGGAGGAGCGTAGTGCAGCCAGCAATGTGACTAACTCACCCACCTGCAATTGCTTACTGCGGCTGGAAGACTTGAGGCAATGAGGAGTTTGGGTCTGATGTGGTTGCTACTGCATTTGCCTGTGTAGCAGTGGCAGTAGTGGCAGTGGTTTTTATTTAGTTTTTGTTGAGTTTAGTTTTTGGAGTCACTGGACTCAGAGTGGAGTTTGGATACTACTTCTGCTCCTGGAGGAGGTGGATTGGAGGCACTGCAAGCACAGCAGCCCTGGAGGAGATGTGTACTGGTGGAGAAGGTGGCTGATCAGTGAGTAGTACCCACACTGGAGGGAGGAGGAGACAGGGGAGGAGGAGGTAGTGGTGGAGGAGTTCTGATCAGGTGTTACGTCTCAGATAATACTGTTCATGTTTTAGTGCATGGTCAGCTGTGAAACTTAAACCAGACCACCCACAGTCTCCCCAGCACGTGCACGTGTAACACATGTCCTACCATATAGGGAGCTGCTCACAGAGGAGTATAACTGATACAATGAGTAACTCGGGGTAGTGGGATAGGCAGCAACCCATTACAGGTCAACAGCAGCTGGATGGGGTGGTGGGGGTGGTGGGGCTAACTTTGGCCACACTACCATACTAATATTATTACTAAATCTACTACTGCGACTAACAACATAATCTCTACTCGTATCTACTACAAGACTATTTCTGTGAAGACTACTTCAACTACTTCAATACACTGCCACTACTACTCACATGGTGTGAACAAGCGGGCTATTGTGGCTGTCCACCGACCATTCAACTATAACTTCTACTACTACTAGGGGCCAAGAAGAAAGGAGTCTCGATGGTGACTATTGGCTGCTACTACTACTACAACTACTACAACCAATCCTACTACAACGGTTAGTGGGTTCACAGAATGGAGCGGTAGGGTTGTTCTCTGACTACACATATTACCGTACTACTACAACTAGTAGTAGTCCTACGGCTATTACTACTACTCCTAACACTAGTACTTCTGCCTACTGACTGTCAACATGCCTCCCCGGACCACCACCCCTGTGAGCTACCTGGGCCAAGGCACATCGGAGACAGGTGAGTCTGAGTCCCGGTCTGACTAGGTCTAACATGTGACTGGGATGGAATCTGCTTCGTAGTATATTGTAAAAGAAGGTAAAGGGGAGTGTATGCTTTGTATACCTAGTTTGTCATCCCATGGAAGCTGTTGTCCCTGGGTATAGGGGAATGCATGTTAAGCAGAAAGAGGTGCTCCTTTATACAGCGTGTGTCATATTGGAGCTGCTCTGTGGTACAGGCGACTGAAGGGTAAGCGGACAGAGTTGCTCCTTCAGACACTGTGTGTCATAAGGGAGCTGCTCCCTCGTATAAAAGGGAATGTATGGTAAGTGGAAAGAGTTGCTGCTTTAAAACGGTGTGTCATATGGGAGCTTCTCCCTGCTTGCTATTAAAGGGAATGTAACGGACAGTGTTGCTCCTTTAGACACTGTATGTATATGTGGAATGCTCTCTGGTACATGGGGGGGGGGGGGATGGTGAGCGGAAAAGTTGCTCATTTGTTCACTGTGTGGCATAAGGGATCTGCCCCCTCTGATAAAGGGGAATGAGGAAAAAGGAACAGTAAAGAAGACTTAGGGAGCAGCTCCCTCATAACCATCCCTTTAGCTTGCATGCTCCTATCAGCTAGTATCATAGCGAAATGAGGGTAAAGGCAATGGTAAAAATCTTGTCTACACTCAGACTGCGTTGCATGAGGAGTGTAACCAGACATAGGGAATGAGGCCTGGGAATGGGATATTACAGTCGTCATACGTTAGCATAAATCAAATGAATCATGTCACAATAGTGGGAAATACCATTAACCCTAGCTGTCACGTGACTGTCCTTACAGAGTGTTGATTGGACAATTAAACAGGATGGTGTCACTGAGGCCATGTGGCTCTCACAGATTATAGGCAGGTTGGGATGTCTAGCAAGGTAAGATGTGGGGAGATGTATACGGACATCTGAAAAGGGAGGATCAGGACCCAAGGAGCCTATATAACCCTAAGAAGAAGGTTGGGATCAATACGATTTAAGAGGGGTTAATCAGAGGACAGGGCAACTGTGTATCTCAGAAGTAGGTGAGAGGTTGTCATAGGGACAGGGGTAAGAGATTCACTGAGGCAGACATGAAACTGAACCGGGGCATGGGGGATTTACTGAGGAATAGGTGTCGCTAATGACTCTGTGGGAAGACGTCGAAATAATGGCTTGATTAATTTGAAAACCAAGGCAGGTTTCATCATCGCAGGCGTTTTATCCATGGCTTTCTCAGGCCTACCCGACTTTATGTCAACCAGCTGACTATCATTATTACAATATGGCTTCATTCTGTGCGTGTCATGAAGGCTGCTGTCGGAACGGGGTGGTCTCCAATTAACTGCAATTTTGATGATGGTGGGGACCCTTCTGTCCATACCCCTGCTAAGTGACCTCGCTGCGTTACTCCACCATAAGTGTCCCATTCAGGCTGGGTTGGACGTCCCTTAACGGTGTCTGTACCTGCTATAGAACTAAAAGGTCACAAGTTCGCTTTAGACAGATATAGGGACAGCACTAAGTACTGTAGGGATCTAACCGTCTCTGTGCTGGGCCATTCTGAAAATGGCAGTAATATAAGTATAAGGAAGCTAAAATATAACTGTGATACCCTGTTTAAGTGGCATTCTCACCGAGCATATCCCATTCACAAATCTAAAACTGTTCTAGTCTAATATGTGGTTAAGTGCGACATTCATTAAATACCTCCAGTATGGCTCCAAAGCTGAGGATTATGCCTGACAGGATAGTTCATCCTCTTTTGTTCAATGCCACCATGCACAGGTAACTTCCCTGTTGGAATGCATGAGGTAGACAATGGATAAAAGACCATGCACATGTTGGATTAGTCTATGGTTGACCCTGAGATGGAACTGAGCAATATCATCTCATCTATTGCCTACAAGCTGACAAGGGGACGTTAGAAAAGTCTACCCTCTGGTGAAAAGTGATGATACTTTGTCCCTCTATGCATTGCACGGGTACATATGGGGTAAATAATGGAACTAGTCCTTCAAGACAGAGATTTTGGTACTTTGAGCATGGTTCAAGGTGCCCAAATCTTTGGGGTTCAATGTACCCCATGCCAACCATCATAGATAAGGTTGATTTAATTCAAATTACATAACACCTTCAGGATTAAAATCAGGTACTATGCAAGCATTCAGATACATACTTTGACCTCCATATAGATCTTAGGCCAGCAATGTTTGATAACGACATGAGAAATGGATTATTACTTTCAATGGCTTAAATCTTTCATGTTGTCTGAGCTTCTCCTCAGCATCCCAAAATAAATATGATGTTACTGCTCTGAACTGTCTATATAAGGGGGTAATATGGTAGGCAAACTGCTGGGGTAGCAAAGAGAGCATGTGGTTCAACGTGCCCAGGTGGTCAACATGCCCCGCTCTCCCCTATCCATTACACGAGTTCAGATTTTCTTTAAACATTTATTTCCTTTATTTATCATGAAAATATATAGATGGCTTGATTTTCGCACTAGACAAGATCATGACAAAGGACAGGTCTACCCCAACACGCTTATAATGTGTGGTTGGTATTTCTTGGGAGACCCTTAAGTCGGTCTATTAGACGAAAAGGTTGGGAGGTGACTTGTGCATGTACCTGAAAATAGGCACCCTTTCTATTTCCCTCTAACTCCTGAATCTACCAGAGTTAGACACTTGGAGGACAAGATGGCCTCCTGCATACAGTGCCCAATTACAGAGTTGTTCATAAAACTGCTGAATGTGACTTAATTGTAAGGACACTTTACCACAGTAATATAAGTCCTTGGGATCAACCTTCTCCCGTCTCACGTCTCACAGTGAACTGCAATTTGGAGGATAGCTGTGCCCTCCTCCATTTTACAGTGTAGCTCAAGGCAAACATGTTCCTATCACCATATCAGGGCGAGGTGGACGCCACTTTAGGGTGTCTTAGTGTCCCCTAGCGAAATTAAAGGCTATGGGTTCCTTATCAGGGAGAAAATGAATGGGGCCAGCATAATAACGCTTTCAGAATGTCATGGTGACAGAGAAGGGGACTTGTACCCATAGGATGTGTTGCTGTTCCCCACAAGTGGCTCTTTTAGGCAACATCTGAGAATGAGGTACTATAGGCTGTACAAAGCACAGAGGGACAGAAATATGTCGGTCTTTTGATTTATTAAAATATCGATCAATGAACATTGATTTTGGTTTACGTGTAAATATCTGCGGAACATCTTAGCATCAGCGATTATCAAGTTACAGTGACAGTTATTTTCAATTGAATTTAAAATCTTGCCTCTCATTGCTCCATACAGACTAGTGGCTAGTTCTCAGATGTCGACTGAATGGGCCACTTGTGGAGGGCAGTAGCACATGATTCTAACCTGGTATCTCGCTGTTTATTATGATATTTCTTCTCAATGAGAGAGACGTTGTAATGAACCAATATGGTACTTTGCTAACTGACCCTCATAGTGATTGTTTAATGTCATGACTGTTAGATTGTGTAATTCACAGGAAATAAAGGGAACTTCTGTTGGATCATTACTCTGTTAGGGTGACCTTTGCTGCCATACACACAGTGCCTGTTGATTATACCCATGTATACACACCAAAGTCTCCACCTCCGCCACACATTACTAATCCCATCCACCATTCGCACACCCCATGTGTGGGGTGCCATAGATGGTGATGATAATTCCCAACACAAAGCTCCGTGTACCAGTAGGCATTGGCCGCCTGCCACGGGCGGCTTCAGAACGCAGGGGTTTGGCAGGGAAGTCACATTCACACCGCAGCCATGCCGGCGCCGGGAATCACCACCTCCCCCCTCCAGCTTCCTGCAGGCCTCTTCCCTTCCTGTGTCCTCTTCCACACTTCCCTTCCTGATCCCCATCCCCCAATCCATCCCTATCTCCCCCATCTCTCTTCCCGGTGTCCCTTTGTCTGTTGTTATATTAACTTCCTCCCATAGTCTCTTCCATGACACCCTTTTACTTTATCCATGCAGACCTACTTTATCTGCCTGCTTCCATGACTGACTGTCTGTATTCATGTTTGCCCTCCTGTCTGCCTTCCTCTCTGCCTCCCTGTCTGCCTGCCACCGACCCTCTACACACAAAGCATCCTCCCCAGCTACTCCTAATCCTTCTCTCTGTCTCTCTGTATGTCTCTCCCTCTCTTTGCCTATCTTTCCTCCTGAATTATAATCCCTGCTCCATACTTGCCTGTCGCCCTCCCATCCTCCCTCTAACCCCCCCCCCCCCCCCACCACCACCACACTACCTGCCCATACCTACCCTACTGCCTGCCTATACCCACCCCCATTCAGACTAACCTAATTACAGACACAGATATTGGCAGCCCTCCCGATTTACACCAACAACATCCAGAGTTTACACTACTTTTTAAGGCAGGGGAGGTTATTTTCCTGTATTGCTGATATTTTAATATTTTCGTTTCGCAAAGCGTTACTCTGTAATTCCGTCTATGGCATACCATCAAACACCAACATGTATAGCGGCTTGCCAGGCGTTAGGCAAGGCCGAGGGCGAGGTCCCTCTATGAGGTCGGCCAACAGAGGAGATCAGGCCTGGCAAAGGCTCTATAGGCGTCCTTTTTCCACTGTTGTGGTAAAAAAGGCCGACTTTGGCTGTAGGTATAGGGCGTGGAGAAAGGTTTCAGTCATCTGGAAACTGCTGGATTATCATCTTTGGTGTCGGACGTGATCTGCAGAGTACAGTTCACCTTGATTGTGCGGGTACAGGTAGTGGTTGTAATCTATAGATAGAGGCGTATTGTGCTGCCCACAGCGCCACCAAGGCAGCTGTGGTGCCAGAAAAGCAAACTGAAAATGTTACCGATCAGCCACTCTGGTAGATGAGTAACAGGTTTACTCCATGCAGCGCAATAGCAAAATGAAACATGTAGCGATAGGGAACATTCCCCTCATTCCCATGTACTAATTCGGTGCCAAAAAGGGAGGTTTATAAGCATCTCATGTGCAAAGCCGCATAAGGGACCCAGGTTGTCCGTCTGTGCACTTTCCTAGTATTCCCAATCCCTCCTACCTGTACAGTATAATCAAACTGTAGACGTCGGCGTTTTCCATTTTGATACTCAGGGTTTTGGTTTTCTCTTTTAAAAATATTCACATTTTTTTAATGCAGAGTCACGTCTAAGGCATCTCTGCGGCAAGCACCTGGAGCATTGCGCGGTTTGCAGACAGTCTGCAGATTGCAATGTGTTTCTTAAAAAGGTAGAAATGCACTACTGCTTATATAATTGTAACGAGTGATACAGTGCTTGCTGCCATCTTGTCCCCTGCATGGATATATCGCCTCTCCTTGCTGCCCAACCCATCTCTGCAATTGAAATAAAAAATGAGGAGTTAGCTTGCATGAAGCACCAAAATACTGTTTCTCAAATTTGGTAGCATTTTAGTTCTCCCTTTTGCCGCTGCTATTGCTTTCCAAGCGCTGCTGACGGTCGGCTCTGTCTCTATGCGGAGGCCGTGGAGGAGGCGACCACCTGGTGGGCTAGGTAACAGGTGTAAGGCGGGCTGGCAGACAGTACTACACACAGTATATGCAAACAAAGACAAAAAAAAAGTTGCGCCTGCTACAAAGGAGGCATCTATTTCTATCCACTATTGATCTGTCATCGGTACAATCATACACATATGGAGATGTGAGGAGGGTTACGACTGTCTTTGTATAACAACCACCTATATAGGGGTGTAAGGGGTCGGTGGAGGCACCAAGTTGGTAGCACCAGTGGGAGAGAATGGAAGTTAGATGTAGAACCTTCGTGGGTTCACAGGGCGTTGTGCCTGTTTTTTTTCGTCATTATCACAGGGTATGCAGGAACTAGCTGTAGCACTAGAGGGCAAGATGGCGGCCTGCGGTGGTGACTCGTTACACTATTATACGATCATCAATACTGCTTCACCAACCAGGAAATGCCTGAGTTGTTAAGTAGCTCAGTGGCATGCACGTTCCTGGTAACATGCGACAAAAAGGAAAATAAAAGCACCCCCCAATACAGAGCTTAAATTGCTAAACCCAGTACAGCGCCGAGAAAACAATTAATAACATAGGCCTGAAGAGGTACCTTAATACCTCTAGGACGCCTAACGAACCCAATTCATCCCTAAATGACATTAAGCACCAGCATCCAGGACCCAGTCATTTAGAGCTACTCCCAACTGCTCCCCTCCTGCTCAACACACTCACACGGACACCTAGATAATCGTCTTGCTAGCGCTACCAAATACCGACTTGCACCAAAAATGTCCGTAGGGGGGCGTTGCACTACGTGTTTAACACCTCAATTCTGCATGGTATCAGTCAATTTATTCATGTGTCTGGGCGAACTGCGCATGTCTGAATTGGTGTAGAATAGCACCAGAATGGGGGTTTACACAGCATAAAACACTAGCTAACGGGTACAGAGTACAGGTATAGTGTAGACTTATCGATCAGATGTGCAACGAGACCTTGACCATTCAAAGCCAAAACGCCACTAAGAGATGATAACTTGCGGTCCTTGCTTCAACAACAGTTTCTTTCTTCTATGGTTTTTAAAGAGTTTAAAGCACTGAAAGGCCTGATTGCATATTGCATGAAAGTTGTCACATGACCTTATGGCCAATTTCTGGTAATATAATCAATTGATATAATAGCTTTTAGAGTTTGGGATTTGATGACGATGAAAGTGAAACAGGCCCCAGTGCACATGGCAGGCAGACAGGCATGTCTCCTGGTATAAAGGCATTTGCAGCACGTCCCTCACGGCCGCACCGTGGTGCATGGTGCATGGTGGATCGCAGGCAGAGGGATTAACCTGCTTTGTCGCGTTTGAAAATAAGTAGGGGAGATGAGAGAACCAAGGGATATGGGGAAGATGAGTGCAGAGAGTATACCGTAGGGGGTATAGAGTGGAAGAAGTCAGGTATGGCGAGGGACGACAGGAAGGAAGAGAAGGAAGAGAAGGAGGGAGAGAGATAGGGATAGAGGCTCAGTGAAAGATATGTATACCCGATGTATATATACCAGTATATATAGACAGGAAACAGAGAGTGGGGTGGATGCATATTGCAGGGTGGTTACTCCTGCAGGTTGGAAGAGCCTGTACCAGTGCACCTGAGTGGGTACTACTCATACTTCTACTCCGCCTCCAGCAAGTGAGGCTAAAATTAGTAGGTAGTTAGTTTAGTTGTGACTGTTTGTGGCCTGGAGAAAAGACCACCAGAAAGTAGCGTACTGTGGCAGAGGGTGCTTATGCTTTGTAAAGGGATTATGTAGTATCTAGGCACCTTACCCACCCATCTTCTCACACCCCTTTGATAAACTAGCTCTTAGTAGAAAGGGGTGGGGGTTACAAACGTTAATTCGATCCATAGTTTAAGTTGTAGCAGATTGAGATCAATACTTACGTACCTGGAGGTCTTCTACATCACCAAAAATAGCATTATTGTACTTTTATATAATCATTATTTAGGTATTGTGGGTATTATAAATAGTCTGATATCCACCGACGTCTTATAGTACACATAGAGTATGGTATTAGGGGATGCAATTGGTATGTATACGAGTACCTATATGCACATCAAAATTGTGCGCAGAGCCCTAGCTGTTGTGACAGTAATTTGCTATTGTGGATACATCAAACTATAATTCGCATAATATGATTGCGACTGTCTGCACTCCATTCAGATATCTAGAGCTTCCCATCTACAACAACCCTGATCCATATCTAAATAATAATAGTGTATCACTTTGTCGCCGAGAGAAGCTAGGTTCTGATGAAAAGAGTGGTTCATATGACTAGTTGACTCTTTATGGATGAGCATCAATATATAGGTTATCCCATGACTGGACGAGGATCAATTGTAGTTGATGCCATGCCTGGACGAGCATCGACTTTAGTTTTCCAGCATAAAGCTATGCAATTTAGCAAAGTCATGCCCCCGGGGAGAAATATTGTACAAAAAACCGCCATCACCCCCCCCCCCCCCCACCCCCGGCCATCACAAGCAAATCATTCTTTCGGTCGTCCTCAAAGAGTGAAGATTCCGAGGGGTGATGAGGGGTGATGAGGGAAATCTCACGCCACAAGTAGCGGAAATTAAGTACTAGTTGTCGACCTAGCCCTTTACATATTTTGATATCCATGCAACATCGGCCATTTGCTTTAAACCTGCTAATCTACTGTCATAACAACAGCAGCTACTACAATAACCGGCCATTATGGTAGTAATTGCCGGGACGCTAGAAGTTGATATTGTAGGCTTTTAGGCAACGGTCTCAGAGTAGCCTCCTAAACGTCCCTTAATTATGGATAGCAGCTGGGTGGGATTGCTGCTTGCATCCCCCAATTACCACTACCAGGACTCTCGTGGTTAGTGTCGGTCTCTGGGCATTTGGACAGAACCAAATCAGAGAGCGTTTCAAAACAGAGTCTGAGTGGCACTTACAGTCTGAAAATTGGAACCAAAGTTAGTTTGATAGCAGTTAAGACGTGTTATATTTGCAGGTTTAAATTACGATGTGTTGCAAGAGGACCTATCAGTGTTACAAAATATCCCTTTAGGGTAGATGCACATGGAGTTGGACACATACCTTGAGACAGACACGTGCTTTAGTGGAATTTTACTGAAACATTTAAACTTCAAGCTCTGTATCAGTGAATGGCGGTAAAGTTTAAGTGTTATTCTTTCCAAAAAGCAACAACATTAGAAGTCATATTGTACACAAATAACCTCAAATCTCACTGTCCGTCTCAGGGTATACATGTGTCCGACTCACGGTGAATCTACCCTATAATGTGTCGGTGTCAGGCGATCCCCCCCCCCCCCTCTTGGAATTGCCCCCTCCCCCCGAAGAAAATTGCGCCCGGCCCCACGAATTATTTCCCCTGGAATTCTCCCCTCTGGAATTGCCCCTTCCCCCGTCCCTTCTATCATAGGAGAGATCAGGGGGAGTATTCTGAAGATTATAGTAGAGGGCAGGGGGGGGGGGGTCATGGGGGTAAATTCCGGAGGGGGGGGGGTAATCCCAGGGGGAGAACGCCTAGAACCATACATATGCCGCATACGGCTGATAGTAGCGGCTTGCTGCACATTAGTTTTTGACCATAGGTCTAGTATTCCGAAATTACAATGTCCATTGACCTGCGAAACAGGCGCTATTTGCCTTAATAAGTGTTAGATATCCATGATAGGCAGCCTTTAATTATCTGCCTTATCAACGGCTTTAGAAAACTATAAGCAGCCTTTGTTGGCCTTACATGCCATTAACATATCTATCTTAAATACAAATCATATAGATCAACAGACCTCATTGACAGCTCAGATATCTACGGACCACCTTTATCATACTCGCCAATAGCTCGGAGATCTACTATAGGCCTCCATTTGCTACCCTTTTTAGTCCTCTATCATCTGTCAGATAGTTCATTTCGGGTAAGCATGACCCTGGGCGATCCTCTTGGTGATGCATATTTCCTATAGAATACAGTGTTTGATTGATTTATGTGAGGTCCAATTGCTACATACATGCATTTCCATGCATAGGATACGAATCATATGGTTTTGGGGAGAATGGTATCAGTCAATTCATGTATATGTATGCCCTGCCTCTCGTATTCCCTCAGTAGCCATCGCTTGATTGAGGGGAACCACAGAGCTGTGTAACGGGTTGACTATAAGTCTAACTGTTATTGTTGTATATCTATTGTATGTTGTATGATGTAAGACAACACGGTTCTATTGTGTTTAATAACTGTTTTATTCATCTAACTAGTGTCGTCGGTTCGTTACATACACCGACTCCTCTAGTTCGGTTA
Organism: Harmothoe impar; assembly: GCA_947462335.1. Taxonomy (NCBI): domain Eukaryota; kingdom Metazoa; phylum Annelida; class Polychaeta; order Phyllodocida; family Polynoidae; genus Harmothoe; species Harmothoe impar. Next base: position 48,988,570 of record OX381710.1, read on the forward strand.
TCTATACGGTAGTGTACCGGTACCACCTTCGGTTACCGTCGGTAGTTGTTACATAAGCATTTTACATAACTAAACCTAACAGGTGGCGCTGCTAGTACGGTCACGTGGCTATGCAGCGCTGTATATAAGACGGCTACTTCTCCATTGGAAGTCAGTCAGGTTTGGGACTGTCGTGACATGACCACCCTGTGCTCACGGGCTTAACTCTATGCTATAGGGTTGCCCCACTGTATTATATATCTGTTCTGATCTTGTATATCCGCTGGTTATACTTGTACTATAATACACAAGAGTTCCCTTTACAATAAAGTCGCCGTATATTAAAGTCTAATTTACCTTGTCTGGTTTTTGTACTCAAGTGTTACATACGTAGTAAGAGACCAACTACATTGGTGCCGTGACCACTTGATCGAACCGACCATTGACAGGGTATTAAATAGACTTACAGTATATGGATTACCTATACGATTTTGTCAGCTCGTTCAGCGGCAGGACTAAAACCCCTGCTGAGGAACGTGAAGAAGCCGTACAGAATGTACGCTTCTTCACAGGCAAATCCAATAGGGGGGAGAGCCGGGCAGCCTTGGAGGTGCCCGGTGACGACCTCTCCCAAGAAGCAATAGGTGATCCTATTGTGGAGGCCTTTACCAGAGGAGAGGATGGGGAGCAATCTCCAATCCCGGGATCCTTTGATATAAGCTCCAGGAGATCGTTGGACTCCCTTTCCACGAATCTTTTCTGTCCTGAGGGTCAGAAAATACCGGGTAGAGAGCCTAAAACTCTCGGCCCAGCTGCCTTCGGTTCTACACCGACGGTAGCAGATCCTTCATTGGATCCAGACACGTCGGTTTTCACTAATGGTGCCACTCCTACACCAAACGGTATGGGGGGTGGCGGGCTATCAAAGAAGACTAATGTGGCAACAGAAGCTCCTGGTAAGGGGTATCCGCCAGCAGTAGATGAGCCATCCAGTTTACCACTGGATGGGGACCTACTAGCTGCCATGGGTATCCCCACCAGGAAAACTGAGTTGCATGAGCTCGCGGAAGCCCGGAAGGAACTTGCTTCCATCAATCAAACTAGGAAGTTATTCCTGAGGGAGGTTGATGAGAAGAAAAAGTTCCTGCTGGAACTCCAGAACGAGATGGCTTCCCACAAGGTGGAGGTTGACAAACTTTTGCACCAGAGGGTGTCTGGCGAATGTGAGGTTGCAAGCTTAAATTCCTTGGGAAAGGATTTGAGCACGCAGCTCCACTTAGCCAGACAAGACCTCGCAAGCTTAAGGCAAGTCAATCATGACCTGAAGACGAAGTCGGAGCAAGTACCACCACCTACCACGGTGGTACCTCCAGTCATACCCGTACCCAATGTGTACACGACAGTGACACCTTCAAGTGTCCCGCCGCTAGTACACACCACGGTAACAGGTATGACACCTCAGATGGGGGCTAGCTATCTACAGACTCCGGTCTGTGGTGGCGCCTTTGGAGGCACGGCAACACCTCCAGGGTACACCCACCCATCTACTGGTTCAACGATGTTGAACCAACAGCAGACCTTGGTCTCAGTTCCAGTACCGAAACCCAGAGCTAGACAGGGCTTAACTCCTGTCCAGCGGGTTAAGTACGACCGGAACCCGGCTATTGAGAAGCTGGGGACAGACATCGTCCCGCGGGACATCGATGAACTGGATGAACGGTATGCTCCTTTCAACTTTGGGGAGATCAAACATCCTGATGCAGCCCGTCAAAAGGCCATCGATATTCCGCCTTTCACAGGGTCGCCACCCTGGAGAAAGTACAAAGTTCGGTTCAAGGCTATTGTGGAGAGCAATCGCTGGAACAATCAGCAAGCGCTGGTTGCTCTGAAGCAGGCACTCTGCAACGGGCCAGGTGAACCAGCCCTTTTGGCGTTCGAGAGAGTGAAGATCAAGACATTGAGCTCACTTGAAGAAACAGCTGAATGGGCGATTGGGAAGATTGGTGAGCATGACCCAAGGACTCAGCTGCTCAAACGTGTCCAACGCAAGGACGAGCATCTGAGATCCTACGGATTTGCTCTACAAGAACTGATATCCGAGTGTTATCAGGGATGTAGACCTGACACCCCCACTGTCATCCAGGAGTTAACCTCCAGGTTTGTCAATGGAGTCAGAGACACCAATCTCCAGGCATATCTGCGGGAGAAATGGCAGCCGGACTTATCTCTAGCTGACTTTTTCGACCATGCAGATGTGTATGACACCAAACAGGCTGTTTTTCCTAGTGGAGGAGTGTCGGCAGCTCCATCTGTAGCCCCGAAAGGAGCTCAGGTGGTAGAGGCCGCCACAAAACCACCTAAGAAAAAACAGCCCGCCTCCGAGGAGGTGGCGGCAGTAATGCCTGACAGGGACATGGAAAAGATGATTGAGGGTTTGTTGCGGAAGCACTTGGAAAAGAGCTCTGCGTCCACTTCTAATTCTGGATCCGGAAGGAGAAAGAAGAAGAAAAAGGACACGAAACCTCAGCCATGTAGACGCTGTCAGAAGATGGGTCATTGGGCTAGCGAATGCAAAGCCCCTGCACCCATCGCTGCTAAAACCGAAAAGGAGACGGAAAACTGAATGGGGCCCATCCTCTTGGCAAGGATGGCGCCCCCACAGTTAGCCATGCCTGTAAGGGATTAGTAGACGGTGTTAACTCTTCCATGAACCAAGGCCGCGCAGAGGCAGAAGGGTCTGTACAACCTGTAAGCGTCTGGCAAGGTGGGGCTGGCAAGGACGAACGGAATCCGGAGGATTCTGTAGTCGCTGGCTTAGAGGAGTCTTGGTTAGAATCAATTGCCCAGAGCAGTGTGATTCAAGACTCCCCGAGCGACCCATGTTGGGATTATCTCCTGACAAAAGGGGTTGCTATGGATGGAGGGGGAAGCCCGATGCTGACCTCTGAGTGTGTCCCTTTACGGGGACAGCGTTGGTACCTGAGTCTGGTTATTTCCGGGACGCGTGGTGAATTTTTGGTCGACACGGGTGCATCTCACACCTTGGTCGATCGTAAATTCATGGCCCGTCTTTGCAACCAGCCCGAAGCTCCGCTACTGGGAGTAAAGGCTCGGACTGCTACGGGAGATAGTATGCAGACTTATGGCAGAACTGTAAAACCTATGTTGGTCGATGGCAAGACATACTGGATATGTCCAACCATCACCGACATCACTGATGATGGCATACTGGGGATGGACTTTGCTGCTCTTTACGGGGTAACAATGAACACCGCAACAGGCCGACTTCAGATTAAACATCCTTATAAACAATCTGTACAGTGCGTTTTAAGGAATGGTTCTTCTGTGGCGTCAGTGGCACAAGACACAAAGTTGGCAGCAGGACATGTATCCGATGTCCTAGTCAGCTGCGTGGGAGTGCAGGCCAAACGGCCGGGAATGTTTGAACCAGAAGATCAAAAGCTCTCTGAGTTAGGTCTTGCTGGCTATCATACTTACCTGGCCAATGCTCGTTGGGGGGTGATACCGATTTGCAACTCGAGTAGTAGAGAAATCACTCTACGAAAAGGGACGCCTATTGGTAACACTACGCGAGCATATGGGGTAGACTCACTAACTACGGACTTTGTGGAAGTAGGTGTGGTGGCGGGAGACTCTTCCCACGAAGAGGCTCTAGCTAAATCCAACCTACCGAAACATTTAAGGTCCCTGTTGTGTGAGTCACACCTCACAACCCTAGAGAGCGAAATGGTGGCACATGAGCTGTCGGAGTTATCTGACGCCTTTGCGCAACCAGGAGATCCTCTAGGGCATACCAATACGGTACAACACCGGGTTGACACTGGGGACGCGCTTCCCAGTAGAATCCCCTACCGTCGGTTACCCATGGCTAAAAAAGGTGCTATGGAGGCTGAGGTAGAAAAGATGTTGGATGAAGATGTGATTCAACCTAGTGAGAGTCCATGGTCAAGTCCTGTGGTGATGGTCACCAAAAAGGATGGTTCCTGTCGATTTTGCATCGACTATAGGAAGTTGAACAGACTCACTAGGAAGAATGCATATCCTCTACCTCGGATAGATGAATGTGTGGAATCTCTGGGTGGGGCGAAATGGTTCTGTACACTAGATTTACAATCTGGTTATTGGCAGATCGGCATGGACCCCCGGGACCGAGAAAAAACCGCATTTTCTACCCATGTGGGACTATTTGAGTTCAACGTCATGCCGTTTGGGCTATGCAATGCCCCGGCAACCTTCGAGGCAATGATGGAAACCATGTTACGGGGTTTACTTTGGAAAAAGTGCCTAGTATACTTGGACGACATCATCGTCTTCGGTGGTTCTGTGGAGGAAACTCTACAGAACCTCCAAGCTGTGCTGAAACGCATCTTATCATATGGTCTGAAATTGAAACCTTCAAAGTGCAAGCTTTTTAGGAAATCAGTTGAATACCTAGGTAGAATTGTTTCTGAACATGGCATCATGGCTGATCCTCATAAGATCGAAGTGGTACAGAACTGGCCTCGTCCGATGGACACGAAGGAGATACGCTCTTTCATCGGGTTTTGTTCATACTACAGAGATTTTATACCTGGATTCTCGAGAGTCGCAGCTCCCTTACAAGAGCTGATGATTGGAGAGAAGAAGGCTAAGGCTAAGATAGTCTGGTCTCCAGCCGCAGAACAGTCTTTCAGTGAGTTAAAGAGACTCTTCTTAGAAACACCTGTTTTGCACTACCCTGCACCTGTTGGTAAGTTCATCTTGGACACTGATGCTTCTAATACAAGTATTGGTGCTGCCTTGTCGCAGATCCAGGATGGGCGAGAAGTGCCGCTGGCATTTTCGTCCAACAGTCTAAGCAAAACACAACGTAACTACTGCACAACCAAGCGTGAACTCTTGGCAGTGGTGGTTTACACAAAAAAGTACAGACATTTCCTATATGGTGGGAATTATCTCGTACGGACGGATCATTCATCTCTGCAGTGGCTCCTTAACTTCAAGGACGCTGAGGGGATGATGGGTAGATGGTTGAACCACCTCTCTGAGTTTGGCATGACAAATGAGCATATCATACACAGGAGTGGAGTAGATCATGTGAATGCGGACAGCTTGTCCCGCTATCCTATCCGGAACTGTCACCGTGTAGACTGCCGAGACTGTGGGTCTCACAATGCAGTGATTGCGTCTGTGGGTGCGAAAGTTCCTAACTGGACGTTAAATCACTTGAAGGATGAGCAGCTTGCAGATCCGGCTATTTCGAGGGTGTACTCCTTGAAGTTGTTGGGCCTGTCCAAGCCTGTTCGCCCCGCACTTTCGCTGGAATGTAAAGAAGTTAGACAACTGTTAGCTTAGTGGGATAATCTTTTTATACGGAACAGTGTATTGTGCCGCTGGAGGGTGCAACCTGGCAGGAAGAGAACAGCTCAGTCTGTAGTGCCTTTGTCACTCAGACTACAGTTGCTCAATTACTGTCATGGCCACCGAACTTCAGCACACTTTGGCAGACAACGAACTGAGGCAAAGATTAAGAGTAGATATTACTGGCCTGGTATGACTTTGGACATACGGCGTTGGGTGAAACAATGTCCCCAATGCTGTTTATCAAAGCCTGGACCTGGTATTGGTAAACTACCTCTAAGTCAAGAGCTATTCGGTGTTCGATTTGCCCGGATCGCTGTTGATATCATTAGTGGTTTCAACACGACCCCCCGTGGGAATACCTGTATGATGGTGGTACAGGACTACTATACCAAGTATGTCCAAGTATATCCGATGGTAAATCATACGGCTGTTACCTGCGCAGAAGCACTTTTCGAGAATTGGATCCTCACGTGGGGAGGTCCTTTAATGCTTCACTCCGACCAGGGTCGTGAGTTTGAATCTCGACTGTGGGCAGAACTGTGTAGTAAAATACACATCTGCAAGACGCATACGAACCCCTACCGACCTCAATCGGATGGTATGGTGGAACGTTTCAATCGGACGTTGATCCAATGTCTCACGACAATGGTTAATGAGCACCGGGATGATTGGGATGAGCACGCTCGCTATATCTCCCATGCTTAAAATGCTACCGAACATGCGTCGACGGGCTGTACGCCTAATATGCTCGTAATGGGTGAAGACATAGTCATGCCTAGTGACATGGTCTATGGAGTGCAGGGACACCAGCTCGAGCAACCCTGCACAGTGATGTTTGTTGAATCACTTCGACAATCATTACGCGAGTCCTATGGAGTAGTAAGGGACAACTTGGAAAAATCTGCTAGTTTGCAGAAGGTGGGCTATGACACGGGCCTTAAACTCCGCCAATTCAAGGTGGGGGATAAGGTCGCGAGATTTAGCACACCAAATTCCAAAGTCAAGACCCTGTACTCCTGGGATGGTCCGCATACGGTTACTATGGTGGTGAGTGAAACTACTGTAGTAATACGGTTGCAAAAAGGGTCTCTCACTAAATCACATGTGGCTAGACTCCGACCTTGGTATGGAGTTCCATATATAGATGACGGTGAAGATTCCCTCGGTGCTGGTCGAGTACCAGCACCAACCGACCCTAAGCTACCGAAGATACCGAAGGCAGGACCAACGGTCATACCGTCGGTACCGACGGTAGCACGCCGAAGGGGTCGTCCTAGGAAATTACCGATTGAACCACAGTCGTGTGTTACCAAGCCCAAGCGCGGTAGGCCTCGTAAAAAAGGGTCAGCTGTGCGTAAAGGACTAACCGTAGACACCGGTAAACAAAGCAAGGTGATACCTCCGGTGTCATCATTGCTGGACATACCGGTACAAGGTCTACGGAGGAGTACACGTGTCAGAGAGCGAGATAAAATTGTGTAAACATTTTTTTCTTACCTTGTTGACGACATTTAGCTGCTGGCTTGATTAAATTTCCATGGACAGTTCCGTACTGGGCCGGTGGTCATTGGCCCGGTACTCGATCACCAAAACACAACGAGAAGAGACGGGTTATCCGGTGTGGTTATCCGTTGGAGGTAGAAAAGCACGTGTTCAGGGCGGGTGGCTGGCTTTGCCGATTAATTCTAAGTATGGGATTAGTTTTGACCACATATTGCTTAGTAACACGCTGCTGTGTATGTCCTCTAACGCCGGTACATCATTCCCGGGTTTTCCGGTGGCTCCGCCACGAAAATTGTAAACAACAGTGAGTGTTCCCACCGTCGGATATGCCAGGCGTGGGAAGGGCGCTGCCCGCGTCACCTGATCGATTTCTCCCGCCAAATGAGCCGTGAGAAATTGGGTCACCTCGGCGCGTCTTGGAGACGCGACCCCTGATTGGCTGAGAAGCCGGTCAAGGGGCGGGGTCACGGGGGACGGGTGGGGTATATAAGCCCCACAGGCAGCCAGGCTTCTTCAGATCAGCACGTTTGCCCGTAGGGTAACGTGTTGATCAGTGGTGCCTAGGTCTGCCCGGCAGTACCTACACTATTGTTTGCTTGCTGTCCTACTAAAGGCTCGGGTGAGTGAACCGTGAGGTTCACCTACGCCTGAGCTAACGGTATGGCAGCCCGTGTAGATGGCAAATGCACGGCCCCGGAGAAGGCTGAGGCCTCCGACGGGGAAGACCGAGTTCTCGAGTCTGACACGGAAATGGACACTACCAGTGCTCCAACCGTCGGTCAAGGCTCGGCTTCGGTACCAGCAGAACCTAACCCTGAGGGGTCGGGTGATGTTGTTCCGAAAACAGAACCTGGTCTGGGTGGTAGTAATACCAACCAGGAGAAGAACCCTGCTGGGGGATCTTCTCCGAAACCCGCCGGTGTAGTGGCAAAAGAACCGACGGTCCCTGACGGTGATTCATCAGACGGGTCCACGGTTCGTGTCAAGACCAAACGAAAGCGGAAGCCTAAGAGGAGGATTGTATCTTCCCCTGAAACTCCTGCTACCGAAGAGGTCGCACCGACTGAGGCAGAAAGGCTCAAAGCTGTTGCTGATAGAGTATCCAAGGCGGAAGCCGAAGGATGGTCTGTCGCAGAGAGCAGGGCCAATCGCCGCCTCCGCGCCAAGGCAGCGCATGTTCGTCTGAACTTGTGTCTCCGTGATGATGACCGGAAGAACCTGAGCCTTTCTGACTTAGTTCAGGAAAATGGCAAAATGGCTCTTCCTGCACCTCACACGACCGAGGGTTCGGATGACGAAGACTGGTTGACAGGTGACTCCCACCCCATTGACTGGTACCTCGTGTACCTCAGGGCAGTGTTGGACGGGAATAAACCTAACATCCACAAGTCATGCCGCTCCAAGCTGAAATATGCTTGGAAGAACTACGTGCCAGGGGATCCCTGCCCGTATGTTCGCTGTCAGCGCCTGAAAGGGACTGCGACAGCCGCAAAACGGTGGCCAAACCTGTTCAAGTTTGCCCGTCATTTAGTAGAAAAGCACATGAATGTGCGTCCCTACTTGTACTGTGTGAGTGGGAGTACGTCTACTTCCTGCCCTGAGTACAGTGACGGCGAGCTATTCCGTTGCCAACGGAGGGCTGGTTTGGTAAGGCATCTTTGCGACAATAAGGGCGTTCACAAGCGCACTATTAGTCGTGGAGTTGAGGCTGCACTGAAGGTTTGGGGGTGCCACAAACGTGTAGGAAATCTACAGTATAAGTGGCGTACCAACAAACTTAAACAGTGGAATTACCTCACGGAAGCTGACTGGGAGAGATTGTGTAAGGGCGCCAAGTGCGAACAAACTGATCTCGGGCCAGATACAGAAACTCCGATGCCCACTGTCAAAAAGGATACCCCTCCTAAGAAGAAAGATCTGAAAAGGGGCCGCCAGTCATCCAAGGATGATACCAAAGGTGGGCGTGACCGTTCCCGCAGTGAACCTGCGAAGAAACGTGTCGCCACCGCCACGGTAACATCTGAGGTCGACCGTAGCCAAACCGTCGGTACCGTCACGGTATCTTCGGTTGCATTGCCCCCGGTTGCTGATCAACTGCCCCGGCAGGAGAGACAGAAACTGGGTGATGCACTGGCTATTGTTCAGAACTCTTTGGGTGACGAGCAGGCGGGTCAGGTTGCTGCTGACTATGTCAAGCAGTACAAGTGGAGCCAGAAGCAAAAGAAAGCTTTGGCTACACAGGAGGGTATCTCACCTGTCAGTGACGCTGAACAGGTAGAGGTACAACAGCCGGATGGGGCGTCAGCCCAGCCGACTGCTCCACCCCAGCACGGAGCAACCTCTGACCCCGCAAGGGATGACGAGGTGACTCCAGTACCTGAGCACAGGGCTGTTGACGAAGGGCTAGCAGGGTTACCTGTGTTGCCTGGAGACGGACCTGCTTATGACACTGGATTCTCTGACACTCTAGTCCCCGGATTTGAGTGCTACAGGGCAAAAATGGCTGAAAACGCAAGTAAGCTACTCCAGTTTCAGGTTTCTTTCTTGGAGAAGTCCTACTTTGAGCAGTACAAATTGCTCAGAGAACAGGCTATCCGGGAAGGAAAAGCTTGGGTTGCTGAACGCACCAGAGTCCTTGCCGAGCGTGAGGCGAACCTGGATCAAGATCATGCCCTCTGGAGGGCTACGATCGATCAGCTTGAATCGAGGTTGACAACTTGTGACGCCAAGTTCTTCCGACAGTTCGGGCTAAAGCTGACAGAGTGGGAGAGAACTGGTTTTCCAGATCTCCAGTCCAGGTTGGGGCTTGCCGCAAGGCCTGCTCCTCCTGTGACCCCAGTACTGTCAGTACACCCACCTAGGTATGAGATGCCATTCTCTTTCATGGCACACTCTACCCGGGTGGTCAGTGGCGGGGAACCTACTGTGGCGCCGAGTACCCACTCGGTAGCTCCAGGTGGAGCCCTTCCTCTCCAGGTGGAGGCTGCTGTGGTTTGCACCACGGAGGCCCCTCCTGGAGGAAGTCCTGATGGGGAAGGAAAGCCATCCGGCGGTGTCCCTATGGACACCTAAGGATGGTCCCCTGTCAGGCCCTCTGGGGTGCACTGTTCCGCCCCTCGGAGGTAAAACTAAACCATCGACGCAGCTACACGCCCCTGGACAACCGAAGCAGACCGACGGTGCTGTCGTGACTTAACGTAGTCTCTACTGCCACCAAACTGGAAGCAGCCTGATGTCTTCAACCGTGGTTTACCCCTAAGCCACAACCGTCGGTGCTCTACTACTGTCCAGGGCTCCTGATCCTGTGGTCACTATATTACTGTGTGACCTATAAACTATTATATGGATCATCCTCCTGTGATACTTATTTATAGGGAGGCACGGACCTACCTTTTTATATTTATATTTCACAAGAGATGGAAGCACTATACCGGTGCTGGACTCTATCCATCTCTACCACCATAAACTGCTAGGTACTGGAGTACCGCCCCTAATAAGGATGACGATCTATCCCACCTTATTTAGGATACGCTACTATGGATTTTTATATATAAACTTTTCTTCGCCAAAGGAAGTGAGAGCTATTATAGTTCTATTATTTATATATAAGGACACTAACTCCACACGGATTCGCACCATTGCTGAATGTAGTAGGTGATGTGTTGAGTTTCCAAGGTGGTTATTTGGTGCCTTTACTTTTAACTGATACTAGTCTAGGACTATCAGTTGGACAGTTTTTATATCATGTGCCTACGGGACTATGGTTTGATACCAAAGACTATACTGTTGATATAAACTGTTATATACATGTTAACTTGGTTGTTCATGTATGTATGCCTGTTGTTACTATGAGTAGAAATGTTACTTGTTGATAAATAGATATACGTGGTATATAATGTATCCAAGAGGTATTATTATTATAAAACCAACCCTTCCTACATTCTTAAGGGGGGTAGTGTAACGGGTTGACTATAAGTCTAACTGTTATTGTTGTATATCTATTGTATGTTGTATGATGTAAGACAACACGGTTCTATTGTGTTTAATAACTGTTTTATTCATCTAACTAGTGTCGTCGGTTCGTTACATACACCGACTCCTCTAGTTCGGTTATCTATACGGTAGTGTACCGGTACCACCTTCGGTTACAGTCGGTAGTTGTTACATAAGCATTTTACATAACTAAACCTAACAGGTGGCGCTGCTAGTACGGTCACGTGGCTATGCAGCGCTGTATATAAGACGGCTACTTCTCCATTGGAAGTCAGTCAGGTTTGGGACTGTCGTGACATGACCACCCTGTGCTCACGGGCTTAACTCTATGCTATAGGGTTGCCCCACTGTATTATATATCTGTTCTGATCTTGTATATCCGCTGGTTATACTTGTACTATAATACACAAGAGTTCCCTTTACAATAAAGTCGCCGTATATTAAAGTCTAATTTACCTTGTCTGGTTTTTGTACTCAAGTGTTACATACGTAGTAAGAGACCAACTACAGCTGTATGCATTACATGATAACCTTCACAAGCTGTTTACCGCTCTCAATATCTATAGTGATAACTCTGATGGGCGGCCATGTTAGTTCTGTTAATGGACTCTTTCGCGAGATTCCGCTTAGTACTAGACTCCCATTCACCATATACTTTACTCGGAACAAGCTAAGTTGCGAAAGTAGCTACCAGCGTGCTCGTTTCCTCACTACGGCTTTAAGGTGTACTTTGGCTTAACATGGCTAAAAATGAACTAGCCATTACATAGATAACAGACCGATACTGCTCGCATGTTCCCAATGACCACTCGCCACATGGCCACAGCCAATTATTGCTGCACGGCCCTGCTCCAGTCTGGTTAGTTTTGTATAAGGAGGTAATGCGTGCTACTAGCACCGTGAGCACAGGAGCTGGTCTGTTTGCTGCTAGAGCCTCGCTCCTGCTATGTGTGGAATTCAGTTGCTACTTTCTGGGAAGCAGCTAACGGACAAAATGGCGGGCTGGGCATGATAGCACATTACTGTGGTATGCGGCTAGGAAAATTAGAGTTGGAGGTATGTTATCTAGTATGAGGTAGGTGATAGGTGGAGGTGTAGAAACGAGGCAATGCCCCGTACAAGAGCATCTGGCGCGGCATTCTAACATTAACTAAACCTACACATATTCATATATTCTCTCCCGAAGGACATGAAGTAACAACGTCAAAATTGTTTGGTGAAATTGAAAGGTCACCAACTATCACCCATAATTGATCCTGTAATTGCGAAAACATATTTACCGGTAAGCTAGGCCGAAGAGTTGGATGGTAGACGACACTTGGCAGTTTTCCTTTTGGTGTGTTTTCTCTTTATCCGTTAGTCGTGCATATAGAGACCAAAGATTCTTCCCTGTTCAACTGACAGCAGCTACACATTGCCACATATGCGCGTTGTCACTTGTTATAATTATGAGCAAATATTTTAATGCAGAGGCGTATAAAGCGAATTTTCATTTTGACTACATTTAGTTCTGATTGAGGGCAATATATAGGATTTCTTGAGGGGGTGGGCAACAGGCCCGTCCTCTGTTATTGACGGGGGCAGGATCCCCTTATTCGCCCTTTTCCTTGCATGCATTCTTGAAAACATGACCGAAGAGTTGGAGGGTAGACGACACTTGGCAGTTTTCCTTTTGGTGTGTTTTCTCTTTATCCGTTAGTCGTGCATATAGAGACCAATTCTTCCCTGTTCAACTGACAACAGCTACACATTACCACATATGCGTGTTGTCACTTGTTATAATTATGAGCAGATATTGTGGCCAGGTGAGCGAAAACGTGTCTCCAGGGGGGAAATGGCTTTTCAAAGTTTATGTTACAGGCTTTAAAATGAGATATCTTGAACTGAAATATCCCAGGTAGTTTTGCTGTAACTGCTTGTCAGACCGGGCTTGGTGTGTACAACTGAAAATGGCAAATAAGCTCTAAATCCACTATATCCTATTATGAATACTAATAATGTAAAAATTACAGTTTTGTTGAAAAATGACCAAAGACATCTGATGTTTTTATCATAAAACTGGTTCTAGAGGTAATTTCTGAGGTCTGTTTTCGATTCTGAGTTCCTTGTGAAATTTTCAAAAACATTTGTGGCAAAAAATTCCCATTTGGAATAATGGAGTGTTTCCATGGCAACCAGAAATTGTCATATATGCCAATTTTCCAATTTTCCATGGCAACAAATGTTCCTTTTGCATTCCAAAATTGGAACGTTTTCAGTGGAGATTCTAAACATATCACTGGATTCCCCATGAAAAATTGGGCTCAACCTTTTTTTAGTATATGTGGACAGTCGAGGGAAAAGGGTCCTCCAAAGGTTAAACTCAATTATAAAATTGAGCTCATCAGCTTTCCAGTGATATATTTCATTAGCAGGTACCACTTCTAGTTTTTGAGAACTGGCTCCTTGAATATGTGTGGGCACTGTCCAATCTCAAATGCCAATAAGCTCTATCTTACTTTGTTTTAGAGATATCTCTATCTAATTAGCATAATTACGAAAATTCCCAAATATCCAAACCTTTTCAAACATTTGGTCACAGCTTTTATTCTTAAAATGGGATTTACATTCCGTCTTCAGCATAGAAATCTTTGTGGGGCCTGTAATCATTAATTTCTTGAAAAATTCAATTTAGAATGAAAATTTTGTTTCCATGGCAACCAACAAGTGCAAAAACACCAATTTAGGCCCAAAAATGTTCTTTTTACATTCCAAATATGGAAGGTTTTCATTAAAGTTGGAATTGTCTAAAGTGGCTTATTGTATTCTCCATCAAAAAGTAGTATAGAACAATTTTTATGATATTTTGAACAGTGTTGACTATATGGAGCCCCGTGGTGGCCAAAGTTGGAACTAAAAATCCCCCGCGGAGGTCCCTTTTCCCTTGTTGATCCACATATTTTTCAGTGTTTTACCCATATACTGCCCCCTGGTGGCCAAAACCAGTACTAAAAAAACCCCCTGGAGGCACGTTTTCCCTCACCTGGCCACATTATTTTAATGCAGAGACGTCTAAAGCGAATTTTCATTTTTATTTCAGTTCTGATTGAGGGCAATATACATAATTTCTTGAGGGGGGGGGGCAACAGGGCCCGTCCTCTGTTAGTGACGGGGGCAGGCCCCCCTTACTCTTTTCCTACGCAACCGCAATGTATTGTGTCAATGCAGTAGTTGAAAAATGCCTACCAGCACAATTACATGAGAATGGCCAACGATGGTGCTGCAGGGTGAATAGTAGACTGGCATAGAAAGGAGTGTTGACATCAGATCCCAAGTAACAGTGATCTAAACCTTTGCATCTCAACACAAACCCAAGTAGTACTTAGGATGTGCACCTAGGATCACTGTTATTTTATTGCTTGTACTGTTACTTTCATATAGGTTAATCGAACCCCAGATTATAACCCGAACTATCCACAAGCATAGGTTCCCTGAATCCTGTGAAATAAAAAAGGTCAAACCTTCTAGACTCAAAAAGATCAAACTAGGCAGATTTCAAAGGAATAAAAAAAGGTCAATAACCACCTGCGGAAATTACTCAGACCAGTTCCATTACTTAGCTGTCTGGCTGGACCTAATGTTAACATCACCCTCCCCCCCCTCTATGTGAGTCAAAATATTAGTCAGGCAGTCTAAACATTGCTATTCTGAAACCCTTCTGCTAAAATCGCCATATTCTTAAGTCAGCAGGGAATACCCATTTTCAAAGCAGTGTTGTTATTTCTGATAAAAGGTGCTCTAGCACGTTAAAGATGGGTTGTCACCTAAAATTCGTCAATTTTCTATTGATGCCATAATACTATTGTATATCCAATGCTATAAATACTCCCTTACTTTTAAAAGGATGGCATATGTCTAAATCTATCAAATAAGCATATTTAGTGCAATCATTTTTACTGTAGGTCGACACTAAAATTCCCTGTGTTGTGGTACTGCATGGCTCAGTGCATTCTCTACCAGGCTAGTTTACCCTGTACTCACCTGGGGGAGTGACTGAGTCATTGAGGTGAATAGGCTATATTGTTAACTATCTAAACTCATGTATTTATAGACAAATATCTTGCAAATATTGGGTACTGTGTATTAGCCTAAATGATTATGGAACCCATGGCATCCCTTTTAAGGAAAAGGTTTGGGAAGTGTATCAGCTGATATACCATCTTTAATGACCCAACTACACCTAACCGATCTGACACAGGTGGCCATCTAAATGCCATACCCAATTGCGATGATTTCAATGCAGTTATATTCCCAACTAACCAAACTGTAGTAGCATCTCAATATTATTTCATGTAAGGTATGACAGTCCATTTAACATATATCATTTCTGGACTTCAGCAACAGCTCGGATATCGTTGGGTTCAAATTCTTCGTAATACTTACCAACATGTCATAGATCTATTACAGGCCTCCATTTGCTTCCCATGTTTATCCCAATGCCTGGGCGGTTGTCTGGACGGTGCCTATTTCGCATTGGTTATGAACATACTGTTGGATTTACCTCAGCATAATTTGATACATAAATGTGGATCAACAAGGAAAAAGGGACCTCCGTGCGGGATTTTTAGTACCAGCTTTGGCCACCAGGGGGCTCCATATAGCTAAACAGGATCAATATATAACAAAAAAAATTCTAGACTCCTTTTTGATGTAGAACACAATAGGCTATATTAGAAAGTTCCCTTTATGGTGAAAACCTTCCATATTTGGATTGTGAAAAGAATGTTTTTGGGCCTAAATTGGTGTTGTTGCACATATTGGTTGCCATGGTAACATGATTTTCATTCTAAATCGAAAAATTCTAGAAAGTGATTGATAGAAGGCCCCAAAACGATTTATATGCTGAAAACTAAATATAAATATCATTTTTAGATCAAAAGCTATGACTTGATGTTTGACTTTTTTTTGATATTTGGTAATTAGCATAATTATGCTAATTAGATAGGAATATCTATTAAACGAAGTAAGATAGAGCTTATTGGCATTTAAGATTGGGTAGTGACCACACATATTCAGAGAGCCAGTACTCAAAAACTAGAGGCCGTACCTGCTAATAAAAGATAACATTGGAAAGCTGATGATCTCAATTTTATTATTGAGTTTTTACCTAGGAGGACCCTTTTCCCCCGACTGTCCACAAATGTGTGTACATGAACAGTGCATGAATCAATGACAGACGTGAAGAAGTGCTCTCATTAAGGTCCGGTGATGGGAGGACCTAGGGGTAATTAGAGAATGGTTTGGAATGCTGTACAGAGAATTAAATGATGATATGAAATCAACCATTGATCAAGTCTGCAAATTAATCTGGGGTCAGCTATAATTATCCCAGCTCCATCTCTAATAATGTCAGAAAATGCCCAGGGTCGTCATGGCCATACTTAGGCCAAAAAAAAGAAGGTTTGTTTCAGGTCACCCGACCGACCCTCTCAAAACAGGGCCGAACCTGCGTTTTTTATGCAATTTTGAAGACATTTTCGCATTTTTACCCTTTTTTGGTCAATTTTAGGGTTTTCAAAAAAGTTGGCTGATACAATGATGTAAAAAGAAATTTAAAAAAAATGGCCTTAGTATTGTTTAGCGTTTACTACTGATAGAGTTGACATAATGACATACACATTTGAATATAAAATGGATATTGTGAAGTTCTGGTCCTGAGATGTGATCATAGCTGCTTTAACTTTTACCCTCCGGTGATGTTACCGTCCATTTTACTTACTGTTGTATATTGTAATTGATTGATTCAATTCTGAGAGTTGTGAGGGAAAACATATGTTATATTTATTACCAAGGTTGGCATGATTTGATAGACCTTACCTGTAATGAAACTTTAGCCAAATAAGAATTACAAAACCCAGATTCAACTTATAATGACCCTAGCGATGAGCAAAATACTAACTAAGAGCACTATCATTATTATTTCAAAAAGGTCATCAGCCTTAATACTATATTATTAGGTTCCTCACCCATGAAGTATTTAGATGTAGGTTCCAATGAGGTTGGTTTTTCTTAGTGAATGATCAGTTCGGCTCATACCGTTCCCCCTATAGCTTTTATCACCTGCAGTGCCACATTACTCTAAGAGTACAATAACCTTCATTGGTTGTTCACTGCCCTTAGTGTTACAATTTAGCAAATAGTATGGCTTAGTGTAGTGAAACATGCCACCAGTCTCCACTTTGTATTTACTCTGAAACGAGCCACTATATCTATGACTACTGCACTGCATGCTAACTGCTTGCAATCATTGCTCCACTACCCACTTCGGTCTAGTGAGTAGTAATGAGGCGATTATAGTAGAATACTATGTAGAAATGTGGACATAAGTGGAACTGGTCTCTCTTTTGCTGGGAGAACTTCACTTCTCCTAAAAGTATATAACACATTCACTATTCCTTTGGTATCAGCTATGTCCTGCGGCGACGAAAAGTTCGCGTGCTCTTGAGCATCATTCACAGTGGTAGCTAAACAGGTTAGGCTGGAGCTAGGTTATCTGGTGACGGTATGATTGGGGAGGTCTGTAGTGATGGACATCAAGATGTAGATAGTGACCATAACACCTATATATAGATGTAGAATGGATGTATCGTCCGACACACGAGCATCTGGCATGGGACTCTAGCATTAACAAAACCTACCAACACTCATATGTTTTCGCTTTGAGGGTGATTCAACATAAATAGGCTATGAAAGTTTAACCAATAGAAAAAAAACTGGTAATTGGATGCAGATCATTGCCTATATATGATATATCCCCACTCCCCCATGGTCCCTATGGTTGCCTATATAGACCTCATCAAGAGCGTGGATTTTGACAAAGGATGTCGGAAGAAACTGTGTTCTCTTTTATGGAAAATAGCTGGAGAAATGCTTTCTAGGGTGGCAGGCAAACAGATAAGAGGTAACGAGACTATTATGAGAGCAAGAAAGGAGAATGGTGTCGACATTTACCAGTGGCTTTATGTGTATTGTCTTTTATATTGCACCTGGTAATGCACGTGCAGACCAAAGATCGCTTCCTGTTTATGCTGATTGTCCACTGGTCAAATAGTGATAAAAGCATGAGGCAACAGCATTATCATCTGCCAATAGGTGTGCATTACTGGATATTGCCACACCTTAGTGTTGTCCCTCAGTAATTGAGCAGATAATATGTGTAAGGTGTGACGCTCTGATCGAGGTTGGTCATGGGAGAGTATTCCGCATTAGCAAGATGACCTGTGTAGAGCGCCATGTTTGTTGGTACCAGTGAATATCCTCTAACCTCCAGCAACCAGTTCAGGCAAATCTCGTGGACGAGATCAGGGTACAAACATGGCCTAAGTAATGTGCGTGGCTTGTAGCTAGACATTCCTTATGTCACCTGTCCATGATAGTGTAGTGGTTAGCACTGTGGCTTGCCAATGCAAAGATGCTGGCTTCGAATCCACACCAGGGTTGCTTGGTTTATCAACCATGACTTTTTTTTCAATATATAAACATTCAGATTACCTCTATATTATTATTTCCAATGGTTGGATAAGTGTTCTGTTTCCATAACCTATTACATTAGGTACACCTCAATATAACTATGAAAAGAAATAAAAAGGGTTACAAAAATCCATCTGGCTTGGGAGGGACTAGAACTCCTGCACCTTGTGTCACAAAGCCACAGTGCTAACCACTACACTATCATGGACAGGTGACATGAGGAATGTCTAGCTACAAGCCACTCACATTACTTATGCCATGTTTGTACCCTAATCTCGGGCATGAGATTTGGCTGGGCTGGTCCCTGGTGACCAGGGGGATACAATTGGTACCAGAGCAACACCTGGTGGCAGCACCAGTATCTCGCTAGTGCCTAATTGCAACCCCACCCACTGCGCCATGTTATGTGCATGCATATATCAAAGGTATACGGCCAATTTCATTTTTTAATTGCAATGCCGTATGGCTGAGACTCGAGCCTCAATGTCATTGTAACAATACAAATGTCACACAGATAAGAAGCGATTGTGAGAATCTAGTGCAATACTTCGTCTATAGCCTACCTGTTAGCCACCTTTAATGTTACTCTCGTTCCCAAATCCTTCCGGAGAAGGCTCTGGTAACTGCCAACTGACTTTGAACCTGGGATTTTGCTGGGTTTGGGCAAATGTCTGCTGGTAGCTTGGCACCAGTGAACAGGAACTGGAAATGGAACCAGAAAGTATGATGGTAAAACTACCATCACACATTCTGGTACATGTCCACAGGTTCCAAGCTACCAGCAGGGATTGCTCAAACCCAGTAAAATCACAAGTTCAAGCTCATGTGACAGTTACCAGAGCATTCCTTTGGAAGTATTTGGGAACGAGCAATTAGAGCGTTATGATTAGTAGAGGGATATAATGATAAGTACATGAAGGCCAGTCACACTAGATCCATGATTGTGGTTAGACTTAAACAGTGTGTCAGCTATTTAAATGCTGAATTAATATAATGTAGAGTTACATCCCACTCCATATCTAAGGCAGTTACTGTTAGGGTGACGAGAGGTCTACTCTCGGTATGAATTTAGACATGCACGTTCAATTCACAGTTACTGCTTTGCTTACTTCCGGATTTGTGGTCTCTGCTGCTTTTAGAGATGAAAGGAGCCCTGGATCGCACCCCCAAACCATCGCCGGGTCCTGGGACAAATTCCCCAAATGAAGAAAAAATGTCAAGCTTGTGAGGCTAAAAAGGTCACAGTGGGCAGATTTCACAGGAATAAAGAAGGTCAATTAACACCCATGGAATAACTCAAACTAGCTTCCTGTAGCTTATTCTAGACATTAATTTGCCTGCTTAATGATTCATGTAAAAATAGCATCACCGCTGTCTACGTCGATATCTTAAATCAGGCAGAAATTCTAGATATTTTGTTTTCAACAACAATGATGCTTTGAAACCCTTCTGCTAAATTTGTCATTATTGTGAAGTCAACACCCAGTGGGAAAACTAAGCTGTAGGTTACTTTAATGATTCAATGTCAGCCTTTACATGATACCAACGGTTGATATATGGTTGGAAAAACACAATTCTTTTCCACTGAAGTGCATGCCTACCTATAATTACAAAATCTTGAATGAATGGTTTAATCATCATATGGCTTTTAATTACATGATTTTATCAGGTCACGTGAGAAAAGCGATATTACTGTCATGAGAATGATTAGATTTTTTCATGTTATCAGCATTATAATAATTACTTTTTCAAAATTCATAAGGACAGGTACACCTATTGAAAATATGAAATACCCAAATTGACCCATTAACACGAACAATGGACGGAAATGTATCAGACAGAACAGTAGTAAGATACTCTTCTAAATAGAAATGTCTTAATTCGATTAAATAAATCAAGAAAAATATGAGATTTATCGATCATTGTTGGAATAAAGTGCCTTCTAACCATTGATTTCTCTCAGGTAATTGTAGTTAGCGTGCCTCCTGGTGATTATTATCATTATTGTTATTTGAGCTACTCACATCAACAGAGGTGTTGTTGATTGATTTACCCTTTAGATCGCCATCTAAAACTTCACACCTCTCATGCGTCCCTCATGCAATTGAATTTAAAAAATACATTAGAATTGTTTAGCTCTCTACGGATTCATTTATAAATATGACGACTGTAATTTTCCTTCTGGCAAGTCTGAAGTCTGAACGCAAACCTTATAACATAATACATGAATAGGGATTTGATATGCATGGCCCCTGCACGACCTTTCCATGCATGTGTATATTGCCACGACTAATAGGTAACATGGGAATGATGAAAAAGAAACTTATTGGGATCTTATTGAGTTGCAAAAGGATAATTATGAGGACACATTTGCTTCTGGAAGAGGGGAAGGGATCGTTCCGTTCAGTAATAGACGGTCCGAGTGGTTACGGTCGATATCCCTCACTTTATGATTGCCTACAGGCTGGTGTTTTTCTTGGCTGCAGCTTTTCATGTGGTCATGCATGGTTGCACCTGGGGGCTGCTGGGGGGGGGGGGGTGGGGGTTCTTGTGGAGGGGGGAAGCTGATATTTATATGAAGCTCTCCTCCAGTAGGGGCGTGCCCCTCCATGTCATGCCCAGATGGATCGGCTTCCGTCTCGGACACTCAGCCTGACAGTATGAGGTATGACATGGACAGCTCCAGGGCCAAGACGGATCATTATACGCCAGCAAGAGAAACCATAGCGGTACATGTAGCTAGAGTCTATACCTCACAACCTGGCAGACTACCACCAAGAGGAACCATAATAAAGCGACATCTATGTAGAGTCTATCTGCCGATTGCCACCGAGAGAACGCATAACAGTGAATGGACAGGTAGAGTCTAGCTCTCGCAACCTGGTACACTAGCTGCCACCGAGAAAATAGCCAGAGTATAGCTGTCTGCTACTGGTACTGAGAAAACCCATAGAGATAGATCTAGCTAGAGTATATCTGCCACAACTTGGCAGACTGCCACTGCGAGAAACCATAACAGTAGATGCAGTAAAATGGGGGCAAAGGGTAGTAAGTTAGACCGTGGGTTACAACGCTTTTGCAATGAGGGGACAAGGTATACTGGTTTTTTTTGCACACCAACCACGCTAGAGAACGCGAATAAGCCATTGCAAATTAAACGTACCGCTTGTTTCCTTCAAATATGAACCACAGAAATGTAACCATACATGATGTAGGCCACCTACCAAAACATATCATACCCTTTATAGCATCAAGCCACACTGAAATCCGTTTATAGCTATTAATGTCCAAACGCAACGCTGTAATAACCTCTCTGATAGGCCACGTATAATATAGCCAGGGCTCTGCTCTGCATCTGGTTGCATTGGAGTCTGGATGGTAACCACCAATTGCTACATGGTATATGACGTGTTGTGGCCGCGAAAATGGCCGTTGTAAATTGTCGTCAGCTAACGATAGCTAGCTACATCCTAACTAGGGTCAGTCAGACAGGCTGCATCCATTTTGTATAAAAGATATCAGAACCCCTTGGTATCCCCCGATGAAAGTATTGCAGACCGCCAATGACCCCTGTAAATATCCTCTACCCTTAAGGGCCTTGGTCATTATCGAGGGCACTGGAGGACTTCTGTGTGTAATATGCCACATAGTCAGGGTCAGCCGTTTACTGCTCAGGGGTGTCGGAACAGGGGGGGGGGGGGCGGGGGACCATGCCCCCCCCCAATCCTAGACATGGGGGGACCAGAGTATCAATTGGCCCTGTATTTGATCTTCATCTCATACATACCAGCATAGAGCTTTTAATATACACATGAAAGAATATTTCACATAATGCTAGCTTTCTCTGGTATCCACTTCTACACTGTTTTTCATTGTTTTATAATGGAGTCATGGGCAAGACCTGCTAACATAGCTCAGTCAGATTAATGGCTATACCTTTCCTTGGTATTGCAGACTTCAAATGGCCCCTGTAAACAACCTATGCCCCAGGGCCCTGGTCATTATCGAGGCCACTTGCGGGTTGCAGAACTTCTGTGTGTAATATGCCATGGTTAGGGTCCGCCATTTCTCGCTCTCCTGATTATTTTGGAAATAACACCCTATCGCAAATCAACTGTATTGAAAAGCATGCAGATATTGCAAAAATGTGAAGGCTAGTTTGGTTCCTCATACTGCAGATAACTGCAGATGACCTTCCAACACCTTCCCATAACATTTCACCTTCGAGTGCATAACTTTGAATGTAACGCCAGTTAGTACCCTACCTGATCCTTATCTCATACACCTTATGTCACACAAATAAAAGAACATTTCACACAATTATTTATGTTAGCTTTCACTGATATCTGAATATATTCAAACAGTTAACACCAACTCTTCTACACAGTTTAAAAACGGAGTCAATGGCAGTTGAACCTGCTAACAACAGCTCAGTCAGATTGATTCCTATATACTTTGCTGTACGTACACGAGCCAATCGGCTTTTTCCTGTGTAGGTTTGCCAGCGCTGCACCTCGCGTCTCGTCTCTATAATTAAATTGTTCCTCCAGGGTTCTACCTCAGTGAACACACACTTGAATCCCTTACTAGACACCCTGTGGAGAGGCTAAATTGAGTCACCTAGAGGACAAATTTAGTCAGTAGGAGGACAGATTCAGCCAGCGGTGTGGAATAGCGGAAGTATCGTCTTATTTGTATGTGTGAGGTGTCCGGTCCACTAACCCTGATCAATAGGCTCCTCGGTCCGATTCGCGACTCGCGAGCTGCTTATCAAAAGGCCGGTGAGTCACTTGTAGCCCTGTCGCATGGTTAAAGGACATTTATTGCCCTCAGAGAGGCCAAAGGAACCTGTGTAGGAGCTGGAAACTAGAACGTTCAAAGAGGAAGGACGTCCAAGATGTGAATTCGGAAGGGGCACACAACATCTAAATTGAGTAGGAGGCAGTGTCTGACAAATGCATATTTTTTGTATATTTGCAAGGTACCTGAAACAATGTATTATTGTGGGTGAATAGGTTCTGACATCCGGGACACAGCCGTGTACTGAACAAATAAATATTCAAATGTTCCACAATACAGTCTAGTTCGGGAGAGTGGCCTATCTAACCCATCTCTTACATCGACCTGTTATATATAACCTACACTGGGTCCCTGTACCTCTCCTTGTCTCAGTGTCCTGGTGACCACAGACGCTCTCGGTGACAGGTTTCATTTCCCCATTTTGGACAGTAGATTTACTGTCATGAACTACACTGAATACTTCTGTGAGTGATACTAGGGTTGAATTTTCGACTTCTTACAAGCAATACCACTAGGCCTACACGCTAGCTGTGATGGTCGCCGAACCTATGCAATATAAGAGGACAGCATATCGCAATGTAAAGGTGGCTCTAAACTTAGTCATCAGGTAATTACCTCAATTTAAAAAGAGTGTTGGCTTGAGCCACTACATCTCGATGATTTAAAAGTATCAGAATAAGCTCCTAAGGCAACTGTATGTATACCATATTGCTCATATATTTCCTTGAACTGCATATCGCGAACCTGGCCTTACTGTTATATCATTAATAACCAACCAACCAACAAAATATTACATTTGATTATGATCATGACGTAACTATCAGTGTGTAGATATCACTGCTTAAATCAGAAATCCCTATGGCACATTATCGTTCTATCATGTATCATGCATGTACGGCTTCGATATTGAAAGCTGACTCTGTAATGGATGCCTTGGTACCCCTAGCCCACTGTCCAATTTCCCTAAGCACTGCCCTAACAGCCTCATGTGATTGTTAAATTGTAATTGGCTCGATCCATCATAGGTAGGCAGCGGCGCAGGTGTTTATACATGTAGAAGGTGCTGTTTTGGTGTTGCCTCTTGTTTTTTGTTAGTCATAGGGATCTATCACAAAACAGTCAACACATACACCATATGAAATGGAACTTTATAATGGTTGATGGTGGTGTTTTTGTTTATAGTTTGGCTCATTAACCCTTAGTTCTGCTGTTCTCTGTTACTGAGTGCTAGGTATATGATATTTAAGTTGTTTATCCCCCTGATTAATTTCACGTTGAGAAACAAAGACTATATACTTCTACTAGGACCGGTCTCCAACGACTTCTTTCTATGCTCGCTGGACGATTTATAATAATTATTCACAGCTACCTTTGCCCCCTCAAGGCTGGGGTTGACTTGCTTTAGACCCCATAGGTTCGATAATTGTAAGAGTCAGTCCATATACCACAACCTTAACAGACCATATACCATAATTATAAAGGACAAAGAAGTTGGCATTAAATTAAAGTAGGTCTATTGCACATACAAGTGGCCATGAATGGGTTTGTGATAGCAACATCCTGTATAATATCCTTTCACTACCCAATCTGTTCATGAATTCAGCCTTTGTCGGCTTACCAAAATAAATAGTGAAATAGGTATCATAGAATTTAATTGATCTTTTTTTGTGTTGTAAGAGTTAGGTGGTTAGTTTTATTGTTAGCGGCGGGATAACTAAACAACTTTGTTCCACTTGAGCGGGAATTATATTGCATTGGATAGCAAATGAAGGTGCGAATATAACGTCACTGTCTAGGCTGACGCACTCTAATATGCGTAGAACAGGACGGCGGCCATGGCGATAACCCTGCTAACTAAACACATTACTGAACTTATATTAGCGTAGGCCTATACCAACTGCGACTGTTACTGCCGACATCCATCCACCTGAAACCGGACATCCGTTTCATTAGAGTTATAGAAACTATCCCAGGCTTAGTAGTACACATGTACTAGGATACTAGTACAACTCTGAGGAAACACTGTGTCATCTCCCTAACTGATGAGACTAGATTATGATAATAATCATAAGTACATTTACATAAGTACAGTTAAAATGTAATAATTGTCAAACATGCAGTATAATTATATACTGCTAAATAACATTGTTTAAGCCAGGCATCTACAATGCTACAAGCAGTGCAACTAGCTATCCACTATGTATTATAGGACATTGAATAAAGTTGAGCCCAATTAGGTACTTGTACTTAATTTTGTTATAGTTATATTTTATAAAGAACTACTCTGGGTAACTTTTCCATACTTGGTATAATAATTGTGTCTCACAACTATAGTTGAGAGATCCAGTATCAAGTGCTTCTTGGAAGTCGAATAGGTAAATTTACTTTGCATAAATTGGACAAATGCTCGGTTGGAGGTGCGGCACAATAGTGCATTGCGTTTTCCCACTTCACCTTAGCGAGTCGGTCATGGTTTGTCTAATTCAGTATAAGCAGGGCCAAACTCTCCACAAGGTAATAAAGTTAGTTCTTTTTCCCCTAACATAATGTCTCGCTGGGCGACGAGGCTTGGCGGTTGTGTTTTATAATATTATTCACAGCTACCTTTGTCTCCTCAAGGCTCGGGTTGACTTGCTTTAGACCCCATAGGTTCGATAAATGAGCTGGCTTTCAATGAATCACAGGAATGTGTACACCCCCTTGATCTGGTAAGACAAGACTCCCCAGTCCACATCTGGTTGATACTGCTGGTGAGTTGGCCGGCTTGACCAGAGGATCGATTTCGAATCCAGCAGCCACATACAATACAGAACACTATAACTTAACTATGGGCTATGAATTTCCAGCGACCCATTGTAGGCCAGCAGATCTGATATAAACAGCCCTTGACAGCCACGCCAACACCTCAGAGAGCTACTATAGAGATTAGTCATTCATATTTAGTGATGTGGGAATTCATGATGTGGTAATTGTGGTGGATTTCAAAAGTATTTTATTCACAGGAAGTCAACGTTTAAATGCTGATGGGTGTGACACGGACACATTATTGTTGAAGTTTCCTGGTGCAATGTTTATTCTGTGCAGAGGATAATGGGGATAAATGTAAAGGGGGCACTTTATTTTGACCAAGTTGGCATGCTTAACTCTCACTCACAATCGGTGCTAATTATGTGTATGGCTCTCTTCTTAGCTTCTGATAGTCGTTATGTATCACCAGAGCTTTATCACCCTCATTAAAATGCCATAATGAGAGTTTTTTTAAAAGAAAATTTCGGTTCACCATTGGCAATGTATTTGCATACATGCACACAAGTGTATACGATGGTGATCTTAACTGTGAGGGGTTCAGTCAGTAACTAGAATGATTTCAGTGAAATGGATATGGGATATTATAATTATATTTTGTATCTGGGAAGATGTGATAGGAACAGGGTAGTAAAAGTAGTTCTAATAACCATAATAAAACACATTCTATGGAGGTAGGGTATGTTCTGGGGTGTGTGTACCACATCCAGGTTCTAGAGTGTGTTTGTGCTGTTTTCGAGTCAGTTCTAGCGTGACCTTCGAACTGTCTCCAAAACAGTATACTTTCACATGATGTATGCTATGCTATGGTCTTGTATATATAACTATTTCTAAGAGAATTTAGAAAAATACAAATTATGGAAAATTACCATTTTTACTAACTTCCCTTGCCCAATTTTCAGCGCAAGGAGCCATAGGACCAATATAATTTTGCTATCAAACTTTAGGCCAATAATGGCATTTTCATTGGTGAAATGCATTACCTGGTACTATTTATCCCTCCAACCAAATTTGGGCATTGAAAAAGGGGTAACAATTTATATTTGGTCATTTTGAGGCGGCCATATTGGATTTGCATATAGTATTATGGGAGACACTGCATCTTTGATCTTTATGTTGAGACCTTCATGGACAGTTGGAATGCAAATTTCCAGGGCATGTGAAATACCCAGTGAACAAAAAACGTTTATTAACGTTTTGAAACGTTTGCAAGTATAACGTTATTTTACGTTATATGTAAACGTTATTTAACGTTCTTGTATGGTTGACCATAATAACGTTTGTACAGACAACGTTATTTAACGTCACTTAACGTTATAATAGGGTTATCATGGGTAGAGTCTGAGAGGAGGAGGAGGGGGTTGACTCTTATTCGGTTGAGGGGGGATTTTGGGAACGGGGGCGTGATATAGGCAATGTAGGCCCTACTGGAAGTTTTTTTGTGCTTTGAAATAAAAAGTTAAAAAAGGTAAGGGAATGTGATCTGATCTGGTCACAGGAAAGCAATATAAGTCTCCAATGTGCACCGTATACCATCTAGCTCTGTGGCTTCTATGTCTAAGGCGTAGTGTAAGACATCAGAAGGTTGTGAGTACGATTCTCACCCATACCAACAACTACGTTCTTCCATCTATATAAACCAAAGATCTTTTCTTTGAATATTATATTTTACCTCAAGAGGAATGGAAAACTCACATAATGTGAGATAAAATAAGGTAATGAATAATGCAGTAAGTGTTCTGACCTGCCTCATACTTGTTAGTAAGCAGGCCTTTTAATAGGTCAGAGTATTTACCAACCTGGTAACATTATTATGTCATTGTAGGTGGAGTTATGCTTTCAATGGGTTTAATAGGTAAAGTAAAAAACGAACCGCCTATTTTGCGATTCCGGATGATTTTCTTTAGATATAAATTTGTCCAGGCCCATTAATGGGCCTGGAATGTTCGAGGCTGACAAAACCTCCGTTCAAGATAGAAGAGGTGGAATATGAAAATAAACCTACAGTGAGGACAATACAGCGTCATCACCTGAGCAGAGTATTTATGTCCAACCTAGGTATCAGAAGACGGGTCATTCGGGCCTTGCTGTGGGCCATGTTTTTTCTACCTACTTTTTCCTAGATACACATTTATAATCATATGAATGAGTAGAATTTTTCCCATGACATCATTCAGTTATCCCGCTAGCTCAGATAGGCGGGCACTGAACTCTAGATTGGTAAGTAGGGAGTTCGAATCCCGATGTTGCTAACATATGGTATGTTTGAGAACTAATTTCTATTTTGCATATTTCTAAACTAAAAGTGTATTGTTTATTGCCGTATTTTTACCATATTGAGTTGTACATACATACGGCCCCATGCATATGGAATGCCCGTCTGCCATGTGCTATACTGCCATTAGGCCTATGTCTATTCAAAACCTAAAAAACGTAAAATAACGTTGTGATAACGTTATACATTTGAACGTTTCTACATAACCTTAATATAACGTTATTTTGAGTCAACGTTTTAACGTCAGATAACGTCATATTAAGGTTATGTAGAAACGTTGCCATAACCTTTAGAAAACGTTATTGTAACGTCAGATAACGTTTTCTTGTTAGCTGGGTAGCGGTTTTGATGCTATGATTGTTCAAACATTTTCAATTTGTAGTTGCAATTGTAAAAATTACCACCGTTTCCACTCATTGCTCAAGTATAAACCTTAATCAAAACCTTATGATACTAGCATTTTCCAAGAGTGTATGAATGTGTGAGAAAACTCAAGCAATACCAAACCTCTAGGTCATTGCACTCTGAAAATATTCCATTTTGAAGATATCACAAAATTGGGATTTTGCAGACTGAGGAGAAAACTCCCTTATGTTCAGCGGCCAGAATCTCAGAAACTTACGGGAGTTGGATGCTATAATTCTGCCTATATTTTGTCTATAAATATCTCTATAACATAACATGGAATGGCCCAGGTGACCTTATTCAAGCTACTACGTGATTTCTTAGACATAGAATTCTGATGTCACATAAAAAATAGACTATTTCAAGCATGATTGAACAATTTAGTAGTAGTTCACAGTAGTTACGTCCGGCAGCATGCATAGCACTGTAAATTGCTCTTGATGTCAATATGACTGTGTGAAGACCGGGGTTAGATACCTTTGAATGAGGAGGAGACGTATTTACTCGTACTCATATAATGAAGAACATGTATTGATAACTCGTGCTGATATCTAATACAGTAGTACGTTGATAGAGCGCCGTATATCATGTTCAGACATATGTACAGCCAGAAATTACCTGATGCTATCAAACCATACTACCTAATGGCCATACGTGACCTCTCATCCTATACATTTTGTATTACTTGTTTGTTGTACTGTGCCAATCAACCCTTTGAGGACCACAAAGTGCTTCAGTGCAAAAGGGTAGATGCGCCTCTTTCAGACTCTCCTTGGCAATGTGACTCCTTTTCTCTGGGCTACAGTTATGTCAATATTCCTGTGGCTCCAGAGGGGTCAAAAGCGACCTGGCGACCTGGGCCGTTTTGGAGGCGACTTTCGACCTAATGCAATAATAAAAGTGACCTGGCGACTTTTTGAGAAAATTGACAATACTTAAGGGGGTCCATAAAAGCGACTTTGTGACCTAGACCCCTTAATTTCGGCGACTTTCCGACCTCAGGGGGAGACCCCTCTGCACTCCCATTCCTGCTTTTGACTGTCGGAATATAGTGGGACGGACCAATTTCTATATTTGCACTGAATTTCTAAGATTAATAATGAGCAACGCTGATGTGCAACTGAGTAAATTTAAAGTGAACCCATGGCAGTGTCATCTGAATCTGGATCATGTATATAACAGTAGACCTCGATAATCCGACCAGCCCCGTTTCAAGAAAACAGCAATCTTATCTTGAGGGTTCCGGTTTATTGAAGACATATTAATTAAGGTCCGACTGCAACAATGTAATGGGAGGTCCTGGGTTGCATGTGTCGACAATACCAACTATACCCTTTCACCAATGAAATGAAACAGGAGCTCATCTTTCCAATTTCTATTGTGTCCCTTACTCATATCAAATATCGCAATTAATCGAGAACTTTAGCTATTATTCACGGGTAGACAGACTGGTAATTATTCTGTAGCACAAGCAATGTAAAGGTTCTTTAGTCAAAACCATTGCAGAAAGGGGGATCAGTATCGATTACTCAAGTAAATAGAATTCAAAAGACTAGCAATCTTCACAGAATTTGGGAAACTCAGGTTACTTTTTGTCCGCTCCATCTAGAGTTACAGGCAGTCACTGCAGACGGTGCTTCTCTGATAGTAACCTCAGCCAATCAGAAAGCTAGAGTGTAATGATGGGAAGATGCACAGTAATATGGCCAATACGTGTTGTCTTATAAGACTGTGCAACAGTAATGCCATCTTGTTCTGTGACCTTTGGAAGATCTACCGATATGTGCTTTCTACCAGGTTGCTTTCCCGAAATCATTATTATGCTGTCAACATAATCATTGTTTTTCTGTCATCACAGTCATTGTCATTAATTCATCGATGTAATGTAGGTAGTCAAAACAAAGCAAGAAATAGGCATTGGGAAACAGCTTGGGCTGCACTATTAGTACTAGTAGTACTTAGCAGGATGAATAGCATAGCATCAGTGCGCTCATCTGAGCAGCCAAATCAAGCTTGGTAGAACTGACTGTTATGAGGACCGAGATTTCGTTCTGTGATTTCAGTCTGTAGAGGACTGTGAAGAAAGTGTTCCTCCAACCACATGACCACAACAGAGACCACTTGTCCCTTTGTGGGATTAGATGACAAGCGTGTCTCATGAACAACATGAGAGTCACTTGTTTTCAACATTTCATTCTTACTGGGCTGGTTCTAACCTTTCATTAGTTGAATCTTATCCCATGGCAGGATTTGCAACCCATTGCTTAATAATTACTTCCATTTCCACATCACTGATGCATCTTATCAATATGATATAAGGTGTACCAGGAAAAAATTCAGTATCACCGATGTATCATGCGTCATTCTATAATAGATTAATAATCATAGTCACTTTGTAACAATAGACATAGATCTACACCAAGAAAAATATGAGGGTCAGCTGGACGCTGGATGTGTCGTCAAAGGGACTCTCCTACAAGGTTCAGGAATTTTAGTGAGAGTCAGGCATTGCTGGACCCACCCACAAGTGGATCAGGCATTGCTGGACTTACCCGAAGTGCTAAACATTCTGGCCATGCTGGATCCTTATGCCAGAGTCTGGTCATGCTGGAATCTGGAGTGAGTCTCTTTTAACCTTCAAGAGTCCAACATTTCAGACTCTGACATGAGGGTCCAGCATGGTCAGAATCTGGCAATAGTCCAGCTAGTTATTGAAGGTACAGCATGGACTGACCCTCACCAAAATGGACCTTGACCCATCTTTGTTAGTTCAGCAGTGCTTGACCTTTGTATGAAAGTGCTTTCGGTGACATGGGCTGACGCTCATGTTTGCCTAAGTGTAAACCTTGCAAACAAAATCTCAAGTGGAACTCGTGATATTCTTGTGTCCTGACCCCTATGAGAATTCAAAACGTTTCTGGAACGAGAAAATATATGGAGAGTTTCGCCAGAGAAGTACAAAAGACGTTTTCTTTTGTCATATTATCAGGAATTTCCAGTTTTTTTGAATGGCTCAAACTCATAGGATAAACCTGTATGGGAATAGTTGTTTTATGAAAGTGACCCTAACCAGTGCTAACTTGAACATTTAAACACACAGAGATTACCTGATTCTATAAAACATCTCCATATATACTGTTTATATTATAAACAAAACTACGTAGTGCACAATTTCCTTCATACTATTACCCAATTACGCTAGGTGCGTTAACGTTTATCAATTCTCACAAGAAGGGCACTCAAAAGCATTAGGAATGTGATGATGCACAATCATGCTATTCAATTTCTGGTATTTTGGGGTTCAGAGCTCTAGAAGTACGGGATTCCACTGTCCATGTACAGTATAATTATATTAACGGTGTATATTTCCCCGGCTCGACTATGTAAACTATGGCCCTATATTTGGCATATCTTTATTGGTTTGAGTGAGAGTAGCCCATGACTTCCTGATCCAGCAATAGAGAGAATTCGGGGAGCGCTAGTGGCTGTATCTCATGAGTTTGTAACAATTGAAACGTCTTTGACCGGGTGTCGTATTTGACCTGTGTAATCTTTGACCGGTGTAGTCTTTGACCAGCACGCTTCAAGGGGGCTGAAAGTGGGGCTATATACACAGAAATGTCGGGAACTTTGTAGTATATAGTGTTAACATATCCATTAACCTTTTCCCCCCGTTTCTGTGTACATATCCCCCATTTCAGCCCTTTTGAAACTTGCTGGTCAAAGACTACACCGGTCAAAGACTACACAGGTCAAAGACGACACCCGGTTAAAGACGTTTCAATTGTTTCAAACTCATGAGACATGGCCTAGTACACTGAAAATCTCAGGGTCGTCATTTTGACAATGCCAAAACTGACAACTTTAGGTAGTCAAAGTGACCACCTTAGGTCGTCATTGTGACTACCCATCTGAGCCATTCAGACCAAAGTTGTCATAATGATGACCTTAGGTAGTCACAATAATTGGGTAGTCAGAATGACTACCTTAAGGTTGTTAATCTAGGTATTGTCCATTTGAAGACCTAAACTCATCAGTAATGACAACTCTCAAGTCCTAGGTTGTCCCAATGACTACCTTATGCCACATAATTCTATTCCTCACTTGCTACCTATGGCACGCTACTGCCACCTGGTTTTAATATCTGCATAACTATATCTGTCATGAGATATACACTGGTGACAGGGAGCAGAGTGGTCTCTATACCTTTGGGGCAATCATTCTCACCCATTGGCAACTTATTTATAACAAGTAATGCTACTTAGTTCAGTCAAGACTAAACCAAATATGTGAAAAGGATGCCTCTCACTGAGAAGTGAACTAATTAGAAACTATATTCATAGACCATTCTCCACTCCATCTGCCATTATTCATTATGACTACCTATGTCGTCATAATGACTAGGCTCCTTGCTCTGGGTTTTTAGTGTATCTCTTTGTGTCCACCATCTAAAGTTGCAGGCAGCTCCTGCAGATGGTGCTTCTCTGAAAGTAACTTCAGCCAATCAGACACCTAGACTGTATGACGTCATTGCTAACGAGTGGTGCCTCCGCCTAATCCCCGAATGTAGGACTGGATAATACCGTGGTAACCTCCCGGCTATCATCTCCCTTCGTGCCCCCCCCCCCCCCTCCGGCAGCCTGTTATCTCATTCTAACCAATAGCATGTCAATAATACATCAAGATTTATGTGGGTACCTGGTAGTTTGAGTAGCTTTCACACGCTCATTTATTTAGGCTCCACCAAGCATCTTATGTACACAATACCCGGGACACAATACCATCATACCATGCATGCACGGAGAGCACAGTATTCCCAACTGAAGTTTCTAGGCGCTGATCGGCTGTGCTTTGTCCCCGGGCTTTGTCACATGGTTCGAGGTGGTCTCCCTGGTATAAATCTCACGGAGCATGCTTTATGCTTCAATGGCCGCTTGGTGTTTTACTGATTTGATGATTTTGGTCGTATAAATTATTCAACCATGACTGATATTTTCCGCCATCACAATGCCTATGAGCCACTTATTCAGTGCTGGATCAGGGAGTTGAAATAAAAGAGAAGGACACAGCCCAAACCTCGAAGGGGCGCTACCTTAGACCAAATTGCTCTTTAAGAAAAGAGGTGTGTTTCAGGCAACCGGCCCTAGCTTTTCAACAGGACCGACCCCTAGCATATTTTTTTCTCAATCTTTGGATTTGGATTTGGATTTTTGGATAATCAAGTTTTTTTTAAATCAATTTCAGCAAATTCTTGGTCAAGAAAAAGAAACTACATCTGATGTTAATGGACTAAACAGTAGTCTAACTTCAGGAAATTGTATTTTAGCAGGAATAATCAACATATTCTTGATCCTCATAGTTACTGGAGAAATCAGTGAGGCACCAAGAAGGGCCGTTATTCGAGTAGGCGATGCGGGACTGATTATTGTTATATTCAACATATTAAGTATATGTTTTTTTTTGTTTTTTTTTTAATTTATTAGGTTTAATAAATACAGTTACACAAAAATAAAATATAAATGACCCAAGCCTAGCACGCGCGCATTGTCCTACTTCCGCTAGGACCTCTTTTTTTGCATTATATATTCATTCACGAAACATATTGTCCAGGTATGACAACATCTTTAGAGTATTATATATTATGTGTATTCATGGTGAGGGAGTTCCATCGATAGACATCAATGTATATATTGGTACATGTGTCTGTGTCCGTGCATAATGGGCACCAGACAAACATAAGAGGGAATAGAAAAGAGGAGCTAAAGACCCTTTGTGATAGGGATGGCCTATGTGGATTAAAACTAATTAATTATTTAGTTCAATGTCGCGAGTAGGAAATGAGAGCAATAATATATATGACATCAGAGATTAGATCATTTGCTAACATAAAAAAAGTAATTTTGATAGGGAGTCCCGTGCATAATTTTAGGGTTTTGGTCCTTTGAAGTAAAAAAAAAAGAGGAAAAACTGTCTAAATCTCATATTTAAAGGCCAAAATAATGGGTAACAAGCCAAGGATTAGGGTAAAAAATGTATATATCTTATACCCTTGTTTGTTTTAAGTACAGGTTGAGATCTATATCAATCTCAATAATGATTTATTGGTAAATAATACTAATATTCTAATTTATGTTAAAAATAGCAAATATCACTGGCTCCAAATATATCAAATATTTAAAGTGCAATAAAATACTCAGTTTTGCTCGGAATTGTCCAATTATTGGGTATGGCTTAGTGTGCATGTATATGCATCAAGTTATATTATATTAGCCTATTCTGACAACTTAAAGCTAAATGCGCAGAGAGCTGCACAGTAGTCTATATTCGATGAGTAGCGATCTACCTTGAATGACAATAAAAGTTGCAGATTTGGTAAATACCTATGCAGTAGCTAGGTTCTGTCCATAGCAACTCAGACTTTGCAGATCCGACTGTTCTGAGGAGTGAAACCTCACTGAGTACACTCAGTCTCATCTTGGAAAATACTTATTCTGTCGCATGGCTACAATAGAGACTACTCATCTCTTTGTTGGATCAGATGACAATAGTGTCTCGTTAACAACGTGATCGACAGTGACTTATTTCCAACATTGATTTTGATTCCAACTAAACTGCCAATTCATGACTTTCAATTGTGGAATCTTATCCCATTGCAGGAATTTCAACTTTTCACTTATATAACAAAGCCTTCCACAGCCATAGACAACTTACTGTGGTGCGTTAACCGCTCTGTAGCAATGAAAAAAATCCTGAGACTGCACTTGTGCGGCAGGACTCTCCCTGATAAGATGTCTTTGTGCTCTATAATATAGAACGTATAACACAACCTTGCCTGCATAGATCATCCCCTGTTTATCAAAGGAAATCCAGTTACATCGTAGTTAATACATTATGTATTAAGCTGCTTAGGTCACTTTGTTTTAGCAATGCCTTTAGTTGCTTTACAATATGCCCTTGATTTCGCCTTGATATCTTCTCTGTAGTCAAACAGGTAGAATACTGGCTATACGCCTGTTCAGGTCGGGCTGCTTCAAGTCACAGATCTGATGTTATTCAACAATAGTCCACCTCTCATTTAACCGCAAAGCAACTGAGCACTAAAGTCTTGCACCCGGCTGACATGTAATATGCTGACCAGTTGTCAGAGGTGGTGCTAATTAACACTAACATATCGGTGACATCTGTCAATCTAAGTCCTAATGGGGACTTCTTGGGGAGATGCACTCACAGTTTACCTGTGTCTCTACAACTACCTGTATCTTTTAGCCACACACTTTAACAATGTATACCTGTTAAGGTACCAGGCATCAGATGAAAAATGCACCTATACAGTACATTAATGCGAATTCTGAGAAGAGACCCTTCCAGGGGCAGGATCGATTGAACAATTGACTGTTAGTATGCTCATTTTGAATTAAGCAATAATTATATGCTATTGAATCTCAACGAATAGGGTAGTAAGTGACTGTATATGCCTCAACCCATGAACAGTTTCAATTACCTTCACCCACTCTGCTGATACACTTTCAGGCAATGATTGTGACCTCAATCAATTTTGCAAAAGTTCACAATTCTTTAGTGTTTGAGCTTATTGAACAATATCATTAGTTGATCTCTATTTCTGAAAGAAGACTTTGTAAAATTAAACCAATCATTCCAATATCAAATGTAGAAATCCATCAGTGGCAAACACACCTTTGGTGTCTTATTGAGTGCACAAGGTAGATACCCACAGCCCCATCCCTGCCCTGTTCGCTCGTCCACAATGAAACAGGCCCAGTTTAGAGTTACTTGAATCGATCCCGTCCTCAGATCCTTTTCAGATGGCCTCCGGCAGCGGGCTGACAGATCGATGGCTGTAAACAGAAGTCAAAGAGTAGAACCAGTACCTCTTGTATTTGAAGCTAACTCACTGAGGGCCAGCATTGGCCCTGATTGTTTGACACATGTGCCATGAGGCTATAGGAGTGCAGTGAGTCGATTGTAGTGCCACGGCGACAACAGCAGTGGCAGACAAGGGAACTAGACTGAGGCTGGGGCCTTGATCAGTTTCCACACCCCTGTGTCTCTATCTATACATACTTGTTTAGGTCCAGTGAAAGTCTCAGGGAACCAGTGACATTTCCAGGGAAACAAGATGGTGACCTACACAGGGTAACCTTTTACAGCAACTATAGGATTATGCCGATCAATATAGCACAAAGTGGTCCCTTCATTACAGTGTGTATGAATACAGTCTTTTTGATAGCCACAATACTGGATGTGAACCAATATGCATGTGTCATTTGATCACCCCTTGATCAAACATAGCTAGTTCGATACGACTGTAAACATTTATGCGGAAATGAAAACTAGAAGTGATATCCTGCAGGTATTTTCACTATCATGTAATCAGAATAGATCGTACTAGATGTGTACAGTGTTCATTCTACCGTACGACAGCTTTTTTGGTGTTGATTTACTTGTCTATTTGTATTCAACTTTGTATTAATATCTTTGATCAATTTTGGTAAAGGGCTTCTCCTCACAGAGACTAAATTAATTTATAAAGGACAATGTCCACTGTAGTGTTTCGCTGGATTATTCCCTCCAAGTGTGCATGTTTGACTTTCAAAATGATCGAAATCGGAAATAAGCAATGCCTTTGAGATCACACAAGTACCTCCCGAGCAAAAGCTGTGGAAATTGCACTCAATAAGCTCACTCTATGGGGCTTAAACCCTCCATGGCCAAATTCCACATTAGTTTAATTTCATAAGTTCCAATACTTCAATAATCATTATATATCTAATCAGAGACATGTATAGACGTCAATTATGCTATGCATCTGAGGAGGTGATCTGACCCTGGAGGGCTATCAGTGTAAATCCATCAGCCTCTAATCCCCCCTGGAGGCTCATCATCCTACCCCTGCTGCACTCTGGCGGCTAAGCTGATTGAATCATCCCCTGGTAATAGTAATCACTAATAGTAATAGTGTATACTTATGTAACTTGGACAGGTGGTGTCAATGACCAGAACATTATATTATGAGTATTGTAACTATGGATTGCCATAATTATAGTCCCCATATCTAAACACTGCTTGAAACATCTAATTTAAGCAACTCTAAGCAAAAATTAAAATTGATTAATGGCCTGAAGCAATTTTTAGTAACCTTAAATCTTTTTTTAAAGCTGCTTACAGTTGTTTCAAGCTGCTTAAAGAAGGGCATACTCCGACAAATGAATGTACAGTGGATATAATATTATGTTATGTAATGAGTAATTCCCCAGATGTCTCTGGACAGATTTCATCACATAGATTATACCTGTGGTGCCCGGTAAACATGCACAATCATACTTACACTGATGATTCTGATACTACGGCATGTCCCAACATCAGGGTATCCTTGGGTACAATAGAATATCTAACAACTTTGACATTATCAACGTCTGTGTAAGGCATAAGCGTTATTTCTATATCATTACTTAAACGTAACTTTTCATCTTCCCGCAAACAAGGTGAGTTGATGACCTAATTTCCTCATCTGTTTAAATATAATCTGGCAGTATTGGGAAGGGTACCGATGGTGGTAATAGGCTCAGTGGAACATGGACCTAAATTAGAGAGTCCATGAAGTAAAACGCGCCTTGCACTTTACAGTCAGCTGAGCAGAACACCTCCTGCTTCCCGAGCTGCTCACAGAGCTGCTCAACCATACTATAGCCACAACAGATTGGCCATGCTACTGTGAGTACGTCAGATTGATGTGCATTATTCGTTTTTTAAGTATAAGTTTATAAAGACATGCTTTAGTACCTCCTGTTATTTATAATTGGACAAGGAGGTGGTCCTTCATGTATTATATGTTATTATTATTTTGTATCAGGGGGGGGAGGTTTAGATGTGGGGAGGTGAAAGGGTAATTTCTTTACATTAGTTCTTGATACCATTGACCTTTAAGGTTTGTTCTAAGGTGTTGGGGAGGTGAACCAATCCCTGCGTCCCCCAGCTCCCACACCCCCGGGTGTTCATTTATTAGACACTGTTTTTCCCAGCTGTCCTGAGAACGTTAGAAAACATCGCATTGATAAGAATATCTATCCAATATATTTAAAATTATATTGATGTATCTCTTAAACCATGTATTCCATCACCCCAGTTACTCTTGTCATTCCAATGTTATGGTACCCATGCAGTGATGATGTACTGGGCATCCTTATATGGAACTCATTGGGTGAATACCATAGTAATTAGTCTCATTTTCCTGCCTGTGAGTGGAATGGTGGTCTGTCATCATGACATGGCAATGCCTCAGGGCGTGGGTGCCTTAGACATGAAGTGCTACTCGTGAGACATCCCCTAGGCCAAGGGCAGTACTGAATTTTGGTATGTTCATTAGGGGTTTTCATATTGAGGCAATTTTATGATATAATGTTAAAAGAAAGTGAATACTGTCTGTGATATGTTGAATATATAGGCCAGGGAACTCCATGGGTTGGAAATGTTTAAATTTACATTTTAAATGGCCCCATGGTGAGAATCTGCAGTCTGACGACCAATATCAAGTGTCATGTCGTTTTTCTGTGCTGTTTTATTTTATGTTGAAATTTGGATTTTAGCATAAAACCTTGTACTTTAAAAAGCAAACAGAGAGAAGAGAAATGAAGGCAATGTTTTGAATTGCCCCAAAAGAAACAATCAATAGAGATCTCGTTGTCATACCATTGTAATCAGGGGTTTATCTATGTCTACCTCTAGTCTATTACTCAGACTATATGTGCCAAGGTGCCTCCAATCCTAACCATCGCATTTTGAGTTTGATAAGAGTATTTATTTTTCATCAGATGATCTTCGTAAATACAATTACAACATCAATGTACTCAAATGGTATAACCGTGCATTTCGGTTGTCAAGTACAATAGTAGTGACTCATGGTCCAATTATACAAACAAATCTTATAGCAGGATAGTATATGACAAAACAGTGACTACAGTCTTTGCAGACACTAGCCATTTGTGTTGCAGGTGTATATTTTTCGCCACTTCTTAAGGTGTAGCGCAATTATACAGGCTTTAGCTTGGCTTTTGAAGCTTACAGGGTTGACACATGTCCTACAGGCCGGCGGAAGACTGTTCCACAGTACGATTCCACGATAGATAGGACTTTTTCTATATCCCAATTTGACAGAGTTAGGGTATTCCAGTAGGCCAGTATCACATGAGCGAGTTCTCATGTTATGAGTAGGCTGGGTCTTCAATTTTAGGCCCATACTATCAAAGTCTACTATACCGCTATAGACATATTTATGTAGCAACATTAATAGTTGTAAGTCATGTTTGACACCAATAAATGGTATATCTGTATCCTCATGTAATTTCAATACATTGTATCTAAATTTGACTTGTAGGCATACACGTAAACACCGGTTCTGGATGCGCTGTAGCCTTAATTGGTTAGTCTCTGTGAGCCCATTATAAAGAAAACCACAGTATTCCAGAACCGGCGATATGGTCTGCTTGTACATAAGGTTAGCAACCCAATCAGACATTTTTTTCCTTAAGTTTCTATACATGAACAGTCTATTGTAGGTAGCAGAGACTGTTTTACCTGTCATGGCATCAAGGATTAGCCGATAATCTAGGGTGACAC
Source organism: Harmothoe impar (assembly GCA_947462335.1). NCBI lineage: Eukaryota > Metazoa > Annelida > Polychaeta > Phyllodocida > Polynoidae > Harmothoe > Harmothoe impar. The sequence continues at coordinate 49,028,837 of OX381710.1, forward strand.
CGAGGTATTCGTATGAGTTACATACTCCCAGTTTATGATTTCCCATATAGATATCCAGGCTTGGTAGTCCGATTATTTTTGATCTAGAAAATACCATGACCTTTGTTTTGTCTGTGTTTATACATAAACCACTTTTTGTAAACCAATTATAGACATGTGTTGCGTCACCCTGTAGGATTCTCTCTGCATCCTGTAGGGTTTTTGCACTGGTATAAAAAACGACATCGTCAGCATACATAGCTATTTTACATGCTTTTAGACATTTTGGCAGGTTATTGATGAAGCATATGAATAATAACGGCCCTAGAATAGAACCTTGCGGCACTCCGCAACTAATGGCTCGCGTGCTAGATATATGGTTATTACATGTGACCCGTTGTTTTCTTCTAGCTAGATAGGCGTGCAGCCAGTCAGTATAAATTACCGGGATGTTAAAACACTTCATACGGGAGAGCAGTTCACCATGGTGGATTGAGTCAAAAGCTTTCCGCACGTCGAGGAAACAGGCGGCCACAATCATGTCTAGGTCTCTTGCCTTATAAAGGTCATTCACAAAAGAGAAGACTGCATCTCCTGTTCCTCTCGACGTGCGGAAACCAAACTGATGCCGGGTTAATAGTCCTCCCGACTCAAGATGATTGTATATCTTATTATATACCACCCGCTCCATAATCTTGCTGGGGGCAGGCAGTAACGAAATAGGTCGCCAGTTTCCAATATGGTTCAGGTCTCCACTTTTGGGAAGAGGGACAACCTTCGCCATTGCCCAGGCCTCTGGGAACACCACATTATGGAGACTATAATTGATAATGGCTGTCAATTGAGGACATAACACTATTAGAGCATCCTTTAGGACTTTTGCTGATATATTATCAACACCACTCGACTTGTGGATTTCTATGTCTCTGACTAGTTTCATGATTTCATTATATGTTACAAAGGTGTCCACAGTTTCAGGATGAGATGTACATGTAGGTGGTGCTAAGGGGGTCACCTCCGGGACATTACCTAACTTGTTGAGTAAATCAATGCCAACGTTCGAGAAAAATTCATTTATGTAATCTGGGACTTTTTCACCACGCACCATATTACCAGAAGTATGAGAAGAAATCTATAATCAAAAAGACAATGCTTCCAAGTCTGACTCAAACCCCTCCATGAATTTATCGATGGCTGAGGAATTTATTGATACCCTTACCTTAATTTCTATACTGCCTCACTTCCCCATTGTATGAAGGTGTTGATTGATTATGTTGGCCACTTGTAAGTTGGAGGCCTGAGATTGAGTATGGGTCATGTTGCACTACCTTGGTAATAAAGATTCCTAAACTGATTACAAGAACACATGCTACGACTTGCAGCGATTTAGTGTAAAAGTTTTTATCCCCCCCCCCAACTACCAACCAGATGCATCAAACAGCAACAAAAATGTAACATGATGGTTTTATGGCCAAACTCCGCTGCAACCATTTCGTAAGCTACACAGCAAGGCCATGGAACCAAGGTCCACCCTGCCAGGAGGTAGAGTCAGCAGTGAGTTGCTCCTCAGTTACATGCCCACATGCTAACGCTCAATGAACATCATTGCGTCACTGATTACTCACCTATAAAGTCGCCTTGGTGCAGTTCAGATCTAAAAATGCGCCTGGTGGTCTTGCCTGCTCTTGGAGAATATTATTGGGCAATTGGATAGGGATGGTTTTTATTCCAACAGAATGAATTGATGGTTGCCATGGCAACCAAATGTCAACAAACAGGCTAAAAATGGCTAAAAACGTTCTTTTTACATTCCAAATATGACCAAAATTGATTATTGCTTCAAAAGATTCCTTGGGAAAAGTTAGTCTAAGGTCATTTTCTCTTAAGTATTCACATTTTTAGCTATATCTCCTGAAATATCATGTTTAGAGCATTCATGACTATTCCCCCTAATGTTACGATTTCCCAGGTTTCGTCACATTTGTCATACATTGCCTGCTTTGGGTGAATATGGCGCTGGGTGCAATTTGGCCCCAATGGCCATATTTGCTCAGCAAGCATACAGTGCAACAAGCCGTGGGTAGTGTACGTCAGATGGCCTCCTTCCCCAGCATTAAGCAACTGAAATATTCATCTTACTACCTTTGAAGCTGCGACTGTGGCTAGGGAAGCATCTCGAGTGCAAATTAGAGCGATGGGAGTTTCAAGGTTTAAACTGTGTTTATAGCTCTTCATCAATTTACTGTGCTAAGAAAGCATCTGCTTTATATGGTACCACCCCATCCCCCTCAATAAAGGATCAGGGGTGTACCTTTGCCAAAATAATCCATGAGATGAATGGGATGAAATATTGAGTAGGTATAAATAACTATAGAATCGGCTGAGATGTGGTTTAGGCTGCCTGCTACAGAAACTAAGAAAACGCCCATATATTGTAGCCGGGAACAATACACACAGCCGCAACTGGTGATTGGAGACGTTCCTCAATACTTCAATGGGCCATTGATATACAAATACAAAGACAGACATGAGAGTATTGATATTTAAGGTCCAGGAATCTGAGCTGTACATATTGATTCAAGGCACGGTTGGTTAAGGTCTGTGAGTTGAACAATAACAGTGAATAACATTGAATGTTGTTTGTAGTCTGTTACTGAACTGAACACTATATTACCGATCTGTGTCCCTTATCTGCCATGGTGCATGACTGCATCATCAGCCAGTAACTTGCAGATGCTGCGTTCATGCATCCTACTAGAGATATACTATGTAGATCTTTGATCCTACTGACCACATGGAATTGATACAGTCCTTAAGGGTTGGCAATATCACAATGACAAAGGGTCATAAGCTGATAATGCTTCCCCATATGCCTTATATATAGTCATCATCTATTATTGTCCATTTTTATATCATTCTTACCGCTTAAACTATTTTCTTAGTTCACCTCGTCAGAATGATGAGATTGGCAGGGTGAAATCCTATTGGAATAGTGCCTGCATTAGCTGATGTTGGAGTATATGGCAGCACCCAGTGAAGTGTGATGAGGTTGCCTAATTGTGTACAGGAGGGGTCTGTGTGGCTATACCGTGTCAGTGCATTAGGCAGGTATTCTGACACAGTGTCAACACACCTGACACTAAGACCTGTCTACTATGGTAATAAGCAGCTTCCACAGATTGTAATGGTTCCAAGGGGATGGGTAGCGGCCTATACTCTGTTTCTGATTGCATAATCCCACAGGGCCAGCACAAAAAAGACACATGATGTTAAGTACTGATGAGAAGCTTGCTGGACAATTTGGCATGAATAGCTTGCTGCATAATTTGGCATAAGGCACTTGCTGAACAATTTGACAATTTGTTACTATTTTAGTGCTGATACTTGTGGTCCGAATTGGACACATACGCCTGATTGGATTAGCCGAAAGCAGTTGAATACTATTAATATAACAATATTAAATAATCAAATGTTGGCTATTGGGACCGATATTATCATACAGTCGTAGGGTTCGTACTTTTTCTGCTTGCGTTAACTACCATTCTCAAGAAAGCTCAGCCATATGCCTGAATACAAAGTATATGCTGGCTCACCCTACTTACTCAGATGTCTACCAATCTACAGGATATATCCTCAGCATTAAGTTGTCCTTCCCTGCATTATTTGCCAGGGTGATAGAACCCATGGGAATGAAAAGCTCATACATTTTGTATTAACGTACTGTAGACATATGCACGTCCAACGAAATAGTGACATATAAACCAATATATGCCTAACACCCCTTTTAAATGGCTGTCTAGGGCACATTTTATATTATAAGACGTCGTAACTTTGTAAATGTATCTCTCTGCAAATGATTCATTTTTCTGGTGACTCACTTTCCCTGATAATTGGAGTATGGAAAAACGTCTATCATAATTATCTGGAAAGTTCAATAGATCCTATATAGAGGTATAGAGGGAAAATTTACCCAAAAAGGAATGAAGTATAGATCTCATTACCAATTCAGTCGCCACTATCTGGTGTTCTCACCCATTCCATTACCAGTTTCAGTTCATTCATCGTACTAATGCACTGACCACTGATATTTCAATTTAGAGCTGTATTCCACTGACGTGAATCAGTTGTGAATCCATCTCACGGATGAAAGTTTACAATCTTAAACTTATGGACGATTTTCGTACGACCCATTCATGTCAGTAGAATACAACCTATATAGTATACGTGTAGTTAGACAATACTGCTACCTAATGATGCATATTTCCTATTATTATCCAATAGTTCCTATGTTATCGGTGCGTCTAAAAGATGCTGATTTTATCACAACTTCTCAATGCTAAATTTTATCAATACCCTCTTCAATAGTAACACCAATCCAGTCTTGCTTTAATGAGTCCCTGTATGCTTGTACCTTTGTTGCTGAGCAAAGACCCTAGCGTATACAATCATGGCAACAAAGGTACAGGCTGATCACAAGGGAAATTTGAACTCTATTCTCGTGATGACGGGTAGTTAATCTACGAGCACTGTGTTCAACCATCTTTTTAGCTTTGTAATCCTTGATTGCTAAAATGTTTTGGTTTGAACGTCCAGTTAATTTCTAGTATCTCCTCCCACGGACTCTTTAATATGTATGCTGGGTTGCTAGGCATTTCTTATGACAAACGTTGATATTATAGGTGGGCTCTATGGTGTACCTCTATATTCTGCATGCGCCAGTTTTAGGATAATGTTTGTTATCCTGGAAAGTGAGGCCCTAATTCAAGGAGTTTATATAATAAGGTTGAAATAGTAAGATACCAATACCAGAATATTCTTATAATTATCCCATTATTTCATCAGTAGATCTGGTCTTATTATCTGTTAGGGAGTGATCATTTTTTAACAACGGGGGGGGGGGGGGGTGGTGGTTTTCAGCGCAGAGCGTGCGAAATCTTTTTCACCCCCCCGGTCAACGAGTTGAAATTTCCCCCCCCCCCCTCCATACGGGTCAGAAATTGGCGCGCGCGCGGGCCCTTTGAAGCATAGTAACACGCAGGCTTTTTGGCCCAAAACAGGTTAAATTTTTTTGACCCCCCCCCCCCCAAGAGGGGTCCAAATATTTTACACCCCCCCGGTCAAGGGGTCCAAATTTCTTTGCCCCCCCCCCCCCCAAACTAACCCCCCCCCTGTTGATAAAAAATTATCACTCCCCTATTTAGACATTTATAAAGCTTATCTGGACGGAGGGTACGGGCGTATTGATGATTGATAATATGCAATGTGTGTGTTGTTGACAGATACTTTATACAGTATATATCTATTTATTTTTCCAGATGTGGACTACATCGTCAGTTCCAACTCGTTCATGGTGCTTATCAGCATCGTCGGCGGGCTGGTCCTCCTGTTCATCCTAGTCTCAATCGTCACCGCCATCTGTGTTTGCATCGTTAAGCGGAGGAAACGGAATCGGCAACGTGCCTCCGGCATGTCAACGTCCTTGGACCGGTCTGATTCACCTATAGGTGGGCCATTCTGGGCCGGGATCAAGCCCATCTCCATGCAAGGCCACCTGTCGGATCACTCAGTAGATGGGTCCTCCTCCCCTCCATCCTACGACGCCGCCATGTCGCAGGGATCTGACTGAAACCAGGGAGGAGGGATTCGCCTTGTGGCCATCGCCACTTTCAGATACATGCACAGAGGAAGAAGGTCGGTGTCGTTGGAGATTACCGCTGTGAGGACAAAGGTGTGGTTGGAGATTGTCCGATGTGATCTCTGTACCTGGGGGATGAGTGTGATTCGGGGAGTAACTGATGGGTGTGGGTCTTACCCACTTAGGGGTGGATCCAGGGATGTACAATTAAGGCACTGGGGCAGTGCTAGAAGAAGGAAACAGAGGTGAAGGAAGATGTTGCATATTCCACACTTAAAGCAGTAACAACTCTGTACATGTCAAATAATAATTATTCTTGAATTCATGAAACTGTTCCAAGTTTCAGTTTATAATGTGTATATAAATATTACTCATGCATGGGATATGATCAGTACGATATCCAAACAATAGGAAAGTACCGTGTGGAATATGCAACATATCCAGGTCTTACGGCTTATTAGCTGAATGAACAGATTGCATTTTTGACCACGATTATTCTGATGTTATTCAGACTGCAGAAAAGGAGGTGGTTCCTGGTTATCTAAACACTGCCCCACCTGGGTCCACATCAGCTGATAGGTTATACATGCAGTGACATGTTGTGCACAGTTTGGCTGATTGAATGATAGATTGATTTGTTGATCAAGCAATTACTTGATTGAGTTATGAACAGGTAAGCACACCACCATGTGTTCACACCATGGGTGTTTATATTAGTTGGATATCACACAATGATTCTTCTTTTACCATTGTGGCATATGCCGCATTTGAGTGTGTTTACGGGTTGCTTATTTTGAACTTTGCGAGAAAAGACATTGTTTTGGTTCAGAATGTGTTGTACATATCGTTGGAGGAGGTCTGCGAATTGAAATACAAACGGAAGAAATTAGCGAGGTAAACACACTATTATCCTTTTGGCTGCTCACCATTATTATTATTATCATTATTATTGCTGTCAACAAGAAGACACAAGGTATGTAGTATTGGAGGCATATAGCATATATTATATTTAGTAGTAAGGATCTCAAAGAAACTAGACCTCCAGCAAAATGTATATTTCTAGCCAAGATGAGTTTTCAGGGGTGCTACAACCATGTACAAATTGATGTATCAGTATACCAGTTAATAGGCAAAATTAATAAAGAACTAAGATAATTTAGGATAGAGTCCCTATGTTACATCCCTATACTTAAGCATGCCAAACTACTATTGACATTAACGTCAGTTCTCACTGCAGTACACATGCCTGTCAACAAAGGAGTAAACAACAAATTGATTAACCCTCGCCCCTCCTAAGGTTTTGTTGATGGAAAATGCCATATCCTGGCGGGTGTATGTTTCATATTTCTTATAGCCCACCCCCTCCCCCCGTCCAAGTCGCAAAGCTTAGCATACAGTGTTAGAACCTTCCCACATTCTGTGCTGCACTGGAATACGTTTTTCTTTTATTGAATATACCTAATGTCCAATGGATAACATCTCTGAAACACTTGGGTGGTATGAATACCCTTTTCGTGGCAATATGAAATGATATGTATACCAAACAGCGATAGGATTTACTTTGTAACAAGCCTCGAGTGACCCTTCGGTATGATGTCCAAACATTTAGACAGTCTGGTGAGTTGGAGGTTGAACTAGATTGGATGATGGAATAGGGATGTATGTAGAGATGCATTACACAGATTACCATGCTTTGATACAAAGAGACCCACATTTCTGGCTTTAAAATCCCTATAACGAGGTATCCAAATAACAATTTTTATTGGCAAAAATTACAATCCCCGAATCCCCGCCCCGCAAGGTAACACCGAACAGAATGGTGAATATGGGACCCCCATCATTACCAAGGATTCTCCCATTTTTTAGGGAATTCTTTAAACTTTGTATTTTAACCACTGCCCAAACCACGATTTTTTTTACATTAATAAACTAGGTCTACCGAGGATCTAGAGTAAAGACAATATGATTGCAGCTATAGGTTAGATTTGTGTGTATCTACTTCATTTAGCTATTAATATCCTAGGCAGGATCTATGGAGGCTCTTATCCCAGACAAGGTATAATTAAGGACTCAGCCACTGTCATGCACAACGACACAAGACAGCCACAGACATCAGCATAGATATCAGGATAATTGTCTCTCTGTATGAAGGTAACACATCATTACTAGCTTTAATGAGGCTCACCCCATCTCCATGTAGCGTTCAATTATTTACCACTGACACCCATGCTATGGTGTCTATGCAAGGCTACATAATAAGCATCAAATGACAGTCAGACCTTCACTACATCAATGTCTGATTTAGTATTCACTTTATTACAGTTTAAAAGGAACGGTTGTTTTAGGTTGTAGATTGAAGGGATAACCAACTTAAGCTTGAGGAAAAAGCATAACTCTTGACACAGTATTTCGACCATATTATACATGACAAGAAATCCATGACTCTGTTATTGGAGTGATCTCAAGTTTATTCCGGATTTTGGGCACACTAAAAAGACATAGACATTCTAGATGAGAACACTGCTTCTGAAGGAGAGCCAAGTGATGTTTCTTTATAAGGATGCCGATTTGTTCTGACTTGTCCTCGTAGGGTAGTCATATTGGGAGTATGCTGGCAGACAAAAGGGTGGCTCCGTTCAAAGAGTCAGAGTGACCCTTTTATTTTTCTCTCTGAACTCAGAAAAGCATATTCTGTTAGTTTAACGTGGAGAAATGGCAGCCGATAGGAAGAGAAAACTAAATTCTATGTACATTTTGTAACTCATGGTTTATCAGGCACCTGTACCGCAGTGTGAACCCAGGTACTACTTTGTAGCCAACTGGGGTATTAAAATTCTATACTGAGGGTGTCGATGTGAACGCAGCATAGAATAAGTGTGGAGAGAGTTTCTGCTGGAGGAAGAGGAACAGCTCGGAGCAGCTCGGAAGTGGGCCCAGGTCTCAGCCGGCTGTGTGGAGGGGGTGGCTTCACAATGGAGGTGTGGCTCAGGCTGCCACCTGGACACCCAATCCCCTGACTACAGTTCCGTTACCACAGGTATTATTTACCTGGGCGCCAGTAAAGGTCTGATTCAGCGCTCCCTGTTATGTGACACCTGTATATCCCCACCTGTTAATGAGTCTTAAAGGGGTCTGCTGCATCTTATGGCTAGCGCCTAATATGTGCCAGCTTTGTTGGGCCAGCAGATGTTGCACCTGCCAATATGATGCCCTTAGGGCTGCGCAAGAAATTATTCAGAATTTCTGAATCAGGTTTTTCAAAAATGCAATTGGAAATATCTATTGGGGCTAGTATTACATAAAGCCCAAAGCTATATAAACCAATCTAATATTAGCTTCTGGTGGAGGACCCACGATAAACTACTACCTGGTTAGGGCAGGATTCTACAAACCGCACCTAATAGCAGAAAGTGCAACAAGTCCAGCTATTCTTGGGGGAGGAAGGTCATAATTATAGGTAGGGGAAAGGGGCAGAGGCCAACAGATACAATAGCCTTGGTGGAAATAGCAGCTGATAAGCCATGGCAGAAAGCACTGAAGAAGGCAAAAGTCACAGGAAAAGATTAACATAATAAAATTATTATAGAGGGCTCACCTTCACCAAAAGGGTCATATCGTAGATCTATACTTCGGGCACTTGATGAATTCATGTATAATTTCTGTCACACATTTAAATTACTATAGCTTTTGGATTAATAAATGAATAGCTGTACTAGTATGTAGGTGTACTGTCCTTCTAGACTACGTTCTTATGATAGCTAACCCTTTAATGCCAGTATAGTGCTTTGAAGAATGCACTACACACTTTTGTCGACATACTCGCTGAATGCAGCACCGGCGAGTAACTCGACGGTGCTGCAGTCAACCATCTGGCTGGCCCTATGGGGTTGATACACTCCCTCAGGTTCGTTGTGATGCACTAACGCAGCACTGGCGAGTTAGTTAGTGCATCATGAGGACTAACAAGGGTCCTTAAAGGGTTAGGTATCCATGTATGTATGGTTTGCTTTCAAGCATCACAAAATATATTCAGCACAAGGACATCAGGAAGAACAGGACCTCGTAGGATTATGCAAAGTGTAAATTTCTGAGTATCATACCTGATGTAAATAATAGAATTACACTAAGTTAAAAACTATGAAGAATGTGTTGATAATACCTGTATTGCTTGTGTCGTTCCCTATACTTAACATAATAACACAATGTTAATATCACAAAACCTGAAACTTTCATCACTACACACAACAACGAGAGCTGATTGTGCAAACAGTCTGTGTACATAGATAGAAATAAAGGAAATCGAGAACTTTACTGTCACTGTTACGTTTTATTCAAGGTTTCTGCCGGTGGTGTACGACCAAAGTCAAAAGAAAATTGACCAGATTACAAACACCTCTGTTCAGAGTAGACAAACTAAATGACGTATCATCGCCTCATCCCTGTGTTAATCTATACTATGGAGCCAATCAAAATCAATTACATAGGATATAACACGTGAGCCTCCTTATTTCCAAGGGAATGTTCACAAATGGTGCCACCTATTTTAATACCCTTTTCATGACCCAACAACCTCCTGTCACCATTTTGGGAAAATTGTCCTATACAAATGTATGGTCACCGATCTCCGCCCCCTCCGTCCCCTTGCCGGTGAAGTCATTTGTGAACATTCCCTAATAGGGTAAACTGATCTAAAGGTACCCACGTACCATGAGATGTCCACCCTAGTTATGCAGCTATTTATGTATGATATTGTCTTGAGTTGTCCCTTGCTGGAAAAAGTATCACCTGAAGTGTACTGTGATACAGAAAAGGAGGGATTATCATGCATGAATGACTACAAAATTGAGGTGGACATCTCACGGTACGTGGTTACCTTTAGGTCAGTCTACCCTGTATGAGCCCTTATTTCCAAGTCTGTGTGGAGTCGTATGTTGTGCTTCTCTATGAGCTAACAAGGCGGTGCCATGGCGGCAGAGGTAGGACACTAACAGGAATATCAAACACCTGAGGGTGCCAGCAGCACCCACCGACATGTCGTCATAGCACCGGAAGGCGCTCAAACTTTCATGTCCTGTCGACACAAATGGCACGTGCTACGACTTGATGTCCCCCTCTGCATCCTTCCAGGGTGGGGTTTCACCATGAGTTTAACAATAAAAATTGTTATTGGCGACATTGTTTGTGTCAGCCGACAAGTTGCATGGCTGTACTGAACTGTTTGATAGTGTGGTTAGTGGATACAGCGAAGGTCGCCTGAGGCAATGCACTGGACAATCTGCAAAATATGTACAATTATTTACAAACACGATAGTGCAACGCCCCCAGAGGAAGCCTGTGGGAATGTCTTGCTTGTTCCTGCACAGCACAGCAGTTGTCGCCATGTGTGTACATAAAACTTCTTATTGTCGCCATACGTGAACACTATCAGATTACCCTGCGCATGTATTAGTAAAACATCTGTAGGAACCTATAGTGTGTCTCATTATATCTGATCGCTGTGGAATATCCAAAACACCACATGTTAGTGTATAACAAGAGACGACTGAGAGTACCATCATTGAACACAGCGGAAATAAAAGTGATAAAACGAACTAATTGTCACTTTGGACATATTGGGTGAAGAGTTTGCAGAAAAAATGGAAAGTAATTGGCATAACGGACAACTAGTAGTGAATGGATATAAAGAAAACACAACATTGTCTAAATGAGAAGACGAGAAGAGGAAGACCAATTCTAGGTGATGAGCGATTATGTGGATTTATACAAGGATTAGTTTTTCAATAAAATCAATTCAAATTCTAAATGTATGCTGAATGATGTATATAATGAATGTATTAACAGTAAATATAGATTCTGATGAAAGGAGCATTACATGTCATCTCTTTAATACCAAAGAAGCAGTGTAAGGTGTAGAAAATCTCTATGGCCTGATAAGCCTGTACAAAACTAAAAGTGATATTCCTCTACTTTGTCTTTGTTGCACGATACTCATGCATAACGGAAAATGAGGGTATCGATACATTCTTGCGTAGGGAGTGTTCATTTATTAGTTACAGGGACCCCTCTTGAGGGGGGGTGTAAAGAATCTGGCCCCTTGTTAGCAAAAAAGCCTGCCAAAGGGGGGGGTGGGCGAAAAATTTCGAAAAATTTCTGACGCCTTTGGCGTGGGGGGAGGGCACAAAACGTTCCACGCGCTCTCAAGGGGGGGGGGGGGTAAAAAATGTTCACACCTCCGCGCGAAATCTCACCACCCCCCCCCCCCCCTGTAATCAATAAATAAACACTCCCTTAAGGAGTGTATTGTCTCTCCCTGTGTGGACACTTATTAATTCATTATGGCTACCAAACCCCCCATGTTCCTTTGTCTATAATAGAGGCCATCGACTATTTAGCCAAGTAACCTATGAGTACCATTTCATAATTACTTGATTCAAAATACTGTTGGGGTATATGACCACGTTTATTGGGCTGTTATCATAGCCTTAGGTAAGTCTAGAAGGCAAAGAATGTTCTGCCAACAAAGGTAACACTATCGCAGCTGAGATGAGATGTGTACATGCTGCAATGGCAGGTGGCTGTGGCGAGCCAGAGACTTATCATTGGGCCACCTGAGCAAATCGGAAGGTCTCAAATCTAGTCTACTTTCCTGTAAACAGAGACGACGTGGCAAACTTCTTATTTACTATGGTTACCAATAATAAAGCACTGTCAATATGCAGCGTTTATTTATCACTATACCTCTGCGCCTATTTTGTATACGTTCACACCCATTACTTTAATACTGTGATTAATGGTTGTGAAAGTATGTACGCATGGGGGGGGGGGGGGGGGTGGTGGTACATTTTTGGCAAAATTATGTGTATGTAATTAATGGATGGCCCCTATGACTGTATTCTACATGATCTGGTAGCTCACGTCTTCACTGTCACTGAATGCATGTTATTATATAGATTATTCAACTACCACAGATACCCTAAACACCAAGCAGAATGTTTATGTTATGAGGACCTTTAACTCTAAATGTCCATATGGATGTAACATTTCAGATGTCATGATATATAGGACAATATCAATGTCAATGCCTAGCGTGTGCCTCTACCAGTACTAGCCATTTTCCTATGATACAGGGCATACATGGCCCTGTCTAAAATGCCAGTTACCATAGTCAGTTTCATACAGTTACCATGGTACTTGTTATTGTAGACCAAAACAGTTACCATAGTGCATCCGATTCTAAAACCCCTGCAAACTGCTGTTCTAGACAATTCCATCATATATTTAGTGGCCCAAATGATAAAGTATGGTACCAGCTGTAACTATACCACTATGCAATACCCAAGCTGCTATAAACACAGTGTAATAACTACTTTTCATTCTCTATGCTACAGTGGGGATCCCTAAAGGGTGATCTGGTAACTGCAGTTACCATAGTCCCATAGCCCTCATTCTGATTACTGGCCCACAGCTGCAGCTCTACTCTTATCCCCAGATCCTCCTAAAGGAAGGCTCTGGTAGCATCCAATGTGACCTTGAACTTGGATTTTGCTGTGTTTGGGCAACCCTTGTTGCAGCTCGGAAACAGCAAACAGGAACCAGAAGGTATGATAGGAGTTCTCGCATCCTGCTTCCGGCTTCCAGCTATGGTTCCTGTTCGCTGGTTCCAAGCTAACCACAGGGATTTCCTAAATCCAGCAAAAAAAGTTGATGGTCAGAGGGGTATTTGCAATTGCCATTCTGTAACATAATGGCAGGTGAGACAAGTGTACTGCAGCTTGGGAACAGGGGGTTACTATCGCTGTGAGTGTTAGGAGTGTGGTTTACACAGTGTGGTCACGATGAAGGCCGGCAGTGGCGTCACCTTGTGGGTATCATGCCAACCAGAAAGCTAATTTCTAGTGCGGAAGCTCAGTCAGAAGAGCCCAGAAGATCACACATTGCATATAGCTAGTCCATCACGGCGTTGCATGCATGGAGTTGAAGAAATTAATACATTATTTTGTTAAAAAGGAACACGTTAATTATATCATTGTGGGAAAGACATTGAACATGTTAGTGTTGGGGGCTACTGCTAGTATCAACCCCAGCAGGTGGGAGCGGTGACTGATATATTAGAATATTACTACAATTTGCCCCATTGTGTCAGTGGTTTATGCGCAACCACGTTGAAGATTTCCACCTGTGTCGTATCGAGTGTTGATCAATAGGGTTACTTCATACAAGCAAACCAAGACGCAAACATCTGATAAAATATATAACACAGAACTGTCTGTCGAAAGGTATCCTCTGATCCCCCTCAAACAAAAGATGGCTGTATATGCGCCGCGTCGATGAGTATTTTTGTAGTGTGTCGATGCCAATGTAGTTCACCAGTATGTACAAAGGACAATAAAGATCACTGAAATATGAGACTAATGCGACACCTTCTCCACTTGCATGGCCCGTCTTAAGGCACTCTTCCAAACATGGTATAACGTATGCCTATGGATAAGGAAACATAATATCATTGTCCAAATGTACCAATGACTGTCTTGGGACCCATATTGTTTGGGTTGTTACTTGACACTATCGTCGCTATTTGTTTATCTGATCATATGATGTCACTCGACCATGAATATAGAAATCTAGGGATCCGCACGGCAACAAATATAAAGAGCTGTCATAAAGCCCACCATGAGAAACCAAACCAACCTCATCAGAAATTGTTTCATCATATTTCATTCTGCTAACATATACCAATGAGTCTATCTCTATGCATGTACTATGTAATTGGCCATTACCCTCATTAAAGTGACTCTTCCGCCGTTAAATAGCCGATTTTGCCATTACTATCATCCTTTTTGACCAACAGAAAACAAACGATGGAAACCGCGTACCAACCATGGAAATAGGGCTTTTAATAGCCGCTTGGCGAAGGTCGTCAGCCTTCTATAAACTTCTGTACGGTACAGATTACTCCCTGCAATCAATTTCTTGTAAAGATTTTATTGTGTGTGGAGGTGGAAGTAAATAGACTGTGACTGTATATTCTATATACCACACACTTGAATAATGAGCACTCTTTTCTATTCCCTTCTTTTTAATGTCTATCGCTTGATCTTGCTTGATCTGGGTCATTCTACAGGTATTACAGAAAATTTAAGTTTTTGGTCTATATTTTCATTTATTTTTTATTATTTAAGATCGAAGACTTGAGAAAGTCTATAGATCCGTCCTCTCAGTCAGAGCCAGGAACGTCACACCTCGACTGCAATGTGTTCTATAGTATATAGCTCAAAGTACCCCAGAAGAAAAAAAGTATACAGGTGGCAGAAGTCACGGGTCATGACCTGCATACGAGACGCCATAGTAGGGCTGTGTTCCCATGACCCTTATTGGGACAATGTGTCATGTATAAACTATTCTTAAAAACATGGTTCCACCCTTATGGGAGGTGTGTTTTCCTTTTTCGATGCCAAAGCATTAATTCTTACATGGAAGATAAATTCAAAAGGTGCCTCATAGGGGGTGACATTTCTGGACAAAGGAGCATCGTAGTTTCAAAATGCCTTACAAATACACCAAGCCCCAAGTAATATTCCAAAAGAATTCTTGAAAGATAATCCAATACTCTTTCAGAACACACCGATTGAAATGTAGAATTTCATTTTTTCCTTTGAGGCACAGCTAGTCTATATGTATAACCACTCTCTACTCATTGAATAAACCAATCTAAAAGTCACCGTTCAGAAGTTTATAGACCCACCATGTACTTCCAACCCTTTTGTATAGTGTTGCCATCTTTTAGGACGCGACATTTTATCTGTGTTGACAATGTCAACGACCGATAGGATAACCACAGGGTCTCGTGTTCTCCTGTGCCATTCACACAAGTAAAGGACCCGATAGAGGAGCATCGCCCACATAGAGTATATTCTAGTTGCACAATGACAATGGCTGACAGTCAATAATGAATCTGGATAGCCTTCCAGGAGATCCACATGCCCCTTTTCAGTGATATATGAAAATAAGTATGAAATAACTGAATTGTGAAATAATTTTTGATGGTATTGATATCAAAGATAGTATTGATATCAAAGAAACTTACATAAAAAGCATCATGTTAAATTGGTTGAGTTGCAACCCTCTTTAAACATAGCGAGGCTTTCCTTTTTATAGTGATAATCATCATAAGTCAATACAGAGTAAACAGAGAATTGCAAAGATAATATCAATGACGCTTCTACATGGAAAGAATATGTACTCGTATCGGTGTTACAAGGAATATAATCATGAGTATTAACAGTCGGAGGATGCTCGATCCTTGTCGACTGCAGTCTACTATAGAGGCCCGGGTAAAGAGGCATATAAATAGTATGAGGAGACAAGGGGAGTGTCTACATGTTTTGCAGAACATGGAGACAACTACCCGAAATGTGTCTCCCAGATTGACAGCTGTGACCCTCCTACCATTAACTGACTGTGGTATGGCCCCCTCCCCTGGCCCCCTCCTGTCAGCCTTCAGGCTGTGAGTGTTATAGAGAAGGGTTGGCACAGAGGAATGGTGCTCTGAGAGAACTGTCTGTAGTATATAACGACAGGCACCCCCGATAAAACTACCCATATACAGTCACTAAACTAGCTAGAATCCCCCCACGTCCAGCCCCACCTTCACCACTACATCACTATTAATATGATGTAGGGGTGGAGGTGGGAACAGTTTGCTAGCTTCTATTCAGTTCTTCCAAATACCTGCTTCTAACCACCCCTGTACATTATTACAATACCCATGATACTATCCTGCATCTCTATGTTATCCTATGTTTATATAATTTATGTTTTGGTGTATTCGTGTATGCTTAAAGGACCGTTCACAACTGATGTCGCCTATTTTCAGATTTTAAGCAATTATTCGTACATGTGTACAGTGGATGTTAGCCCTCCATCTAACCTGGCAACTTCTCATCAGCCTTTAGTAGTTTGGTGAAAGGGATTGGCACTCAACATACCAGCATACATTTACCATTGTCACCAGTATACTAATTGTGCACTAGAGGCAAACAAGGTGCGGCCTGGTTTTGGTTTCTATGCCTGTTCTGTATACTATGACCTGTTACAATAACAGGTTTGATCACCCTCGTCTCATTATTTATTTCAGCTATGGGTTGTTTAAAAAGAGTGAGAATAATAATATAATGATACAGTTGATTTACTGTTTTCTGATCTATGGATTTCATTGTTATAATGCATTCTTCCATAGTCATATCTGAGCCATATCCTACCCATCCAGATGCCTATGTGCATGGATACCACTGATATATCATGTATGAAGTGGTTTTGTGATCTTCAGTATGAGTGAGATCACCAACCATAATTATTGAAGAGTGGATAACTGTTCACTTCCTGTTGACAGGGGGTGTTTCGATAGGGTTATCAATCTCACTCCTCTCTTGAAACTCTATGATGATAAAATGTTGCATAAAAAGTTTCTTAAAAGGTGTTAAATTATGGTACCTGTATTATTTAGTTATAGCCTCAGAGCTCCAGATATTCTGTTATGGTAGTCCAAGAGTAAACTGTATTCATGGGTTATATCAATAAGGTGTCTAAAAGCATTATATGTATATGCCAGGATGACTAAAGGGTATTGGTATTAAATGCTCACTGACTGGACATTTGAACGAACTCAGGGAGGCTGGGTGATAAGCATTTGGATACTAGATAACGGTTTTAGTTTAGAAAACGTTGCAACATATTAAACGTTAAAAAGCCTGTGAAGACACTTTCAAAGTTTCATATCAAGGTCATAATGCTAATGTTTTTTAATGTATAAAGAGCTTTTAATAAACTTTCTTCGTGAAGCATGAATACAGCACTGGCGACGATTTTATAATAAATTATACACTTCCGAAGGGTCGGCAGCATGGTGCATTCATGCATGTCTAGAGACTAGACGAGCTAGGGCTGCATCCATGCATCATGCGAGAAAGTGTATAGATTATAGGACAACGGATATTGCGGCCCCTGCATGCAATGTTTATATATTCAGGTTGTGGAGAAAAGCATCCGTGAGCAGCGCGCCATGATATGATGTCATCACTAAACAGATTGCTTTTGATTTGTCCATGATTGCTCGTGTGTCATGTGGCCTGCCGCGCCTAGTGCTTCATGCATTGGTTATATAGACCCATTCACAGGAATTAGGCCCCTCTGGTCATTGGACTCGACTAGAGTAGGGACTTTCAGAAAACAATTGAAGCAAAACTGAACCTTCCAATATGAGGATACAGTATACATTAATGTGCAAAGGGAAGTTATCTGGCCCAGAGTCCTCACACATCTGTTATTATGGTATCTGGTTTCCAGTTGACCTTGTAGATTAGTTATGACTATTATTTTATGAAGATGCAAAAAACACATGAGACTCAGTAATGCAGGTCCTAGTGTGATGTGGTCGTATGAGGGCATGGTATACTTGGGGGTCTCGATGGGAGGTCCCCATGTCACATATCGATTTTAATAAATGCCCATGTCGCCCTGTCGATTTTAAGAAATGCTCATGTCACCATGTCGATTTTAAGAAATGGCCATGTCCCATGTCACTATCTCTGAGATTTCTCATTTCCCATGTCACTAAGGCTCAAAATGCCCATGTCGCCATGTCGATTTTAGGGGTCGGCCCCCATTATACTTACTCTGTATACACCACTTACAGCCACATACCCACATGTTGGCTCAGACAGCTGGGTATGTAGACATGGCACCAGGATAGCCCTGAGGGATGGGTAGAACATTGCCATGGGAGGTGATAACAGGATAAAAGGTGGGAATGCAGCCAACGCCCACCATTACACTGTAACTGGTCACCAAGTGTACACATGTGGGCCACCATCTTGTCCCCCCAATGTAGGCTGCATTCGTGTCTCCCATCAACATTTGTGGGCTGCCATCCTGTCGCCCTACCCCCTGTATCTGTAATCTATCGGTCTAAGAGGTTAGTCAGTGGTGGCTATCCCAGGTTAGTAATAGGGGTATTCCTCATGCATTATTCAGATTGACGAGCTTGTATTCAAAAGGTGAATTCCAAGCAAATATGACTATCATAATGCCTTAGTCAAAAAGACTGACCATAATACTCCTAAAAAGGAAAAGACGGCTTAACCCGACAGTATTGATTAACATGGGTTGGGTGTATGAGGAACCAGAAAATGACTTATTTGGATATATTTTTGATTATAGGGCATTAGTCATATTTGGTTAAGTCAGTTTTGAATACAAGATTATCATTTTGACTAATGCATGAGTAGTACCCGGTATACATCGCCCATCCCCTTGTTGTCCCTTTTTCACATACTTTTATAAAGGGGGATTCCCTTTCGGGAGCGGGCAGCTGTAACACAAGAAAAGCACATGTGTGACGCAGCATGGGAGAATGTGACATTAGGGCTAACAGCCAATAATCCTCTAAATATAATATTTTAGGAGATATTACATGTAAATGAGGTTATGGTCCTGGCCAACTTTTTCTGGCGATTTGAATCACACCATCGTTCTATGTAGTCTGATTTACCCAAATTTAGCACACTGTAAGTGTTTGGTTGCCATGGAAACAATTTCTGCACTATTTTGGAAAAGGACATTTTTTCTTATCTATTTTCTGATTCCATGGGGATCACAGAGCTGAATACAAAGTACCATTATTCCTTGTAGATCCAAAATATAGTCCATAATTAACATTCATTAATTCATTTTTAATGTGATTATTTCAATGGATTATGCAAAATTATG
The DNA here is from genome assembly GCA_947462335.1 of Harmothoe impar. Classification (NCBI taxonomy): domain Eukaryota; kingdom Metazoa; phylum Annelida; class Polychaeta; order Phyllodocida; family Polynoidae; genus Harmothoe; species Harmothoe impar. The sequence goes on from OX381710.1 coordinate 49,048,215, forward strand.
TTGATATCTAAAGGAGCTATCTATTCTGAATTTCTACATGACCCTGACATTCCATATTTGGGAGGTCAGTTCTTTGCAACTGGTTGGACTATCTTAACAATCAAAGCACCAAACTGTAGCTGAAGACATGAACCTAAAAAAAAGGGTATCCCCCTAATGTCACCTTATTCTATGTTTTGTCACCTATGAAATACCTATCAAGTGATACTGATGACTATACCGGTATGTGTATACATGTCTACCCCACGTGCATTCAACTGCAAACAATATGGGCACATTCTCACTTAAGTCTATCTTTTGGGAGTGTCAAATAGTGAAAATTAAATCCCAATAATTTATCTAAATCTATGTTAAATATTGTTTTCCATGTTATGAAGAGTATGTACACCAATTTTCAGCACTTGGGCATCATTATTTCATTACTTAGGATGCTTTGAAACCTAGGTGATGGAATTCCAGTATGGATTATTGTCCTTTCCAAACGTTTAATTACCAGTGCACTAAATTTGGGATGTATTAATAGATCTCTTGAATGTAGCCTTGATAGTATCTATTGATGATACTAGAGGGCCCATTCTATTATTTTCATTGTTTTTTGGGGAATTATTATGCATTTTTGTGGATACAACAGATGGTTGAGGTTTTCAGGTATAAATGGATTTCTGGGCCCTTGTCTACCTGAACAGCTGACTCTAAGTTTAGAAAATCATAATTAGTATTGTCTATTCCATTTGGCCATAAAAGTACATCATGTGCACTGAATATTTACTTAAGTACCTGTGCATGCAGTTGGCTATACCAGGAAATGTGTATATTAGCTGCAGCTTATATCAAAGATAACAGCCATTAAACGTTTGGAAAGGACAATTGGTAATTGTCCTTTCCAAACGTTTAATTACCAGTGCACTAAAGTTGCAATATATTAATAGATCTCTTGAATGTAGCCTTTATGTTATCCATCTATGACACAAGAGGGCCCATTCTATTATTTTCATTGTTTTTTTGGGAATTATTATGCATTTTTGTGGATAAAACAGATAGTTGAAGTTTAGAAAATCATAATTAGTATTGTCTATTCCATTTGGCCATAAAAGTACATCATGTGCACTGAATATTTACTTAAGTACCTGTGCATGCAGTTGGCTATACCAGGAAATGTGTATATTAGCTGCAGCTTATATCATAGATAACAGCCATTAAACGTTTGGAAAGGACAATTGGTAATTGTCCTTTCCAAACGTTTAATTACCAGTGCACTAAAGTTGCAATATATTAATAGATCTCTTGAATGTAGCCTTTATGTTATCCATCTATGACACAAGAGGGCCCATTCTATTATTTTCATTGTTTTTTGGGGAATTATTATGCATTTTTGTGGATAAAACAGATAGTTGAAGTTTTCAGGTATGAATGGATTTCTGGGCCCTTGTCTACCTGAACAGCTGACTCTAAGTTTAGAAAATCATAATTAGTATTGTTTATTCCATTTGGCCATAAAAGTACATCATGTGCACTGAATATTTACTTAAGTACCTGTGCATGCAGCTGCTTATGTCAGGAAATGTGTATATTAGCTGCAGTTTATATCATAGATAACAGCCATTAAACGTTTAAAAACATGAAAAGACAATTACCAATTGTCCTTTCCAAACGTTTAATTACCAGTGCACTAAAGTTGCAATATATTAATAGATCTCTTGAATGTAGCCTTTATGTTATCCCTCTATGACACAAGAGGGCCCATTCTATTATTTTCATTGTTTTTTGGGGAATTATTATGCATTTTTGTGGATAAAACAGATAGTTGAAGTTGTCAGGTATGAATGGATTTCTGGGCCCTTGTCTACCTGAACAGCTGACTCTAAGTTTAGAAAATCATAATTAGTATTGTTTATTCCATTTGGCCATAAAAGTACATCATGTGCACTGAATATTTACTTAAGTACCTGTGCATGCAGCTGCTTATGTCAGGAAATGTGTATATTAGCTGCAGTTTATATCATAGATAACAGCCATTAAACGTTTAAAAACATGAAAAGACAATTACCAATTGTCCTTTCCAAACGTTAATTACCAGTGCACTAAAGTGTAATATATTAATAGATACCATTCAAAACACCAGCAAAAATTGTAATTAATGTTAATCTAATTATTTTCATGGTATTTTGTAGAATCAATATGTAATTTAATGGAGAGTTAAAGCTGACACTCAAAATGGGCCATCTGAACTGATATCAAAAGGAATTTGGAAAATTATGATTATCATTCTTACTTCATTTAAACTTAAAAAAGAATATGAAATCAATACCCAGTCAGCATTGCTTCCTGAGGTGAGCCATTAGGTGGGAACTACGTCACTTAGTTCATATGGGGCCCACCACATTTTTGTCCTAGGTTAAGTGCTGGGCCCAGATTTGAAGCGAGTGTATCCACATGGGCTTAGGGCGGTGCCTACGTGGGCTTGCTTGATTTTCCCCCCATTTTTTTTTTTGGGGGGGGGGCTGGGGGGGATATATAGGGTTGTGAAACTCTAGTGTTATGGAAGCCGAGGTAGGCCACACTAGATTTGCACTATGTCTCCTACTTAAACTTGCCTATGTTCTGCATGTATGGATGTGTTATCAAGGGATAACTGGGGAGCAACACTCTGTCTGTCTGTCAATTTTTACATTGCCGTTATGACAGGTATCTCTTAGGCCTAGGGAGAGAGGGAGGAAGGGAGGGAGGAAGAGAGAGAGGCAGAGAAATAAGGAAGGAAGGAAAGCGGGAGGGAGGGAGGAAAGGACGGAAGAAAGAAAGGAAGGAAGGAAGGAGAGAAGGAGGGAGGGATGGAGGGAGGGAAGAAAGGAGGGAGGGCGAGAGGGAATTATGAAGGGAGGGTGGGAGGGAAATATGAAGGGAGGGAGGGCATTATGGAGGGAGGGAGGGACGAAGGAAGGTAGGGGAGATTATGGAGGGAGGGAAGGAGGAAGGGAAAGAGGGAAGGAGTGAGGGAGGGAATTATGGAGGGAGGGACTTATGGAAGGAATTTAGGAGGGAGGAAGAGAGAGAGAGAGGGACTGACGAAAGGAGGGAGGAAGGGAGGGAGGGAGGAAGGGAGGCAGTCAGGGAGGGAGGGGCGAAGGGAAAGAGGGCAGGAATTATGTAGGGAAGGAGGGAGAGAAGGAGGAAGGGAGGAAGGGAAGGAGGGAAATATGGAGGATTTTGGAGCGAGGAAGAGAGAAAGGGACAGACGGACAAAGGGAGGGAGGGAGGGAGCTAGTGGGTGATGGAGTTAGTGGGTTGAGTAGTTCCTTGCTTCCTATCTGTGTCCCTGTGTATCTGTCTCTCATTCTCTGAACTGTCTTCGTCAGTTTGTCTGTCTGTCTGTCGGTCGGTCGGTCTGTCTGTCTGTCTGTCGGTCGGTCGGTCGGTCGGTCTGTAACACTCTTTGTCTCTTTCTGGCCTATCTATTTGTTGCTGTTCCCATGGCCAAGGACTGCAGCAAGTCTACAAGGATGTAAAGTATGGCTCCAACTTGAGTTTGTATGATGCATGGTTGCAGCACTGGCGAGTTATTTACCAGGGATACATTCCGATATTATGATGACAAAATTGTGCAGCGGAGGAAATTGGCATGCCACCTATAAGGGTTAATACCAGCGACGGAAGGGTGGGCAAATTATAACGTACCTCTTTAAGAACAACATAATGCAATAACTTGTGTTATGTGCTTTGTTTTCTCCCCAAGGCTGTAATCAAGAATCATGCCAACTATACATGGCTGATACACTCCCAAAGGATTGTCTTGATGTATGCTTACATCATTGATCATTAGATTTCATTCATACATCATGACGACCAAGAGAATAACAATTTTATGCTGCATGCACTATATAGAGAGCTAACCGGCCGTGATGATGGGAGGGGACACCCGGGCCCTAGCATGAGCGTGAGAAAAAAACAGTGCTAGTCCCTACCTCCCCTCCCCCTCATTCACTCCCCCATCTCCCTCCCCTCTTCCTTCGCTCACTCCATCCTTCCCTCCATCATTCCCTCACTCCATCCTTCCCTCTCCTCTTCTCCCCATTCCCTTCCCTTCCCTTCTCCCTCTCTCCACTTCCCTGCCTGCCTCTCTCTTTCCCTCCCTCCATCCCTCTGTCCCTCACTCCCTCTCCCTTCCTTCCTTAGCATTCATTCTTTCTATCTGTCGGTCACATCACTCCCACTGCTCACTCACTTACTCCCTGACTCACTCACTAGTGTACTTCCTAACTGACTCAATCTATCCCTAACTTTCTCCCTCGTTCCTTAATCCGCTCCCTCACTCACCCCCTCAGTCCCTAACTCACTCCCTATCTCTCTCCCTCGCTCCCCCATCCCCTCACTCTCTCCAAATCTCACTCCCTAACACTCTACCTCATCTCCATACTGGATCCTGAACTCACTCCCTCACTTTCTCCGTCGTTCACTCACTCACTCATTACAGGTCAGTACAGGTCTAGTGTGTGGCACACATCGGCTTCCCTACTACTGTAGTTGTTTGCCATTATTTGATATCCAGATGTTATGGCCCATGTCCCAACTAAGTTGGTTCCTCCATATAGTTAGGAATCTCTTCCTCTACCATTCAGAGGGCAGAGAAATACATCCTTTAGTCAACTTACACTTGAGCTGGACACATTTCTTAACTTGCGTAATGCAGCCAGCAGGTGGGCAGTCTGTGTGTGAGAACTTAATCAGTGGCAGGATTAAAATTAATATAGTTAGGCCAAAAAAAGAAAAGGTGTGTTTCAGGCAACCCGACCCTGGTTTCAAAAATGGGCCGACCCTAGCATTTTTTCTACGATTTTGGAGAATTTTGGAGAATTTATTTATTTTTTTATTTTATTTTATCATTTTTTTGGCAAAATATTCATCTTTCTTATGAAAATGTTAGCAATTTCTTGGTCAGGCAGAACAGATCCCATGCCTAATTAATTGTCGGACCTCATTCCAGGCACCTCCAACATTAAAAAATGGGCCCCATGTATTAGAGCAATCACAATATACTCTGACTAGCAGTAATGTACTGAAAATCATGGCAATAAACTTGTTATGAGTCATAACAACAACAAAAAGCACTCCATGCATCTAGTATTAATTAATGTATCTGTATGTGCATTTTTCATACCATAATATCTTCATAGTAACTATGGAAAATATTACAGATAGCTGTTATTAAAAGTTTGCAAAGGATTTTTGACCATTGTCCTTTCCAAACGTTTAATCACTACCTATTCAAATTTGAGATTAATCAATAAATATCCTAGATATAACCCACTAATGAATCCTTTTGATATCAAAGGGCTTGGCTTGATTTTTTTCACTGTCTCTTTTAGAAAAAAATAAGCTATTTTCTAAGATGTTTGACATACATCATCTCTAACCACTGAATCTCACTTTCTTAAATCTTCACAATGTGAGTCATCCTGACTCTCAATGACATGGACTCACACAATTTAGGCAATGACTCAATGAGCCAATTCATGCTTGAAAGTAATCAGCAGCCCTCTAGGATTATCTCACCCACAAAACAATATGCTGTTTTGCCGCTAGGGATATTCTGTGACAGATCATATCAACTTTATCCCTGACCAGCTACCAAGCCCCAAAACAATTAAACGTTTGGAAAGGACCGTTTGGAAAGGACATTTCCATCTGGAAACTGAAAAGTATCATTTTAAAGTTATCATATCATCTCCAAACTTTTTTTCCTGGTTCATATTACAAAGTTCTAAATACCACATGATTTTTGTATTCATAACTCCAGTATAAGTACCTCTAATTTACCGTTTGGAAAGGACACCCTTAAAAAATCTCAATTTTTCCACAAGTTTCAGATCTCATATTGTGCCTTTAAATATTTTTGATGTCATATACTGTTGTATCTAGAGTTAAAACCTATTGAGATCTTATATTCTGACCAGAAACATTCAGCCATGGGTGAATAGGTTTGGCTGAAGATTGATTTTTAATTAATCGTTTGGAAAGGACAGATATTCGGGGACATTATATAAAAAATCATAAAAAATAGATATAGACAGATAAAGCTAAACTGCACTTGGTATACACAAGAAGACATACTAATGAAAAGATCCATATCAACTTTTTAAGTGTTACTCTGTAAAATCATTTTAAAATGATGGTGTGAAAAAGAAAATTTGGGTTGAGGACAGCCATTTTTGACCAATTTCCACTAATTAGATACTTGAATCGCATAGGTAGTGTACATATAGAAACATTAACCTGTTATACTATAATTGCAAATATGTTTGACTTCTATTAATCAACAATTATATTGAGCAGTGAGCATTATATGTATTGCTTAGAACCAAAATGATTCTGAGGACATAGAAAGATATACTTAAGCGAGAATGTGCCTATGGTGACGTGTACATTCAAGCAAGTCAGAATGCAGTTTTCGGTCCGATCCAATATTCGTCATGTGTGTTAGAAATATCAAGCAATATTGTGAATAATCGGATACTAATCTTGTGCAAGTCTAAAACACTTTACCCTCCAGGACGGTTGGCAGATCCTGCCGCACGTTTTATCTGTATAAACAGTACTGTATAATACATACTAATACATCAGGGTTTATGACAGTGATGTTTTGTGAGCGGCTGGGAAGGGGTGTATACAAAGGGGCCCCACTGGCCATACGTCCCTGAAATGACGTACAATTGAGGTATCTATTATATGGCATTGGTCCCTGGATGCGGAGGGGGAGGGGGTGTCCCATGTCCCCGGTCGATTTTAAGAAAACCCCTTGCAATGTCCCTTCCCATCATATATATTCCTGTCCTTGTCATTCACTGTAGGCCTACACCCACATGCATCGTGTCGATTTTCAGGGTTTATGTCCCATATTCTACAGTCACCCCCGGAGGTTTTCCATCATCTAGACCCATCCAATGGGAAAGGGGGTGACGGGCCAATGAGACGGGGTCCCACACCAAAAGAAACTCAGATATTATCCGTGTTCTCCAAAAGCAAGAAAGGGACTCTTTTTCACGTAGAATTCAGAAGACAGATCTAACTTTCAATGAATCATCCAGCTCGCCCACCCCCTCCTCCAGCCCAAGAGATTATAGGAAAGGGTTTTATAAATTGGGAAAAAAAGACCGATCCCCTTTAGTTTATTGCGCAATGCCAACCGGACGTTCAACTATACTCAAAGAATTGCACAATTCAGCCTGTGCCGGGAACTATGCTGACATTGCGGTGACATAGTTGATATAGCATGTGGGTGGGTGAAATGAAGGTAAACACTGTAATGTTGGTTATGTCTGTGTGTTATGACTGTACAGAGCATTCCTGCATCGCTGAGGGAAGGAGTGGGAGGGGCGGGGGAGGGACCACCGGTGTCCAAAAAATGGTCAAAGAGAATTGAGAAGAGAGAGGCACTGGGAAAATTCTTCACCCCAGCCCTATGCATCCGAGTTCCGCCCCTTAGTATATTAGTGGAGTACACCTCAATGAATGTTTAAGTTGAACAGTTGACTTCTGTGCCCTAATACCATTCGAGACACAAAAATATTTTCCAACTTCGTCCTAGTAGTTTTGTTTTAATCTGAGATCAGTGGAATTAGATTTTTAGAGTTTTTTGGTGACGTGCAGACCCACAAGAGTTTTGCTTGCAACAGTTCACTCCTCTCAGACTAGCCTGTATACCAAAGAGCTGACCAGTGCCAAAGTTGCCCCAGAATCATCGTTTGACATAAACGCGTTCCTGGACAATTAGCGATGTTTCAATGACAACCAGAGCAAGGCTATAGAATTCGTCATACCAAAAACACCACACACCATGGTTTGGTCTATATTCTGATAATTATTTCATTTTTCATTTAATTTATTTTGACTGTTTTTACTATTTGGTATAACTTGATGCCCTTTGGTAGGTAAAATCATGATCAAATATCTCTCGCGGAGGTCCCTGCTCACCTGTTGATTCACATTTCTCCAGTGGGTGCACTTTCTGTTAAGGTTATTAACCCTTTAAGGCCGACCAAAGGAGTGTATTTGCTGGTGATGGGGCCGGGGCATTTTCATAGGATCTCCCTGGGCCGAGGCTTTGCTGATTCCCATAGAGTTATGCTGACTATAGTCGATGCTCGGCCAACCATGGCATCAACTATAGTCGATGTTCGACCCTAAAGGGTTAATTGAGGTCTATGCACCTGGGTGCGGCCAATCAGTTTGGACCTGCTTTTGAAAGTCTGATAGGGTGATAATAGCGAAATAATGTGGATTATGGGCATGACTTTGCCTATGTCCGTGTATTGGTACGTTACCAGCAGGGATGGACAGATTATGACAGAGGAATGATGGAAATGTGCAGAAAATGACACACAAGAAAAATAACATGAGTTACAGTATACTAAAGAACAACACCTCAGTAAAAAAAGAGACAGAGGGCATTGACTTCAGCACCCTGGTGACAGTAGCTCCACGCCTCCTGTACCTCCTCCTCCTCCTCCTCCCGGTGTTCCCGGAGCACACATTCCTCCAGTAGCCCTGTATCTGGGGGTCCCAGGGACCAGGACTCAAACCTGTGGAATGCCAGGCATCCTTTCATCCCAAACCTCGTCATAGGATGTCTCTCTGTCCTAGGATAAGCCTCTCGTATGGACTAGTACGTGACTGGGTACGTGAAGGGATGGAGAGGGGGCGAAATTGAGACAAAATGCATCTTCTGGGGAGGGAGGTACTAGCAGTTTGTGGTTCATCAGATCTCTACGATTGAATAACAATCTGTAAAGGAATTATGAATACAGTGGCACTCAAAACCTGCCTTTCTCTATAATTGTTTACTCCTTCATTATCTGTATTTGTACATTTATGACAATGTGAAAAGGGAGATTAATAGTATAAGTTTGAGTCGGTTTGTGTCTTTAAAACGATGGATTAGCAGCTCTAAATACACTGCATCTTAGAATAAATACTAAAAGTGGTTTAAAAAAAAAAGAGTTATCGGAACCTTTCTGATATAGACTTGGTTCTATGAGTAATCCTCGAAGTCTGTTTTTTGGTTTTGGGTTGTTTAATTTCCAACAAAATGGTCAAAATGGAACAATAATAATTTAAATTATTATCATGTTCCCATAGCAAACAAAAAAAATGTCCCCCATGAGGAATCTTTTCACGTGTTAACCCACATTTCTTTTCCTCCTAGACAACCTTGGATGAGCTACTTGAGATGTGTCAATATCCTTGTTCGTAAGAAAATATCTTGGAGACAGCCTCTAGATAGCCAAACTGTGGGCGTGGTAGCACCCCTACTGACGGTGACCTCTATCTGGTACCCCTGGTATCAGGATACAAGGTTAGGGGCCAAGACGCTGGTCCCTGAGCCCCACTGAGCTCAGCACGAGCTGCTCAACGTCTATGTCTGGTATGTGATGGTGTTGGTGTTTAGGGTACTAGTAGGTATATTGAGAGATGTATGTCTCAAGGAGAGAGCAGTTTGAGTTATAACATCAGCAATGTTATGTTTAAGTACATGATTGGGTTGCTGCTTACTTATATACAGCACCATTGTTTTGGGGTGTGCGGGGCTGGGGTCCTGGCACGTACAGTATATATTAAATTATGATGGTGTTGTTGTTGTTGTTGTTGTTATTTCTGTTGTTTTGGTCTTCCTACTAATGATCTTCTGGCTAATGCTCCCTGTTTGTAGTTTCCCTTTGTTGTGAGATACCACTGCATTCGTTTATCTCACTTTCTCGGTGGGGTTATCTATCTGTGTCATCCTACTGTTTTTCTCCCGAGGTTTTTCTATACCATGCAACGCCAACGGTATGTTTACAGCTGAAAATCAAATTCAAACTTGAACTTAATTTGAGTCATCCAGCTATATATGGCATATATATACTCATAATATACATGTGTATGTACAGTTCTTCACGACAAAGCACACTTTGTCCGCACAAAATGATCACAATCATAGTGTCCAAGGAGCACAAACTTGTCATACATGGGTCGTCTTGTTCTTCTTGGTATCACAGGTTCGCTTATTTTAGACCTTGTGTCTATTTTCTCTTCTTTTTTTTTAAAGGGAGCATTATTAGCATATATTTTATGTTTCAATGGGCATCAAATGTGAATGGAACAAAATAAATTCATTTGACTTTGTTTACTTTGGACCGTATTATTAGTTGGACAGCAAAAGTGCTATTTTACTGATTTTCCTGTGGCAGTCAGCCTGTGCTAGTTTTGTGTAGACTCAACTACTTTATGGACACAGGTAAACCCACAGGTCATGAAATAGGTAACGTCATTTGTAAACGCTCCCTGGCGGTCTGGTGATCCTATATATGCTGGTGGCCGGCCTCTGATTCAATCTTGCGAGATAGCAGTGGGACCGCGGCACCAGTATATAGTGATCCTACTGAGGGGAACTCTAAAGCTGGATAGATATTGACCTACATAATCCATTAGCAGTCACTTCAACAAACGAAGATGGACGATCCGCCTAATGCACATGTTAACTCCTATCAGCTGCCCCGAGCACCCTGTCACCTGCACCCAATTAATCCACCCCGCCTGGTCTATCGACCGTCTCTATACTAACACAGAGAACACCTTTTTGCAATATCCAAATTACTATATTAGTAATAACCATATCTATAATGTTATTAGTGACAAAAAAGTGCAGCCGTTCAATTTAATTCAAATGTTCTATTCTGACTGCAATGTGAAGGTATATTTGCGTATGTATATCTGTATTTCGCCCAGAGTCACGTGTGTGTTTTCCTGTCCAGGCATGCACGTCCATACTAATTACTAAGTATCAAAAAGTAGGACACGTGGAATGAATTAACCAGAAACACCAGCCTGGATCAGCTGTGCATTGAGGTGGTCATACCTGTATAATTCGCTCATTCTTCACTAGGTGGCAGGCGGGGAGCAGCTCATGTCGGCAGGTACTAAGGCTTGACTTGCTCAAGTCATTGTCTTTTTTTTTATATGAGGGAACTAAACATACTGCGAGAAGAAGTGTTGTATGTGATGATCGGTTAATATTTTTTTTATTTTTACACGTGTTTTTCATACGTGATTTACATTACATGTTGGACCATGCAGTTTGTAGACAAATAGGCATACACAAGCACAGCCTTATTCAAAACACCAGAAAATATTCTGATCATAGGACTAGGAGGAGGTCTACTCTCAGGCAGATACATTTCCTCACCCAAACTCTTGGCAGGAGCCCAGCCATCCGCCTCGTCCAACAACCTCTCAGAGTCAGAACATATCTTACATCCTACCATTGGATATAGAACTCAAGGATCCTACATGCCTCTTAAGTGGGATATTGTCCAGTCGGCGTTCAGTTTTGATAAATCATAATACTATAAGTTGTGGTGCATGTATACATACACATTATTTATGGGGTCATATATAGAACAACGGTTGATGTAGAAAAGATAACTGTGGTCATACTCTCCAGTACTATGCCGTGAAGCACCACTTTACAGTTTATACTCAATCTCTCTGGTGTTTGCCAAATGTCGAGAGGGGTTGAGAGCTGTTTGAGTGCCTTCCTCCACCAGATTTCCGCTAAGAGCTACTTTTAAATTCTACATGTTACTGGTCGGGAGTGCTGGGTAGGCTGTTGCTGTGTAACAATGTATAAAATTGTGTCATGAGCAAGTCCCGAGCGAGTCCTGAGCAAAACGAAAAGAAAAGAAATTCTGAAAAGAATTGAAATGAAAGGACGGTGTTTTTCTAGGTCACCATTTTACCTCTGGCCGCAGGAAAATATTGGTAAATGTACCAAACTTACTTGCTTAGGGTCTTTCTTCTACTTTTCTTTTCCTTTTTACCTCTGCAGCTGGCTTTCCAGGAGATTAGCAATAAAATCCGGCACTTCAAGTTAAAACGACTTCATCAAAAGACTCTCCAGTGCAGGGGCATTCCTTTATCTATGAACTTATAGGTACTACCTATTAAAAGAGAGTGAGAAAAACTGGCCGCCTGCATAATTCAAATCAGAACCTTATATAGTGCAAAACTTTACTGAAGTTTTCTTTGAGAAACATTATTTAGAAAATCAAAAAAAAATTTTTTATCATTATATGGGCATTAATGTTTGGCGTCTGCATGGATGCTAAGAAATACAAACAATATAGGGAAAAATCAAAATACTCAAAAAGCATAGGCTACTAAAACAAGAGGTCAGCCATGTTTTGCTGAGTATATAAATGGCCGGGCGACCAGAAACAAATCCATAGGCCTATCTTTTATTTAGCCTTACACCAGAACCTCGACTATGAGTGCGGGAGTGAGCAATACCCAGCTGTGTAAACATGACCAACACCGAACACGTCCAGTCCCTAAGCATGGGCCAGGTCTAGACTAGATAATAGAATATAACGGTCTCTTTTTCTCTCCGTTTTCCCTCCTTCTCTCCCTCGACCCCAGGCTCTCCCGCTAGCATGTGGGACATGTGGACAACAATATTTTAGCTGCGCCCGACCTCTTGAGAGGGGTGGAAATATTTACGCCCCTCCTGAGAAGGGGGTGTGGGGTGATATGCCATCCCCTTTTTTCCTTGAGGGGGTCAATAGTTATGAGGCCCGCCTAACATAGCCTAACATCTACAAAGAGGAGGTGGGGTCCGGATGCCTTGGAAGATACGTGCAAGTCTACATGACAAGTTTGTAAGATGTTCCAGGTCCTCCCTCGACCCCAAACCCGCCCCAAATTAACTGATAGCAGCACTCACTGGTTCTATCCGTTCCATCAACCTGTAGGTGAACCCGGGACTGCAACCCTAAATATAACCCTCGTGTATTGGCAGAGGATACTGTGCAAAACAATTGCGCCCTGGTATTTATTGTTAAATGTATCTTAGACAACAGGTGAGTTGGGTAGTAACTTTATTGGCCGAAATTTCATGATGATACACCACATCATCATATATCCAAGTAAATATATGGAGAAGGTATTATACAATAGTTTTGACTTTAAAATGAATCGCAATAACATTCCAATCATTGCATGAAGATGCGCCATATATACAGCGGCCGGTGTCCGGAACTGGAGCCCTGTGGAGGATAGGCCCTCAGATGATAAGCCCCCTGATGTTTTGCCACCAGAGGATCTGCCCCCCAGATTTTCAGCCCCCAGATGATAAGCCCTGCTGCATAAAAGCACCCAGGATAACAGGCCATGTTCCTAACATCCAATCACCTAACCTCCAATCACCTAACATCCGATCATCTAACATCCAATCACCTAACATCCAATCACCTAACATCCAATCACCTAACATCCAATCACCTAACATCCAATCACCTAACATCCGATCACCTAACATCCAATCACCTAACATCCAATCACCTAACATCCGATCACCTAACCTATCAGCCAAGAAAAATTTCCCCATGTTTTTAATGAAACATTTTAGACTAAATGTTTAATCCTCAAAAGTTATTAAACGTTTTCATAAGGTTTGATCTCTCCTATCCCGGTAAACTCCATATGAGCCGGACTCCTCAAAGGGAGTCGGATGAGCTGTATACCAATGCGTCTATCTCCTATGTTCCCCCAAAGGGCGGAACGGAGAGAGACGCAGGGTCACCGAGGTAGGAGCAGCAGCAGGACTAAGCCAAAAAGTACAACAGAGTCCGAAGAATCTCTGTTGAGGAACAACCAAGCTGGCCGAAGTGCACAGCAAGACTGAGTCCCCAGGGGTTTATATACCGGGGATTATATAACTTCACTCCATAACTCGTAAACACTTGAGTTCCTGAGGAATTCCGGGTAACCTGAAACCGGTTTCTCCGGGCCGACACGGTACCCGAACAAGTTCGGGTGACACGTGGCGGTCCCAGCTCGGTGCATATCACCAGGTCGCACTCCACCAATCCTCAGGTGCCGGATTATGTAATCACATACCGTAGACCGGACAGGAGTGCGGCCCGGATACGCCACAGTAAACACAATCGAATAACCCAATCCGGTTCTATAGAAATAGTACAGCGTCTCACTACACTATACTTTCCTTAGGAATATTTTGGTTTTACCTATTTAAAAATGTTATATTGATATTATATAAAGCCCAGTCTAGCCCTTCATTGAAACTGTTTTTTGGTTATAATAATTATAGTTGGAGAAAAACTTTAGAAAAAAACATTAAATTGACGTTAGGTTGATTCGACATTAGGTTGATTGGACGTATGATGATTGGAGGTTAGATTAGATTGATCGGAGGTTAGGTTGACTGGAGGTTAGGTTGATTGGGCGTTTGATGATTGGAGGTTAGGTTAGGTTGATTGGAGGTTAGGTTGACTGGAGGTTAGGTTGACTGGAGGTTAGGTTGATTGGAGGTTAGGTTGACTGGAGGTTAGGTTGACTGGAGGTTAGGTTGACTGGAGGTTAGGTTGACTGGAGGTTAGGTTGATTGGAGGTTAGGTTAATTGGAGGTTAGGTTGACTTGAGGTTAGGTTGACTGGAGGTTAGGTTGACTTGAGGCTAGGTTGACTGGGGGTTAGGTTGACTGGAGGTTAGGTTGACTGGAGGTTAGGTTGATTGGAGGTTAGGTTGACTGGAGGTTAGGTTGACTGGAGGTTAGGTTGATTGGAGGTTAGGTTGACTGGAGGTTAGGTTGACTGGAGGTTATGGCCTACATTCAGGGGGCCTATATTCAGGGGGCCCATTATCACAGGGCCAACTGTCTGAAGGGCCTACATTCTGGGGGCCAATTTTCCGGGGGGCCAATCATCAGGGGGCCCTTTTTCCAGAGGGCTCCAGCTCCTAGTACCCGGCCGCCCTATACAGCCCCCTGAATCGAGAAAATATCAAACATAAATAGAACTTTTCTAATTAACGAGGGGCTCCTTAAAAGTATTAAACATGGTGAATCGTCCAAAGTGAAAAGATGAGCCCATGACTAATCACGGTGTTAAGCCAGTTTATTCTGACAACTTGGACTACGGAACCGCTGCCGAGATTTTTAGCATTTTGCTGGTCATGCATATTCGGGTTGCAAAATTTGCACGTACGCTAAATTTAGGGAGTGATCATTTTTTTATAACGGGGGGGGGGGGTTGGAGGGGGGAACAAAAAAAATGTGGACCCCAAGACCGGAGGGTGAAAAAAATTTGGACCCCTCTTGGGGGGGTTCAAAAAATTTAACCTGTTTTGAGCCAAAAGGCCAGGGCGTTACTATGCCTCAAGGGGCCCGCGCGCGTGCCGATTTTCAATCCGTAGGAGGGGGGGGCAAAGAAATTTCTTCGATCCCTTGACCGGGGGAAGGGGCAAAAACTTTCGCGCGCTCTGCGAAAATCCACCGTCCCCCCTGTTAATCACTCCCTTGCTAGCTAATGACATCCTGGCAAGCTTTGCGAGTGGGGAGCTGCCCGGGTGAGCTGCTCACTATGTACTGAGCCCCTCGTGTGAAGTGTAGGCCCGAGTGTAGGATACATACTCACACCTGGACTGGGTGTGGCTGTGTTTGTGCTGACCTGGATTGATTGTCATGACATCTGCACTGAGCAACCACAGCCCCACTCTATCCCAACCCCTCCTCCCAACTATAGATACATGGGGTCGAGATCAAATAGACTGGGCCAGGCCCATATTAACTAGCCCTCTTTGCGGGGCGGTTTGTTTTTGGCTATGGTGGAAATTGATACAATTATTACAATGGTGGAACTGGACTTTTCTAATATTAGGTGGAACTTTTTGAATATATTTAAAAAGAAAAAAAATTGAGTTTACGCTATCTAATTAATCGTTCTTGGTTTTCTCTCTAGAATCCTTAATAATTGTCCGATCGACAGGCTGTAAAATATGAGATGTAGACAATTATATCCTCTTTAGGGTGCTAGGGTGGAACACATTTACCCCTTCAGGGAGGTGGGGTGGTTCGTTCGAAACGACGAACTCCCCCTAGTTACGGGCCTGCCTGGGCCCTGTCTGTCAGCAATGTGCGGGCGGCAACTTCTGTCCAAGATTGGTGCCAGTGTATGGTGGGGGAACGCTGCTCTAGGCAGCGAGCAATTCAATAAGTAATGAACAACCGAGTTCATTCCTTTTTTTATATATACCAGCGCCTTCGGCGCCGGTGAGTGGGAACATCACAGAGGAGGGGTGCCCTTATATGGATAGGGACGCACGGGTGCCCCCCGTAGCCTACAGAACATGTAGGGAGTGCCCCCCCCTGTAGCCTACAGAACATGTAGGGGGAGTGCCCTCCTCCAGTAGCCTACAGAACATGTAGAGAGTGCCCCCCCCCAGTAGCCTACAGAACATGTAGGGAGTGCCCCCCCCCCAGTAGCCTACAGAACATGTAGGGAGTGCCCCCCCCCCCAGTAGCCTACAGAACATTTAGGGAGTTCCCCCCCCCCCCCAGTAGCCTACAGAACATGTCGGGAATGCCTCCCTCCAGCAGCCTACAGAACATGTAGGGAGTGCCCCCCCCCTCAGTAGCCTACAGAAAATGTAGGGAATGCCCCCCCCCCATAGCCTACAGAAAATGTAGGGAGTACCCCTCCCCAGTAGGGAAGACCAAAGGAAACTTTACTACTGCTCTGAGCAGCTCTACCATCCACGTGCTGGGAGCAAAACATACAGCTCACTCCCACCCACCCTACTCTCATGTGACACCCAGTTAGTAGGGAATTGAATCAGATAAATGTCGTCCTAAAACTTTCTAGAGGCATTTCTGAGTAAAGTTCCGCAAGCCATTTTTCTAGGACCACTTTTTCGTGTAGATTACAGAAAAAGTACTTGCGGAACTGAGGAATTCATATAAGGGGGTCAAAACCCCCCCAAAACATAGATTTCTGACAAAAATTCCACATTTCATCGTCCGGAATGGCTCTTTATTACCATATCTGGTCAGGGAATTCCTTAAATGAAAGGTCTGATAGAGAGGCATCTTCATGAATTACCATTGTGGTAACCATGGTAACCATGGTTACAATCAAAACCTAAGAAGGCATCTTTTTGTGTTGTTTAAATTGATGTAGCCATCTATAATTATATCTAATTTTCTCTTTAACCATAGAAGGATCATATGATGCTTCAAGTAACACATTCAATTGTTGTCATGATGCATCAATGCAGCACTGGTGACAAATGATTCACCATACTGTGTTGGTTCATCAGGCATGAATTCAGCCCCAATGATAAACACAGCAGGTTCACATCCATGCATCTCATCCCAAAAGGGCATAACGCACTATACTCCCTTCAAAGGGTCTCACTAGCCAATACCCCCTTCATGGTCCTCATAGAGGGAGGTGACTGTACATATATACGACAATGACCAGGACTCTTGTGCACTGCAAGTATCAGGAAGCCTGCTTCCAGGATCTCCAATATCTTCACCATTTTAAAGGTACACAAGGTAAGAATTGGCTAGGATGCAGACCATGGCCAGGAATGGTTGAATAGGATAGGAAAGAGTGAGGGATGTAATGTGGGAATTACAAGGACAAGAACTGCATTGAACAGATGCGCATTGTCCAATACTCTACAATCACACATTGGTCAGGAGATCGCCAAAGAAAATGAAATCCTCTTTAATGAGAGCCTCCCAAAGCGCAAGAAAAGAGACAATGATGATGAGGAAAATATCCTACAACAACTGAAGAGCATGGAGGTATTCACACAAACAGAGCTACTCCATAACATTGCAAACAAAGATCTGACAACACCTGCAATTCAGGTTTCATTAGCATCAGCTCTTCTAAAAGGACAGGATCAACTAGAGCACTTTGTTGTGGAGAGATTCATTGAGAAATCGGAAAAATTCCACAGCCCAATCAAGCGGAACAATCGAATGACATTCGCAAATCTCTAAAAGGTTGAATTTTAGACTGCAAAAGCAATTTTAAGGGGAAACTGTTGTTCTGAAAGCTGACAGAAATGTAATGCAAAGCGTTCATTTGCTGCTCGAAGAGCTGTGAATTTGGACAAGATCTTTGAGCATGAGCTAATGGCAGTTCCTCTCTTGCAGAAGCAAATTGAAGGTTGAGGAGTGATGATAAATCACTCCTCATACGAAGTCTGACTAAAGACATTGCTTGCCCAACTTCAATTCACACAACAAATGATTCAACCATCATTATAGATGTATAACAATTCATGCATTGGGCAAACCCTAAGGAGCAAAGATTTTCGGGGACCTGGCAAATATATTTGTCAACACCATCCTAAGAATTTGAGAAAACTATCAGAGGATTGATTTGGTGGGTGATCAATGCAGAGACAAAAGCATCAAGGCTGAAACAAGGAAGCAATGGAAGAACAACAAAATGCCAATTCCGAGGATGGTGCAGAAGGAAACTGTTCCTCTCCCTGATGATTGGGGGAATTTCATTGCACACCCGGACAACAAAAGGGAACTCTCTACTTTCTTTGTGGAGCATGTAATGAAAACAGTGCAGCACAAAATGGTTGTAATGGGTGGAACATTCCATGATTCTGAGGAGGTAAGCACTCCTAGGCATACCAGGCGAGGATTGACTTGAGCTGGGTAAAGGAACCTGACACCCAGAGCGTCTGTGGTGACCAGGAGACTAAGAAAGAGAGGGGTACAGGAGTCCAGTGTAGGTTATGTAACTGGCTGATGTAAGAGATGGGGAAGATAGACGCCTGGTATGCCTAGGAGTGTAAGGACCACACTCCCATTAGACACATCTGGCTTGAAAGGTGATCATGAGGAGGCAGACACGCGTATCATATTACATGCCATCAACTGCTCCTCCAACACAATAGTCATACAGGCAAGGGACGCAGACATACTGGCTCTCCTGCTTGCCCACTATGAGCACATTGGTTGTGAAGACCTGTGGCTACAAGCAGGAACTGGTAAGAATCCAAAGTTTATTCCCATACATGAAACTTTTAGAAACATGCCTGGAGGCTCCCATACTTCACTTCCTGCATTCCATGCATTGACAGGCTCAGACTCAACATCATTCTCATCATTCCAAGCAAACTACATTTGATGTGTTCATCAAACATCATAACCTCCTTGATGCCATTGGAAAGGATGAAAATTCCCCGTCCCATTATCAACAGATGACATGTAAGGGGTAAGCAGTAAAAACACAGAGATTCTGGCAGAGTACTGATGATAAAAGCTAATTATTATTGATATATAGCAATGCATCAAATGTGTCATTTACTAGGTGGACTATGATCAGTGCAAGTGCAGCTGGTTTCACAAACAAGTATAAAGAAGTTAATTACTGCCTGTTATGTGTATACTATGGATGTATAAATATAAGTATTAACCAAAAACATTTTTGTGTACTTTTTGTTTTGTTGGTAATCAGGTAACCATGGCAACCAGAACAACACTATTTACTGATGAATGATGATCATACCTTTCATGTTGATTATTACTTCATGGTACATGAGAAGAAATTTTAATTCTAGGGGGAAAATAAAGTTTTTGTCAAAAAATTGCATTTTGGGGGTTCTTGCCCCCCCTAAAACTCAATTCTCAGTTCCGCAAGTTAATTTTTCAGAATCTACAGAAAAAATTGGTCTAGAAAAAATACTTGCAAAACTTTACTCAGAAATGCCTCTAGAACTTGGAGAATCCAAATTCGATTCCCTACTAAGTAGGTCAGACATCCCATATAGACTGGTGACAAAATGAGAAATTCTCCCACCAAGGGGCATTTTAGAGTACAAACAGGCAAGATCATTTTTTGGGGTAATTTGGGTGTGCTGAATCTGAATATCACACTTGCCAAGCTCAAAAATGGCTGCTTCTATATGAAAACTTCAAAAACAAAATGGCTACCATTAATTTTTGAGCAAACCTACAAAACCTATGTTATTTATCATTCCTAGTCATGTAATACATCAAAATGAAGGGATTTTAGAGACCAGACTGTCTGAGACATCTGCCAAGCTGGAAAATCATTTCCTGAGAGTCTCAAAGCCAAAAATTCAAAATGACTGCCACCGTTTTTTGAGAAAACCCCAAAAATGCATCATTCATCATTCCTTGTCATGTTGTACCTCAAATGAAAGAGATTTGCAAGCCTAGTCCACTCTAGGCCATTGCCAAGATAAACAGGGATTTTGCAACATGAAACCCCTCCCCAAAAAACAAAATGGCCACTAGTAATTTTTTAGCACAGTTCATTCCAGCCCATTTCCAAGGAAGACGGACGTGGTCTTTTTAAATTAAAATCTAAAAAAGGGCAACTCTGTTAGCCTGCCTTTTTCTCAAAATTAGGGTTCTAATTATAGTTGGGGTTTTATTATAGTATATTAACCCTTTGGTGCCCAGAACTATTTCATCAATATCTGTTCCATTCGACACAATAGTTCTGATGTTTGAAGTCATGTACTACCATTTATTTAATTTCTTGAGACAAGGGTCATATAACATTTCCCTAAAGGTCTTGAAATAGACTTTATATTTGACTATGTAAAATCATTCAACTTTTGTTTAATTTTGGTTGCCATGGCAACCCGAGACATTCTATTCGCTGATATGCTCAATATACTGCATTTGTAGGGCCAATGAAGTGTTATTCGGCTATGATTAGGCTATTCCTAGCCTGGAAAACGTTCCAAATAAAAACAGTTTGAATGGCAATTGAAGAATATTGATACTTCAACCATCATCTGCGGGAAAAGTTGACATACAATGATTTTATGACAATTTCTCATATTTTTCATTTATATTGAAGGGCATATTGGTGAAAATTATGCTTTTTAGATGAATTTTGGATAACCATGATGGATCACATCTCTGATCCCCTATTCTTTAGTTAAGTTTGCACTATTCCTCATATATAAAATTCACAGCAATATAAATGGTCTCATTGTAATCGTATGGTCTTGGGGCTTCATATGAGAGTATAACCTTGAAATTTGACCCAGTAGAACTTTCTTGATGAAACTCTACTTCAATATAGGTGTTTTTATGCCTAAAACCGCGCCAATTGGCGCGCTTGGGCACGTAAGGGTTAAAGAGAAAATCATATTTAAACCAGTAGTTATGCAATCCTTTTCACTGAAAACATATGGCTTTTTGTCCAGTTAGGAGGCATATCCCATCATGATGCCACTAAATACTATGTACAAGGGTAGACATTAGTATTTTTCTGCTGTGGGCCAACATTGCATATAGCCCAAAAGGTCTATGTGACCACACAAGTGTAACTATTTAGGGATAAGTAGTGACTCACTCAAAAACTTCTTTTCTGATTGGAAGCCCTCCCCGGAATCAAGTACCTAGAACATCTGCACCTAATGCCAGGTTGTCGGGATTCAATTTTAAGTCCTATGAGCCAGATAGATATCTATGCATGTTATCTTGAGGAAGTTTAGGGGATCTGAACTCTAGTCCTGGGGACCTGATATTGGGTCTTAGGGATCTCCATTTCAAAGGAGACCTCCTCCAGCAACACTAATCTCTCTTTGAGGGTTGTCAATCTTCCATCCAGATCATCCATCCTTTCCTTACCCCACCCCTCTTATTATTCCAGGGGTTTAACCCCTCTCACTGTGCCTTTACTCCTCTTCCCAAGGCTCCCAGCCCTCTTCCCTAGGGTCCTGACCCTTCTTCAGGTTTTCAATCTCTCTTGCCTTAGCTCTAAAGGCTCCTCTCAGGGCTCCTAGCCCTCTTCCTGGGCCCCATCCCCTCATCTTCTGGGGCTTCCACCCAACCTTTCTGGGCTTCCAGCCCTCCCTTTGGCATATTTTTCCACTAAATTTCCTCTTTTCCTCCCAAAGCCCCTGCCTTGTATCTCATTGCTTCCCTGTACAATGATCTCATACTGCTCATTCCCTCCCACTGCTCTATTCCTCCCCTTTCCCTTTCTCCTGCTTCCTTCCAACACTTTCTCTCCCTTCCCTTTACCTCACCCTTTCCCACCTAACTCTCATTTACTTCCCCTCTATATGTCCAACTAATTGCTGCAGGGCAGAACACGGAGGCAAAGTGGGGGCATAAGAGGAGAAGGTAGGGCTGAGTGCATTTCACAGGGGTGGAGAGGATACTGGTTAGTAGAGGTCATATATTATTCTTGAGTCTTGGCGAGAGAATAATACAGGGGTAGGGCAGGGCTTGACTGGGAGGATAGGATATGGGAGAGGGCAGGGAAGTGGATAACAGAAGGGTATCTGGGAAGGGATATAGGGGAGAAGAAGAAAATCACAGGTAAAGTAGATGATAGAGGTACGGATATGGGAGGGTATGGAATGTATCAAGGTTTGCTAGGGAGGGGTCTGTGGTAGGGCAGAGACCACATGTCCCTTCCACCTCACTATGTCACCCTATCCCTATCCTAATTATAACTACCTCCATCTTCAACACATAAAAGTCCTGGCTTGATATTGTAAGGGAGAGATTGGGACCCTGGATGGAAGATCTGAGACCCTGGAGTATGAGATTGTATGAAGCGCTAGTGAACAGGTGAGCCCCAGTGAGATGGAATGGAATGACAGAGAATGATGCTCTAGGTGAGGAATAATGAAGGCTCAAGGAGAGGTCAGGGTTGCTGGAGGAGGTTTCTTATGAAATGAATATGAGATCATTAGGACTTGGTTTCACTTCCCAAGGACTAGAGGTCCCATTCACTAGACTTTCTCACAATTACATGAAAATCTTTTGCTGAAGTTAAATGATAATGTAGGGCCCTATAGCATGTAGAAGTCACAAGTCCCTGTAAGTTCCAAACAATATACTATGTTACAGCTCCTGATGCATAGATCTTGGAACAAGGACTTCCAAGCCAGCATGTGTTTTTACTTGGGCAAGCTGATTTGCCCATAATGGGTTTTGGCCTTTTTTGTTCAGGGCTAGAGGTGGGAGCCCAGATGGGCTGATTCAAAGTGCCCAGCTCAAGCCCAGAATTATTCCACTTTAGCACACACTATTAGTATCTATAATGTATTTTCATGAAAAAGCTTTCCTGGGCTGGCCCATTTGGGCTCCTACTTTTAGCCCTGGACAAAAAGGACCATAACTCAGATATGGGCTAACCCAGCTGGCCCAAGTAAAACACAAATGAGCCCCAGGGACTAATGCTGACTGGGTTGGATCTTGAGGATTTGCATAAGGTACTAAGGATTTGATTGTGGGGTGGGCCCCAATCAGAATGGAAGTATGTGGGGGGAACAATCACTTTCCATAAATAGCCACACTAGTGTTCATTCATTGGGCTACTTGTTTGGCAATTTTGTTTTTTGGGGAGGGGTTTCATGGTACAAAGGTCCCTGTTTATCTTGGTAATGGACTACAATGGACTAGGCTTGCAAATCTCTTTCATTTGAGGTACAACATGACAAGGAATGATGAATAATGCATTTTTGGGGTTTTCTCAAAAAACGGTGGCAGCCATTTTGAATTTTTGGCTTTGAGACTCTCAGGAAAAGATTTTCCAGCTTGGCAGGTGTCTCAGACAGTCTGGTCTCTAAAATCCCTTCATTTTGATGTATAACATAACCAGGAATGATAAATAACTTAGGTTTCATAGGTTTTCTAAAAAAATAATGGCAGCCATTTTGTTTTTTAGTTTTCACATTGAAGGAGCCATTTTTGAGCTTGGCAAGTGTGATATTCGGATTCAGCACACCCAAATTACCCCATAAAGTGATCTTGCCTGTTTGTACTCTAAAATGCCCCTTGGTGGGATTAGAATGATATTTGTGAAGATTTTGCCCAGTCTAATATATGGAATATCTTACCCATGTCTGAAATAAAGCAGGTCACACTTTTCTTGTTCTACTTTTTAACATGACCCCATCTTGCCTCACGGAGTGCACGGTGGGTAGGGGTCTCATAGAGGGTAATCCCGCAGAAAACTGAGAGTCATATACGATTCTGGTCAGAAGTCAATACTGCAGGACCACTGAATGGTCCATAAATAATTTGGAAATGATGCTAATATTATGAAAACCTACACACATGCTGCTGAATGTCTGCCAATTTCAATCAAATAATGGGAAAGGGATTCTCAGTGAGTTTCCATTATTTTCAAAGGCTAGATTGGGAATCTGCGAAAATGCAATTTATTCAGTGCAAATTCAGGCGAAATTCAGGTGGTGTTACGATACAGACCAGTGTTCTGATTTTCCGTGGTCAGTAGCTAATTTTTGTGGGAAATGTTTTGAAGAAAGGATGTATCTTTCAGGTCAATGGTGATTTTCAGAAATTGTAAATGTCCTGGTTGCAGTTATCGGGTTTTCCACTATATTAAAGTGTATAGTAGAAGCATTTCCTTCTCTGGGACCTAAAGCAAAAGGGCTATTACCATGGAAAAATTAAAAGCCCCTCAAATTGATTTCTTTTGCACTGGTTATGTACAGAATAATTACTTCTGCCAAATTTCATAGAAAATTTATGACCAGGTCCTTGAAATGTGAAAAAAAGGAAGGAAATTCACATTAATATTGCTGTCGGAGGGTCCCCGAGGCCGAGCCGCAAGTTGGTTTCAGTTTATGGCCACTGGGGCTAATTCAGAGTAATTTGATATGTCTTATTTATTTTTTACCTTAGTCCCAATAGCACAGGTATATCAAAATTGTGTAGTAGCTACAGTTTGTAACCAGTCAAGGGCATACAGGGAGCAAGCATTGATACTCTTTGAAGGATGATCAGCGAGCATTTAGTTAGAGGATGGCACCGCAAATGGCATATTTGCTACTACAAGGGCCCCCAGCACTGTATTTTTTTAAAGTGTACTTTCTAAAAATCGTGAAGAAATGAGGAAAACCATGAGTCAATGGCCTTTCAATATAGTCTGAAGAATCAATCCTGGCATGATGTGCAAATAATGTATACTTTTATGGTAATTTTCAGGTATTTTTCCATATTTTTCCATAATTTTTTGACCTTATGAACAGAAATCTATAGTATTGGTACATGTATCACATAGAGATATTCCATGCAAAGATCCATGTTGGATTTGATGGTCCTAGAGGTACTTCTTGCTATGAAAATGGCTAAAACATGGAGCCGGGGGCCTTCTCGGCCCTAGGTGGGAAATCAGGGTGATTTTGGGCCTGGGTTTGTCCCGGAAACATCAGGTTATCTTGGTAAAGGGGAGGCCAAGGGACATAAAACTTTGGGGCCTATCTGTAAACATGTATTGGGTCATAGAAATCACAATTATAGGTAAAAGAAAGCCACATCCCACTAATAGTAGGTCTCATAGAGGGTAATCCCGCAGAAAACTGAGAGTCATATACGATTCTGGTCAGAAGTGAATACTGCAGGACCACTGAATGGTCCATAAATAATTTGGAAATGATGCTAATATTATGAAAACCTACACACATGCTGCTGAATGTCTGCCAATTTCAATCAAATAATGGGAAAGGGATTCTCAGTGAGTTTCCATTATTTTCAAAGGCTAGATTGGGAATCTGCGAAAATGCAATTTATTCAGTGCAAATTCAGGCGAAATTCAGGTGGTTTTACGATACAGACCAGTGTTCTGATTTTCCGTGGTCAGTAGCTAATTTTTGTGGGAAATGTTTTGAAGAAAGGATGTATCTTTCAGGTCAATGGTGATTTTCAGAAATTGTTAATGTCCTGGTTGCAGTTATCGGGTTTTCCGCTATATTAAAGTACATAGTAGAAGCGTTTCCTTCTCTGAGACCTAGGGATCTAAAACAGGCTAGGAAAATCATGGGTTTCTCAGGTCGCAGTGAGAAACCACAGCACTGTGTTATCTCACTGCTAAATTGGGGGGTTATCACACAGCACTGTGAAATC
This sequence comes from Harmothoe impar, assembly GCA_947462335.1. Taxonomy (NCBI): domain Eukaryota; kingdom Metazoa; phylum Annelida; class Polychaeta; order Phyllodocida; family Polynoidae; genus Harmothoe; species Harmothoe impar. The sequence continues at coordinate 49,073,947 of OX381710.1, forward strand.
TCACCCCCCTGTAGGAAACCACACTGATGCTATTTCTAGCATATAAAGTTATAGGGAATACAATGTTTTAGCTTGTCTATTAATTATTTCTCATGAAATACACATTTGCTGTAGAGGCCCATTCAGATGTACCTTGCTGATAACATAATACATCACTGAAGACAATCATTTTCTGCAGCAAATGATGGTAAGCCTACAGCAAATTGGGTTTTCTCAATACCATTTTAAAGGATTGTATGAAAATCGTCATTTTTCATTGTTAATATCCACACAATCAGATAATTGAAGTGAGCATTAAGAAAACAATTGTGTGCCCATTTATACATAATCTTGATTTTCATTTGGAATGAGGGAAATCCTTAGAAAATGTGAAAATGTGAAAATATATAATATGGGTGGGTGAGATCTCACAGCGCTGTGTGAAAACCCCCCAATTTAGCAGTGAGATAACACAGTGCTGTGGTTTCTCACTGCGACCTGAGAAACCCATGATTTTCCCAGCCTGTAAAACAGACTTAGTAGGTCAATAAACTGATTGGAGCATATCCAGTGAGTTTTTTCATGTTATGCGGTCTTGTTACAACGATTGCGAAATCACCTTTGCCTCAACCAGGAAGTACCAGATGTTGCTTATAAAATGGTATTGCATTGATTCACCACGTTGGTTCCCACGTTATGGCCACCGTCCACCGAGGAAGTTTGGCCGATTAAGCCCATACATTTCCTGTATAACTTCGGCCGATTAGAGGCCAGTGGATGGTGGCCATTAGAGAAACTGCTTTTCAGCACCCATGGCCGGTTCTAAAATCTTCAGAAAATATAGATCCAAGTAAAGAATGCAGTCTAGCTTGGGACAGTGGCCTATCTTGCCCATATCTTATTACATCAACCTGTTATGTAAGCTACACTGGGCCCCTGTACCTCTCCTTTTCTCAGTGTACTGGTCACCACAGTCACTCTGGGTGTCAGGTTTCATTTCTTCATTTTGGTCAATGGATTGACTGTGATGAGACGTACTGAATTATCAAACAAGGACAGATTGACCGGGGTAGCAAGGAGGTTAATATCATATTGGGTGCATATTGTACCATATACCAAGAGCACCTATGGTGATATCAAGCTTGTAGGCCCACATGGAGCCCCCTACAAAAAGAGTAGTCAGTGGAGTTAGCATAGGCACTCAATGACTGACTCAACCCAAAGGTCCTATATGGTTGCCTTGGTTACAAGGTGTGCAAAGAGCAAGTCACATGTGCATAGCCATGTCGACTGGCAACATCGACTTGGGTAGAGACCTGGACAAACAACCATAAATTACTTCCAGCCCCTGTGTGACAAATGATTTTTCCTAACGAGCCACACACACTTTCCATTGACAATATGCTGCACAACACTATATAAACGTGTATGTAATAATCCAATGGGACCAGCCAGCTTGATATTATTAATCAGGCATTCAATAGTAGAATACAAGGCAGATTTGATAAACTAGACGACACAAGTTATACAGTATATGAAGATTTTGGATCCAAAACGACATATTTACTTCCTAGAATTGAAGCATATAGGCCGAGTGCTTTTTGTAAAGACAGCCTGGGGTCAATTATCATACTTTGGTTGCGGAGTGTATACTGAGTAGGTCCAAATGGTATGAAAACAGTAAATCTTGGAAAATTTGTTTGAGAATTATATTTCACTCTCCCTAATCTTCATTTTTGTCAAATTTTTGTCCCTATTTTTAGGATGGCATATGTGTCGTTTTGCATCCAGACTCATCATATACTAACCGTATTATGAATTTACCTGTTTTCCTTATGCATAGTACATTGCAAATACACCCGTGTTGGATTGGACTCACCATGTGCATTAGTTGATGAGCAAAGAAACAATGGCCTCTGGACTACTAGTTCAGCCACTCGATAATTCAGATATGCTTATTTTAAGAGTCACTAAATATTTGTCTTCAAAAATAATCTGATGTGTTTCATTGTTGCCTTGGAATTATCGGAGATAATTACCATAATAATATTATCTACAAAATGCTATAGTCAGAAGCATGGACCTGTACAAAGATATGGACAAAGGTGTTCTGTATGTGCATGGATGGTACAGCAATACGAAACATGTGAAAAAGTTAATTACTAAACAGTATTAAAGATAATAGGCCTATGTATGTATATTTCTCAAAAATACATAAAGAATCAGAGGTCGGCCTTGTTTTGGCCAACACGGTAGGATGAACGGAAACCTCATTTATTTACGTTGATGGGTGTATTCTGGTTTTAATTATGTTGTGATGGTGCTTGTGTTGTCCTTATGTTATCAGTGTACTATATTTTCTTATGCAATAAAGGTATAATATGTCCCCAACCAACCATGAGGCCTTTAACATATTCCAAGGCCGTGCACCTGTGCCCCTCTTCCCATGTCCAGGGCACTGATATCAATATCATGTCCAATAAAAAGCTAATTTATCATTTACATTTTGTATAATTATTCAACTGTACACACATCTCTCACTGGTAGCAGAAATACACGGCAGCATCCTATCTTATCCATCTCTAACATCAACCTGTTATGTAACCTACACTGGGCTCCTGGGCCTCTCCTGGTCACAACAGATGTCCTGGGTGGGAGGTTCCACGTCCCAGTCTGGGACACTCTGGATGGGTGGTGCCTCGCGATCCAAGGGAAGCTGCTATACACATCTGCATACACCTGACGAGCCCATGTTGGCAGCTGATCAATCATATCGCTATGATCATTGACAGATACTGTACAATATCCACATGGGCCCCCTGTCAGATCAATTTGCACCTGTTTTACAGCGAGTCATTATGCATAATGCAGATAGACAAAATGTACCACAATGATGGTCACATTAAAGTGGCTTCAAGTGATCGATCGTTTGACCACAGTTACTTGACGCTGGCCTTGTCTCTAAAACAGCACACTTAGGTACCCGGTGAGCAATTTAGTGAGGGTCACGTTATGCTGGTCTCTATACCTTGGACTTCACTATAATCTCTGAGCACTATCAATTTCACTTTTTAAAAAGTCATGGCATAGGAGTATGTACTTGTGCACATTCTGTCTGTGAACCAGTAAGGATATCGGTATAATACTTCCAACATTTTCCAACATCAGTTATACCAGTCTGTGTATTGATCATCCTGACCTTCATTTATACACCACCTGTCCCATGATTCAGAATGTGGAATACTGTTTTTAGCCACTCCCCCAGCTCCCCTGCTCGGTATCACACACCCTGTGGTACACATTACAACCAGGGTATTAGTCAACTGGCCATTTGAATAAGTATCTATCCACATTACACACATTAATCTACGGTTGATATGATGCTTTTGAGGTGGTGTTCTGCCCTACGAGTAGTGGCTAAATACATCAAATAAACATCTTGTCTGCGTACATGGATGGGTAACATGGCTTACAAATGATATGGTCTGTTAGGTCGGTGTTTTCTTTTTATGATTTACGAGTTATTTGGTGAGTTTATTACATTTTACATTACAATTGATAATTTTGGCATGAAATCTCTTTCTGTTTTCTTTTATTCAAAGAGACCTAATAATACAGAACAAAAAATGTTAACACCTGAACACAAATTCTTTCTATTAGGTCTTAAAGGTAGAAGCCAGGGTTCTGTCAATTTTGCTCTACTGTGGCTGGGAAAATCCCTATCACATGAATGTGGGGCATAAAGATGAGAGATGAGATGTCAGACGTAGTACTTGGTATCTTTTATTAAAAATAATATTAATAGCAGAGTACCAGTCACCAGGGCTCAATGATGTTCATTGGAGCTCTTAGTGTGAGATGATGATGCCTCTTCCTCCTGACCAGGGCTTAAGTACAGGTGCCTGGCATGTGGAGGGGGAGCCCACATGACTGGTAATACATGTAACAGTGGTTTTCATTGGATAATGGTGGTTTGACTTTTGATTGGTTAATTACATATTCATGGCTTTAAGATGATGCACCGGACTGGAGGTGAGGGAGCCTAGCAGCCGGTACATTATGGGTAATAGATTATGCAATAGGTAATGTATACACCTGGGGGCTTTGTCACCCGCCTCCTGGTAGCACCTAGCCGTCTGGAGTGGCCCGGGGTGCTACACTGGCTAGGGGTGTATGGATTAATCCTTGGGTCGGCATATTGTTCATTGTTGTCCATGGTTTGAATGTCCGGTCGGCACCTCCATGTCTGGGGCCGGCCGTTATGCTTGTATATTTAGATATGGGTCAGCTTGTGACATATGGGTTAATTATGTATGGGGGATTGCTTGGCTTGGCTAAGTGAGAATTAGGCGAGTCTGACGTCTGGGTGTACTTTGATAGACATATGGATCAGAAATATGTATAAAGTATTGTGCTCATTATAAATAATAATAAATATGAATATCTAATCATAAATCATAATTACCAGGAGGCGGGCGACAAAGCCCCCAGGTGTACATATTTCTGAATACATAATCCATTACCCATAATGCACTGGCTGGCTGCTCCCCCACCTACAATCCAGAGCATCTCCATGTTAAAGCTATGAATATATAATTATCCAATCAAATGTCAAACCAATATTATCGAATGAAAACCACTGTTACATATGTAACACCTGCCGGGCACCTGTACTTAACCATTTGTGGGCGAGCATCAACTATAGTTGATGCCATGGCAGGGTGAGCATCGACTATAGTCGATGCCATGGCAGGACGAGCATCAACTATAGTCGTCATAACTCTATGGGATTCAGCAAAGCCTCATCCTTAGAGCAAATTCCTGCTAAAAATCTCGCCTCCACAGCTAGCTATACCAATTTTTGGTCGTCCCTAAAGGGTTAAGCCCCAGTCAGCTGGAGGGAAATCAGAAACATCCGCTACCATCTTACGACACTGAGCCCTAGTGACTGGTACTCTGCTATTAATATTGTTATCAATAAAAGATACCAAGTACTACATCTGATGTCTCATCTCGCAACTTTATGCCCCTCATTGATGTGACGGGGATTTTCCCATCCACAACAGGTAGATACAGGAACACACCCATGTAGACCTCGTGTTGGATCAGTGTGGATGGAAAATTCCAGAGACGTCACACAGGCCTCCCAAACCTTTCCTGGTAAGACTGTCCCAAACTTTCCAGACTCATTTTCTGAATCCTTACAACCTGCAGTGTGGTATGGCTCATATAAAAGATATGTTGAAGATATGTTGCCCATAATAGACAGCACTGACGTTTTGTAGAAGCCTTATACAATTAATGAAAACATAGACGACAAACAGTGCCTGAGGTGCCATGTCTCACCTGTCTCATGACACCTAAGAGCAGAAATTTATTGCATCTATCATGATGTGAGGACGATAATAAAGTGGATTGTAAAAAGGCACCTGTATTTTCTGCTCATGTCTGGGAACCACCAGCTGGTTCAATGGTCGGTGAGCGGTTGTTCTACCAGTTAGAAGCACTGCCTTCTTGACTATAACACTTTTAAAATATTTGTCAACTTAACACACTTTTTTGTTTATGCTTATCATCAACTTTGGCGAACAAGCATAAGTAGAATAATGTATTTTTTTCCTTGCATAAAGCAGTCTTTGTAGTATTTTTCAATTTCTAATCTAAAAGCTGAGAGGTCCTCTATCACGGTATATTGAGCTTTAAATATTATTCAACCTGGGCGATGTTGAAACTACCATAAGTGATAATATATGAGGTGGAGACAGCAGATTATAGTAAGCCTATCATGAAGGTGAAATACATTTGTATAGATCTTTCTCTTAGAATGTACCTGTGGGATGCCAGCGGCAGATCCAGTAATTCGAAAAAGGAGGGGGCGGGGCTTTATTGTAAAATGTTCTCCTTAAAATAACTTTAGTCCAAATTCTATATCTAAAAAAACACTAAAATTTAATCTCCCATCCAAAATGGTGAACTTGTAGCAATGAACCACGACTTTTTTTAAATCCATATAGTTGCTTGATATCCTCTAGCATATCCACCCACATCACAAACTATTAAAGGTTGCATGTGCTCATGCCAGTTGTCCTATATTCCCAAGCATTAGCCTACATATTATAGCTAATTATCTACTGACATGGTTGTTTGTCCGTCTACTGTGAGGGTGGGCCGGGGAATAAACATACCAAAACATCTTTTTACTGGAGCTCCAACAGCTATAGTGTTCTGAACGTCATCAGGAGATATTTTATAATGTCCTTGTGTTTAATATATGTGGTTCTGCCTTGGTCTCAAAATGTGTCCCATGCATTTCTATTTTGGTATATCACTTAAAACAAAAATAAAAGCTCTACATATATATATAAATACAGGAACATGTATCAGAGGTGTTCAGCTACTGAACTGCATACTGAATTTGGCCTATCTACCTTCATTGATAGACGTTACAGGCAATTGTTATGTTTCATGTATAAGAAATCTTAACTAGTAGGGTACAGCATTGATGAGGATCTTAGGAGAACCAGGAATGACAGGAAAATAAAATGTGTATACGGTTATCAAAAACATGATCAAGGATCTCAAAGCATTGACCTAGCCGACATTTTGGGATTAGGAGGTTTGGTAGACAAACTCCCCCTGCTACTAGTATATGGTTTATAAAAACATGACATCTGGTTTGGTATACAAACAGATATTTAAACATGTAAAAATAATGGCTGACTGGTACACAGTAGCCCCCCCCCCCCCCATCTCATCTCCTCACTTACGAAAAACGAAGTGATACTCCTTGTATTCCAATAAGGCAACTTCTGGATGTTGTAAAATCCAACCGATTAACCAACGATTAATGAGAATGTATTAGCTTAAGATACAGGGTTGATAGGGGAGCATAACAATGTCTGCTCTATTGTTACAAAATTGTATCATGGGTACTATATCCTAATCTAGTATATCATATTGTATTGTTGTGTTAAATTAACTTGTGTTCATACCCAAGTAAGGGCTAAGTGGCTAAAAATCATCATTTGAGAGACAAAAGAAACTAATTATGTAGCTTACTCACTGACATGAGCACTATAGGTATTCAAAATTGATTTAAAAAAAAGAAGAGGCCGACAAAAGTCACAACGCGGCATAGGTATTTATTTGTATGTAATATCATTTTATAATGATCATTTACTGTCGACTATGTATCTTATACATACAGGGTAAACTTAACATGATAGAGTCTCCTGTCTGCATCTTGTATCTGTAATCATCATAAATTCGAATTTATTGTATTTCGTATACCACAGATCTATTATAGTTGATTCTTGGATCAGGGCTTTTTTGTTGCTTTCCCTGAAATTGCTTGAAGGAAGACCACGTGTATTCTAACCTGTGAAGAGAGCAATAAAATATATCAAAACTGAAACTTCAGCACAGATGCTGCCCTATGGCAGCAGCGGTTTTTCAGGGGTATTTTAGATGCTGCCCAGAGGCAGCAGCGGCCCTTAAAGGGTTAAGCAAAAACGTCAGTTGATAAATAATTCGTCAATTAAAGTATTAACCTCTTTTGTAATTCAGTGGAATCAAATAGAAAAAGATTTTATGCTTTCATTTGTTTTTAATTGCAGAATAGAAACCTTGCAAATTGAATTGGGGGCTACTTAATTGACAGAGGTGTGTAGCTGTACCGTTGACATCCATATGGGATCTTTTCCCCTGGAACCTATCCTCTGCTATACCTTATATCAGAATTCCTGCCGAGTACCCTGGCTGTGAGGTCATTATTATCTCAATTTCTGGTATCAATCAAATTATAGATACCATTCCATGTAATCTAATACATATATATAGATATAGATAGATAGATAGATAGATATAGATAGATAGATAGATAGATAGATAGATAGATAGATAGATAGATAGATGGATAGATAGATAGATAGATAAATATATAATTATATATATATATATATATAAATAGTTGCTGTGGGGTGAGATATTATCAAGGCAATAAATATATATATAAGTTACCATAGTTACTACCGGTAGCCAGATGTAATACAAATATAATTATCTGATGCCAAATGTAACGGTATATTAGATCTATGAATGTTATATTAATCTACCGGTTATGAATTCTTGTTTAACCCAAGCGGAGATATATGTCCAGTTAACAATATATTAATTCTCAATACTGGTATAACAATATTATATATATATCGCTATATTATAATATAACTTCTATGAGTATATACATGTGAACAAATAGAGAAGTCAGTGGATTTGGTGTCAAGCATCAGATATTACACGGCCATATAGCCTATTTATTACGCAATAATGATACCATTGGGTAAAAAATTCTGACAAAAACCTATTTTTATAATATTATAATGATAGCGTTTACAATAGCACCTGTATTCTAAGCTTTAAAACTAAATGAAATTTAAAAGTGAGTTACAGGATGTGATCCGTCTGGAGATTCAAAAGCCACTGGCCAAGAAACCCAGAAACTGCCCATTTATAGTCTTGGCACAACAAAAAGAGGTAACCGTGGCTCCCGGGCAGCAGCCAATCACGCGCTTTGTTGATAAGCCACTCACAGCCAATCAGTGAGCAGCTCACAAAACTAGGTCAAACCGGTGCACCCCCTGGTGAGCTGCTCACTCGCTTATGTATAATCAGAGTCAACGAGTTGATCCGTCCTATATAAATATATATTGCACATTAACACCGGCTACTGATAAACTATACCCCTTGAAACAGTCCCATATCATCTTGAGATCATCTTTTATAACCTTCAGTGGTCAGTGTATGGTACAGGCTGGCGCCCCTACAGTGATGTGGGTGACTTCCTCCAGGGGCCCTATAATATCTGATGCCCTTACCCTGTTGTGCCCTCATTAAGCAATCCCTTCGGCGGCCTTGCCAGCTAGTCTGACATAGGGTATAGGTCTATGCATATCCCACAGATTCAGGACAGTGTGTTATATAATTGTCAACTGATGATGCAGGTGTTATTTCATGTTGAAGCCATCTGAAATGTTCCTGTATCATGCGGGTAGCTATCACTATTCATTCTGGCTGAGTTATTGATACAGGAGACTATGATTTGGAAATAGTCATCATAGGCAGATACTACAATACTATATACCGGTATGTGGTCCAAAAGTAGGGACGTTTTAGCAAACCCAAAGTAGCTCATTAAATGCAGATGTAGCAGTGTTAAATAATGATAATTATAACCTACTAGGAGGGTTATTATATCTTCAGATATCTTGCTCAGCCCTTTGAGTGGTATTAAAGAGATCTGTAACTAGGAGTAATCCAGTAGAGCCTACATACTATTCACAATGTAGTCGCGATAGAAGAAGGTAGGTGTATTGCTAGTATCAACAGTTCGAGATGCATTCATTCTTTTCATGTTTTTATTATTTCTTTGAATATGTTTTTCTGTAATCATAATAATGTGTTTATTAGATCCAGAGTTGTAAGCATGCATACATAGTTAGTAAAATAACTACAAAATGTGTGAGGTTTGGATTTGGACTTTGCTGGAAATCTAGTGACTTCTGTGATAAGGGATAATGTGTTTATGTAATCCCATTTAGTAGAGGAGAGAGTAAAGATGAGGTGGGGTGGACGTCTGGTGATCTGGCATGGGTATTCTGTATATCATATTGTATTGTTGTGCTAAAATGTGTATACGGTTATCAAAAACATGATCAAGGATCTCAAAGCATTGACCTAGCCGACATTTTGGGATTAGGAGGTTTGGTAGACAAACTCCCCCTGCTACTAGTATATGGTTTATAAAAACATGACATCTGGTTTGGTATACAAACAGATATTTAAACATGTAAAAATAATGGCTGACTGGTACACAGTAGCCCCCCCCCCCCATCTCATCTCCTCACTTACGAAAAACGAAGTGATACTCCTTGTATTCCAATAAGGCAACTTCTGGATGTTGTAAAATCCAACCGATTAACCAATGATTAATGAGAATGTATTAGCTTAAGATACAGGGTTGATAGGGGAGCATAACAATGTCTGCTCTATTGTTACAAAATTGTATCATGGGTACTATATCCTAATCTAGTATATCATATTGTATTGTTGTGTTAAATTAACTTGTGTTCATACCCAAGTAAGGGCTAAGTGGCTAAAAATCATCATTTGAGAGACAAAAGAAACTAATTATGTAGCTTACTCACTGACATGAGCACTATAGGTATTCAAAATTGATTTTAAAAAAAGAAGAGGCCGACAAAAGTCACAACGCGGCATAGGTATTTATTTGTATGTAATATCATTTTATAATGATCATTTACTGTCGACTATGTATCTTATACATACAGGGTAAACTTAACATGATAGAGTCTCCTGTCTGCATCTTGTATCTGTAATCATCATAAATTCGAATTTATTGTATTTCGTATACCACAGATCTATTATAGTTGATTCTTGGATCAGGGCTTTTTTGTTGCTTTCCCTGAAATTGCTTGAAGGAAGACCACGTGTATTCTAACCTGTGAAGAGAGCAATAAAATATATCAAAACTGAAACTTCAGCACAGATGCTGCCCTATGGCAGCAGCGGTTTTTCAGGGGTATTTTAGGTGCTGCCCAGAGGCAGCAGCGGCCCTTAAAGGGTTAAGCAAAAACGTCAGTTGATAAATAATTCGTCAATTAAAGTATTAACCTCTTTTGTAATTCAGTGAATCAAATAGAAAAAGATTTTATGCTTTCATTTGTTTTTAATTGCAGAATAGAAACCTTGCAAATTGAATTGGGGGCTACTTAATTGACAGAGGTGTGTAGCTGTACCGTTGACATCCATATGGGATCTTTTCCCCTGGAACCTATCCTCTGCTATACCTTATATCAGAATTCCTGCCGAGTACCCTGGCTGTGAGGTCATTATTATCTCAATTTCTGGTATCAATCAAATTATAGATACCATTCCATGTAATCTAATACATATATATAGATATAGATAGATAGATAGATAGATATAGATAGATAGATAGATAGATAGATAGATAGATAGATAGATAGATAGATAGATAGATAGATAGATAGATGGATAGATAGATAGATAGATAAATATATAATTATATATATATATATATATATATATAAATAGTTGCTGTGGGGTGAGATATTATCAAGGCAATAAATATATATAATAAGTTACCATAGTTACTACCGGTAGCCAGATGTAATACAAATATAATTATCTGATGCCAAATGTAACGGTATATTAGATCTATGAATGTTATATTAATCTACCGGTTATGAATTCTTGTTTAACCCAAGCGGAGATATATGTCCAGTTAACAATATATTAATTCTCAATACTGGTATAACAATATTATATATATATCGCTATATTATAATATAACTTCTATGAGTATATACATGTGAACAAATAGAGAAGTCAGTGGATTTGGTGTCAAGCATCAGATATTACACGGCCATATAGCCTATTTATTACGCAATAATGATACCATTGGGTAAAAAATTCTGACAAAAACCTATTTTTATAATATTATAATGATAGCGTTTACAATAGCACCTGTATTCTAAGCTTTAAAACTAAATGAAATTTAAAAGTGAGTTACAGGATGTGATCCGTCTGGAGATTCAAAAGCCACTGGCCAAGAAACCCAGAAACTGCCCATTTATAGTCTTGGCACAACAAAAAGAGGTAACCGTGGCTCCCGGGCAGCAGCCAATCACGCGCTTTGTTGATAAGCCACTCACAGCCAATCAGTGAGCAGCTCACAAAACTAGGTCAAACCGGTGCACCCCCTGGTGAGCTGCTCACTCGCTTATGTATAATCAGAGTCAACGAGTTGATCCGTCCTATATAAATATATATTGCACATTAACACCGGCTACTGATAAACTATACCCCTTGAAACAGTCCCATATCATCTTGAGATCATCTTTTATAACCTTCAGTGGTCAGTGTATGGTACAGGCTGGCGCCCCTACAGTGATGTGGGTGACTTCCTCCAGGGGCCCTATAATATCTGATGCCCTTACCCTGTTGTGCCCTCATTAAGCAATCCCTTCGGCGGCCTTGCCAGCTAGTCTGACATAGGGTATAGGTCTATGCATATCCCACAGATTCAGGACAGTGTGTTATATAATTGTCAACTGATGATGCAGGTGTTATTTCATGTTGAAGCCATCTGAAATGTTCCTGTATCATGCGGGTAGCTATCACTATTCATTCTGGCTGAGTTATTGATACAGGAGACTATGATTTGGAAATAGTCATCATAGGCAGATACTACAATACTATATACCGGTATGTGGTCCAAAAGTAGGGACGTTTTAGCAAACCCAAAGTAGCTCATTAAATGCAGATGTAGCAGTGTTAAATAATGATAATTATAACCTACTAGGAGGGTTATTATATCTTCAGATATCTTGCTCAGCCCTTTGAGTGGTATTAAAGAGATCTGTAACTAGGAGTAATCCAGTAGAGCCTACATACTATTCACAATGTAGTCGCGATAGAAGAAGGTAGGTGTATTGCTAGTATCAACAGTTCGAGATGCATTCATTCTTTTCATGTTTTTATTATTTCTTTGAATATGTTTTTCTGTAATCATAATAATGTGTTTATTAGATCCAGAGTTGTAAGCATGCATACATAGTTAGTAAAATAACTACAAAATGTGTGAGGTTTGGATTTGGACTTTGCTGGAAATCTAGTGACTTCTGTGATAAGGGATAATGTGTTTATGTAATCCCATTTAGTAGAGGAGAGAGTAAAGATGAGGTGGGGTGGACGTCTGGTGATCTGGCATGGGTATTCTGTATATCATATTGTATTGTTGTGCTAAAATGTGTATACGGTTATCAAAAACATGATCAAGGATCTCAAAGCATTGACCTAGCCGACATTTTGGGATTAGGAGGTTTGGTAGACAAACTCCCCCTGCTACTAGTATATGGTTTATAAAAACATGACATCTGGTTTGGTATACAAACAGATATTTAAACATGTAAAAATAATGGCTGACTGGTACACAGTAGCCCCCCCCCCCATCTCATCTCCTCACTTACGAAAAACGAAGTGATACTCCTTGTATTCCAATAAGGCAACTTCTGGATGTTGTAAAATCCAACCGATTAACCAACGATTAATGAGAATGTATTAGCTTAAGATACAGGGTTGATAGGGGAGCATAACAATGTCTGCTCTATTGTTACAAAATTGTATCATGGGTACTATATCCTAATCTAGTATATCATATTGTATTGTTGTGTTAAATTAACTTGTGTTCATACCCAAGTAAGGGCTAAGTGGCTAAAAATCATCATTTGAGAGACAAAAGAAACTAATTATGTAGCTTACTCACTGACATGAGCACTATAGGTATTCAAAATTGATTTAAAAAAAAGAAGAGGCCGACAAAAGTCACAACGCGGCATAGGTATTTATTTGTATGTAATATCATTTTATAATGATCATTTACTGTCGACTATGTATCTTATACATACAGGGTAAACTTAACATGATAGAGTCTCCTGTCTGCATCTTGTATCTGTAATCATCATAAATTCGAATTTATTGTATTTCGTATACCACAGATCTATTATAGTTGATTCTTGGATCAGGGCTTTTTTGTTGCTTTCCCTGAAATTGCTTGAAGGAAGACCACGTGTATTCTAACCTGTGAAGAGAGCAATAAAATATATCAAAACTGAAACTTCAGCACAGATGCTGCCCTATGGCAGCAGCGGTTTTTCAGGGGTATTTTAGGTGCTGCCCAGAGGCAGCAGCGGCCCTTAAAGGGTTAAGCAAAAACGTCAGTTGATAAATAATTCGTCAATTAAAGTATTAACCTCTTTTGTAATTCAGTGGAATCAAATAGAAAAAGATTTTATGCTTTCATTTGTTTTTAATTGCAGAATAGAAACCTTGCAAATTGAATTGGGGGCTACTTAATTGACAGAGGTGTGTAGCTGTACCGTTGACATCCATATGGGATCTTTTCCCCTGGAACCTATCCTCTGCTATACCTTATATCAGAATTCCTGCCGAGTACCCTGGCTGTGAGGTCATTATTATCTCAATTTCTGGTATCAATCAAATTATAGATACCATTCCATGTAATCTAATACATATATATAGATATAGATAGATAGATAGATAGATATAGATAGATAGATAGATAGATAGATAGATAGATAGATAGATAGATAGATAGATAGATAGATAGATGGATAGATAGATAGATAGATAAATATATAATTATATATATATATATATATATATATAAATAGTTGCTGTGGGGTGAGATATTATCAAGGCAATAAATATATATATAAGTTACCATAGTTACTACCGGTAGCCAGATGTAATACAAATATAATTATCTGATGCCAAATGTAACGGTATATTAGATCTATGAATGTTATATTAATCTACCGGTTATGAATTCTTGTTTAACCCAAGCGGAGATATATGTCCAGTTAACAATATATTAATTCTCAATACTGGTATAACAATATTATATATATATCGCTATATTATAATATAACTTCTATGAGTATATACATGTGAACAAATAGAGAAGTCAGTGGATTTGGTGTCAAGCATCAGATATTACACGGCCATATAGCCTATTTATTACGCAATAATGATACCATTGGGTAAAAAATTCTGACAAAAACCTATTTTTATAATATTATAATGATAGCGTTTACAATAGCACCTGTATTCTAAGCTTTAAAACTAAATGAAATTTAAAAGTGAGTTACAGGATGTGATCCGTCTGGAGATTCAAAAGCCACTGGCCAAGAAACCCAGAAACTGCCCATTTATAGTCTTGGCACAACAAAAAGAGGTAACCGTGGCTCCCGGGCAGCAGCCAATCACGCGCTTTGTTGATAAGCCACTCACAGCCAATCAGTGAGCAGCTCACAAAACTAGGTCAAACCGGTGCACCCCCTGGTGAGCTGCTCACTCGCTTATGTATAATCAGAGTCAACGAGTTGATCCGTCCTATATAAATATATATTGCACATTAACACCGGCTACTGATAAACTATACCCCTTGAAACAGTCCCATATCATCTTGAGATCATCTTTTATAACCTTCAGTGGTCAGTGTATGGTACAGGCTGGCGCCCCTACAGTGATGTGGGTGACTTCCTCCAGGGGCCCTATAATATCTGATGCCCTTACCCTGTTGTGCCCTCATTAAGCAATCCCTTCGGCGGCCTTGCCAGCTAGTCTGACATAGGGTATAGGTCTATGCATATCCCACAGATTCAGGACAGTGTGTTATATAATTGTCAACTGATGATGCAGGTGTTATTTCATGTTGAAGCCATCTGAAATGTTCCTGTATCATGCGGGTAGCTATCACTATTCATTCTGGCTGAGTTATTGATACAGGAGACTATGATTTGGAAATAGTCATCATAGGCAGATACTACAATACTATATACCGGTATGTGGTCCAAAAGTAGGGACGTTTTAGCAAACCCAAAGTAGCTCATTAAATGCAGATGTAGCAGTGTTAAATAATGATAATTATAACCTACTAGGAGGGTTATTATATCTTCAGATATCTTGCTCAGCCCTTTGAGTGGTATTAAAGAGATCTGTAACTAGGAGTAATCCAGTAGAGCCTACATACTATTCACAATGTAGTCGCGATAGAAGAAGGTAGGTGTATTGCTAGTATCAACAGTTCGAGATGCATTCATTCTTTTCATGTTTTTATTATTTCTTTGAATATGTTTTTCTGTAATCATAATAATGTGTTTATTAGATCCAGAGTTGTAAGCATGCATACATAGTTAGTAAAATAACTACAAAATGTGTGAGGTTTGGATTTGGACTTTGCTGGAAATCTAGTGACTTCTGTGATAAGGGATAATGTGTTTATGTAATCCCATTTAGTAGAGGAGAGAGTAAAGATGAGGTGGGGTGGACGTCTGGTGATCTGGCATGGGTATTCTGTATATCATATTGTATTGTTGTGCTAAAATGTGTATACGGTTATCAAAAACATGATCAAGGATCTCAAAGCATTGACCTAGCCGACATTTTGGGATTAGGAGGTTTGGTAGACAAACTCCCCCTGCTACTAGTATATGGTTTATAAAAACATGACATCTGGTTTGGTATACAAACAGATATTTAAACATGTAAAAATAATGGCTGACTGGTACACAGTAGCCCCCCCCCCCCCATCTCATCTCCTCACTTACGAAAAACGAAGTGATACTCCTTGTATTCCAATAAGGCAACTTCTGGATGTTGTAAAATCCAACCGATTAACCAACGATTAATGAGAATGTATTAGCTTAAGATACAGGGTTGATAGGGGAGCATAACAATGTCTGCTCTATTGTTACAAAATTGTATCATGGGTACTATATCCTAATCTAGTATATCATATTGTATTGTTGTGTTAAATTAACTTGTGTTCATACCCAAGTAAGGGCTAAGTGGCTAAAAATCATCATTTGAGAGACAAAAGAAACTAATTATGTAGCTTACTCACTGACATGAGCACTATAGGTATTCAAAATTGATTTTAAAAAAAGAAGAGGCCGACAAAAGTCACAACGCGGCATAGGTATTTATTTGTATGTAATATCATTTTAAATAATGATCATTTACTGTCGACTATGTATCTTATACATACAGGGTAAACTTAACATGATAGAGTCTCCTGTCTGCATCTTGTATCTGTAATCATCATAAATTCGAATTTATTGTATTTCGTATACCACAGATCTATTATAGTTGATTCTTGGATCAGGGCTTTTTTGTTGCTTTCCCTGAAATTGCTTGAAGGAAGACCACGTGTATTCTAACCTGTGAAGAGAGCAATAAAATATATCAAAACTGAAACTTCAGCACAGATGCTGCCCTATGGCAGCAGCGGTTTTTCAGGGGTATTTTAGGTGCTGCCCAGAGGCAGCAGCGGCCCTTAAAGGGTTAAGCAAAAACGTCAGTTGATAAATAATTCGTCAATTAAAGTATTAACCTCTTTTGTAATTCAGTGGAATCAAATAGAAAAAGATTTTATGCTTTCATTTGTTTTTAATTGCAGAATAGAAACCTTGCAAATTGAATTGGGGGCTACTTAATTGACAGAGGTGTGTAGCTGTACCGTTGACATCCATATGGGATCTTTTCCCCTGGAACCTATCCTCTGCTATACCTTATATCAGAATTCCTGCCGAGTACCCTGGCTGTGAGGTCATTATTATCTCAATTTCTGGTATCAATCAAATTATAGATACCATTCCATGTAATCTAATACATATATATAGATATAGATAGATAGATAGATAGATATAGATAGATAGATAGATAGATAGATAGATAGATAGATAGATAGATAGATAGATAGATAGATAGATAGATAGATAGATAGATAGATAGATAGATGGATAGATAGATAGATAGATAAATATATAATTATATATATATATATATATAAATAGTTGCTGTGGGGTGAGATATTATCAAGGCAATAAATATATATATAAGTTACCATAGTTACTACCGGTAGCCAGATGTAATACAAATATAATTATCTGATGCCAAATGTAACGTTATATTAGATCTATGAATGTTATATTAATCTACCGGTTATGAATTCTTGTTTAACCCAAGCGGAGATATATGTGGCCAGGTGAGGGAAAACGTGCCTCCAGGGGGGATTTTTAGTACTGGTTTTGGCCACCAGGGGGCAGTATATGGATAAAACACACAAAATATACTTAAAAATGCTGGAAACCAATTTTTCATGGGGAATCCAATGATATGCTTAGAATTATTCCATCTCCACTGAAAACGTTCCATTTTTGGAATGCAAAAGGAACATTTGTTGCCATGGAAACATGGAAAATTGGCATATATGCCTATTTCTGGTTGCCATGGAAACACTCCATTATTCCAAATGGGAATTTTTTGCCACAAATGTTTTTGAAAATTTCACAAGGAACTCAAAATCGAAAAAAACCCTCAGAAATTCCCTCTAGAACCAATTTTATGATAAAAACATCAGATGTCTTCGGTTATTTTTCAACAAAACTGTATTTTTTACATTATGAGTATTCATAATAGGATATAGTGGATTTAGAGCTTGTTTACTATTTTCAGTTCTTCACACCAACCCCGGTTTGACAAGCAGTTACAGCAAAACTACTTGGGATATTTTAGCTCAAGATATCTCATTTTAAAGCCTGTAACATAAACTTTGAAAAGCCATTTCCCCCCTGGAGGCACGTTTTCCCTCACCTGGCCACATATGTCCAGTTAACAATATATTAATTCTCAATACTGGTATAACAATATTATATATATATCGCTATATTATAATATAACTACTATGAGTATATACATGTGAACAAATAGAGAAGTCAGTGGATTTGGTGTCAAGCATCAGATATTACACGGCCATATAGCCTATTTATTACGCAATAATGATACCATTGGGTAAAAAATTCTGACAAAAACCTATTTTTATAATATTATAATGATAGCGTTTACAATAGCACCTGTATTCTAAGCTTTAAAACTAAATGAAATTTAAAAGTGAGTTACAGGATGTGATCCGTCTGGAGATTCAAAAGCCACTGGCCAAGAAACCCAGAAACTGCCCATTTATAGTCTTGGCACAACAAAAAGAGGTAACCGTGGCTCCCGGGCAGCAGCCAATCACGCGCTTTGTTGATAAGCCACTCACAGCCAATCAGTGAGCAGCTCACAAAACTAGGTCAAACCGGTGCACCCCCTGGTGAGCTGCTCACTCGCTTATGTATAATCAGAGTCAACGAGTTGATCCGTCCTATATAAATATATATTGCACATTAACACCGGCTACTGATAAACTATACCCCTTGAAACAGTCCCATATCATCTTGAGATCATCTTTTATAACCTTCAGTGGTCAGTGTATGGTACAGGCTGGCGCCCCTACAGTGATGTGGGTGACTTCCTCCAGGGGCCCTATAATATCTGATGCCCTTACCCTGTTGTGCCCTCATTAAGCAATCCCTTCGGCGGCCTTGCCAGCTAGTCTGACATAGGGTATAGGTCTATGCATATCCCACAGATTCAGGACAGTGTGTTATATAATTGTCAACTGATGATGCAGGTGTTATTTCATGTTGAAGCCATCTGAAATGTTCCTGTATCATGCGGGTAGCTATCACTATTCATTCTGGCTGAGTTATTGATACAGGAGACTATGATTTGGAAATAGTCATCATAGGCAGATACTACAATACTATATACCGGTATGTGGTCCAAAAGTAGGGACGTTTTAGCAAACCCAAAGTAGCTCATTAAATGCAGATGTAGCAGTGTTAAATAATGATAATTATAACCTACTAGGAGGGTTATTATATCTTCAGATATCTTGCTCAGCCCTTTGAGTGGTATTAAAGAGATCTGTAACTAGGAGTAATCCAGTAGAGCCTACATACTATTCACAATGTAGTCGCGATAGAAGAAGGTAGGTGTATTGCTAGTATCAACAGTTCGAGATGCATTCATTCTTTTCATGTTTTTATTATTTCTTTGAATATGTTTTTCTGTAATCATAATAATGTGTTTATTAGATCCAGAGTTGTAAGCATGCATACATAGTTAGTAAAATAACTACAAAATGTGTGAGGTTTGGATTTGGACTTTGCTGGAAATCTAGTGACTTCTGTGATAAGGGATAATGTGTTTATGTAATCCCATTTAGTAGAGGAGAGAGTAAAGATGAGGTGGGGTGGACGTCTGGTGATCTGGCATGGGTATTCAGCATTACATAATAGCAGTCTGGCCTGGCTAGACTGGATAATGGATGCTTCTTAGAAGCATCCAAGGGAGATTCTGGAAGCTCATTGCAGAGACCAAAGCAGCTGTCTTCGTAGTTTTATATAGCAGATGGCAGGAGAAAATCTACAAACAATGCTTCATGAACCTCACAAACACATTCTTGCTGTATGTGTGTGTGTGTTCTCTTCATATTATTAGTTTTTTTAGGACACAGACACCTATTTATCAGATGTTTTGTTTTGTTTTGTATTTTATTTATCTCTCCCGGCAGGAATGCATGACCTGGTAGGTCGTATTATACAATCACCAGCAGAGAAACATGTATAATAAACTATGCATATGCACTCCAAAAGTCGTTGGATTCTAAATACGATTCAACACACGATTCTGAACTCAATCCTGTCCCGTATTATCAGCATAACATTTTCCTACTAAAACATGCTCATGTCAATAATGGGCGTAAACAACCAAGTGCTGAGTTTTCCAGATGCTTGGTTATAACACTTTTATTTATGACAGCTTTGGCGATATTGTGTTGGATCAATTATGACGGAAGAACATGGGATAAATGAAACTCAGGTGTGCTCCCCTCTGAGAGAGTCATAAAGACATTACTAATATCAAGGATATAAGTGCTCATAAAACCTCCCCATTGTTGTAATTATTCTGATAGCCTAGTGCAAGGGCTGGTCCTGGTACCATCGATCAAGGTCCACACCGCAATATAAATCACCCCCACATGTGATTCACCTATACAGCCTCTCCTATAGTTATACTGTTATAGTGCACTGTGCCATATGGAATAAATTCTGTATAATTGATTTCCCTTCATAATCACACCCATTTCTAACATAACGGGCATTTAATGTACACTAACAAAGTATACTGCATTTCATTCTATGTAATCCCATTGCATTTATGATGCATACATTAGCAGAACTAGAGCCGTACACATGTGAAAACGGAATTCCTATTCAATTTTGTAACAAAGAACTCGATTGTGCAATTGAATGAAATATTAAATGCTACCGAAATAATGTTACATCTGAAGTCTGGTTGCATCCAACTACTCACTAAAACGTTATATTCATTCATTCATTTATTGCTTAACACTTTGTACCATCTTCCCTTTAGCTCTGTGTGTGAGAGGCGGGGGTAAGAGCACATAAAGGGGCATTCTCACCACTCACACTTACCACATAGCAGACTAGAACAGTACTAGAATTGTGAGTGGGAAACGCTCGGTGAGAATGTCACTTTAATAATAAACAGTGCTCGACCAGACTGCTATTATAATGTCGGACAATGGTTGGTCGCAGATATGAATAATTGGTTGCAGTATAGCAGTATGTATACAGAGGTTAATGATTGTAAGGAGATAGGTGACCTTTCAGAGATAGCATGCACATACCAGATGGAGTTTACCATGAAAGTGGTTGTCACCGTTTTAGTCTGACTGAAGAATAGGTTGGTGGATAGGAATGAGAATAATTATGATCTACATGTAGATCATACTCCCATCCCTATCATAGGGCTGTGGATAGACTTGTATGTGAAGATGGCAGCATAGGGGCTTAGGTCCATCGTCCACAGAGACCAAATAGGCCGATCAGGGCACCGATTTAGTAGTGGCACCGATTTAACTAAATCGGCCCACAGATTCCGTTGGGCAGGGGCCGATATTAAGGCTACAGCAAAATCGGCCACCTAATCGGCCCTGTGGACAGGCTTAAAAGCATAATAGGGCCTACATATGTGTATTTTCATTGGACCTAAACATCCACCCTTTACAATCAAAGTGACCAATATGTAGCCCAATAATGTATGCATATCATTATCCTATAGCGGTTCCATACCCAGGATGCATGGAGTGAATTGCCAGTGTTTAGAAACACAACCTTTTCAAACAGCCACCGCAGTGCCACTCAGTAGTATAACTATCACCTCTATCTATGAGATATGTGAGCATGTGCTTGTGAAGTCGCCCAGGATCCACCATATCACACCCAAGCAGGCCATGAGACTATAGGGGGGGGGGGGTATTTAGGAGGAGAGAGACATGGAAAGAAAACATAAAGAAACAAAACAAGAATAATAAACATTAAATAGAAGGGGGAGGCACAAACTGTGTAAACAGTCGCCATGGCAACAGCTACCAGGCGACCAGCATAGTACGTGCGATGCCAAAGGCTGTAGAGTGAAGCAAAAACACGTTCATGGCGAGATCTGGTCGTTTCCAGGTTGGCTGTGGGTCCAACAAGGAATGTCTGCTGACACTGTGCCAGTGGTAGTAGTGTACGTATAGATAGGCCTCAGAGCTGGTGCCTCTGTAGCCAAGAGATGTGATACACTGTAGTTACACACACATATCTGTCTGTAGATCATCGAGTTGTGACCAGTTTATTAAATCAATTGCCAATACAGAGTATGATGAGTCCAGGATTAGTTTTTCACTTTTCCTTTGTTTTGTGTGCACATGTTTTCCCAGGGAGATATTGTAGTTGTTGTCAATGACTACACGTAAAATCGGGTAATAACATAATGATATAGATTGTCCTCATTATTTCACCTGGGTGGTAGATCTGCTTTGGATACCTATAGTTGTATTACCTTCCATACAACCAGACAACTGTTACTACTAAGTTATGCAATGTTGCTGCATGTCGTCATGAGAGAAATGATTCCCATAATACTTCTGTTATTGTGCCCTAATACATTTTGATCATGGATGACAAAGCCTATAGACAATCTATTTTGCGGGGTTGGGGTCCTGTGGATGTAGGGAACGGTGGTCTCTTCTTGAGGTAACAGGTACAGCCCTTTCAACGAAAAAAGCAGGGACCCTAAAAGGTTTACCCCCTCCTGCACGGAGACCACTACCGTATTAATTTTCTTTTTATACCGTCGTGTTCCGGCACTTATAGATTTGGAATCATGATTACTTCCCGGCGCTTAAACAAGGCAGGCGCTTATAAATGCTATATTCTATTAGTGCTTAAGATATATTTGAATTTCCCCTTTTCCCGGGGTGTATACTAATACATTTGTAATTGCCCATAAATTAAAACCCAGCGCTTAAATGCGATGGTAAAGTATCCACACAAGACAACAACTGGTAAGGCTAAAAAAAGGTTTGTTTCAGGTCACCCGACCGACCCTATCAAAACAGGGCCGACCCTACGTTTTTTTATGCAATTTTGAGGAAATTTCCGTATTTTTACCCTTTCTTGGACAATTTTAGGATCTTCCGACCGGCCAGCTGGTACTTTCATGTTAAAAAAAAACAAGTAAAAAATACAAACATCCGACCTACCGACTCTACATTTTCTGCCCATGTTACCTGAAACAAGCCTTTTTTGGCCTAAACCTGTCACCCAGCAGAAGGGCAGCACAGTGGGCGCCAGCACTACCACTTCAACCAGGTCACATGTGTCCCAGCCATGATAAAGAGCGATAGAGCAACGTTATATCTAACGTTTTCTGTTTACTGGGGCATATAACCCCCGATATAATGGTACAAAGGGTTGCTTTGATAAAGGTTTTCAAAAACATCTAGTAAAAGAAAGTAGGCTACACATGGAAAGAATGCTGATCTGTGTGCTGGCCAGTGAGTGTATGGGACGCGCAGAATGAATAGGTGTTGGGCCTTGTGACTTTATCACTGCAGGAACCCTGACTATGCTATTAAAGTGCGGTTAGGGAGGGTTCATTATTTATGGCAGGGGGGGTGAGCGTTTGGCAAATCGAATACGTCAAAAATAATTGGCCCCGCCCTCGGAATAGGTTGAAAAAAAAAGACCCCCCCTCGGAATAGGTTGAAAAAAAAAGCGCCTCCCCCCCTCACCCTGGATCGTTTTCAACTTTATTACAAAAACGATGTTGGTGTTTACTAATTGTATGCATTCAATCCTGGGCACTTTTTTACCTACAATCTACTACCTTGCAACTAATACATCCATTCGTAAGGTGTTTAAGTATAAACGTCTCATGATACTCGCTGGTGAGTGATAATAGTCAAACCTCAGACACTTGACTTACATACTGTTGAGTTTAAGGGCCCCAGTGCTTATAAATTGGAAGCTCCCACACCCTCAGTGCTCACATGAGGCCGGCACTTTTTTGAAGACTGACAAAACGGTGGGCTATTCTGAGTGTCAAAAGTGATGCAGTGAGAAATTTGCTGG
Source organism: Harmothoe impar (assembly GCA_947462335.1). Lineage (NCBI taxonomy): Eukaryota > Metazoa > Annelida > Polychaeta > Phyllodocida > Polynoidae > Harmothoe > Harmothoe impar. The sequence continues at coordinate 49,097,922 of OX381710.1, forward strand.
GAGTTTGAGGAAAATTTTAGAAAATTTTGAAAATATTGACATAATTTGGTAAAATATAACACAGGCTGTTACCAAAATTTGCGACATTTCAACGTACTAAATTCGCGACATTTTTAGGAATACCCCTAAAAAAAAGGCTCCCCCCCCTAAGAATAGGGTAAAAAAAAAAGGCCCCCCCCCCCCTTTGAATACCCCTAAAAAAATTTGTCCCCCCCCTCAAATGCTCACCCCCCCCCCCGGCCATAAATAATGAACCCTTAGTTAGTCTGTAATGGCAGATGGTGTGTTTGTATTAAAACAAAACCACGGGTGGTGATTGCACTCTACGCTAATACAATACTGCTGAAGCGGATAATCTATAATAATATAAAATGACCACAAAATGCCTTTGGTATTCGCGTGGTTTGTGCATTTAAAGCATAACAGAAGAAGAGCCTGCTGGAAATTACCCAAAATCAAGGAGCAAGTGCCCTTACATTGCTAACTATAAAGTACCAGGCTAACTTAAACGATCAAGATGTAGAGAAAGAATAAGAAATCTATAAGATCGTGACTTCACAGAAATTTTGTTATAGGAATTATACTAATGAAAATATGAAATAGATCAATATCACAATGCCATCTGCTTATCTGTTAGCTTTAATATTATTTTACCCTAATACCCCACTCATCTATGTGGGACCATGTCTGTACATGTTGTACATAATAGAACTCTCCCGGCCCAATGTCACGCCATACCCTTGACCATTTATGTGGTGGATATGGCGCAGGTCCGTTTTACCAAGCTTCATGCATGGGAATTGCCGCGCCTAAAATAACGTCACATGTTTGGGACCCTTTCCAAGAACCCTACCTGTTGGATACTTAGCAAGTAAACATTTAAGTCCTGTTAAGATTGGAAGGTTCTTTACTGGAGTGACCTTGAAAACATGTCTTGTCATTCAGGTACAGGAAGCCAAACTGCCCCATCACAAAAGGTGCAAAGTGTAACCCACTACAACCATATTATAGTTCTTAGCTTTCACAGAAGGTGGCAGCACAGGTATTATCAACTCAGGTCTCTGGCTATGTAGCCTATAGTACTGTCTACCACATCTCCCTTTTTATGGAAGTAATGAGAAGTTCAGTTATCAGTGTTCCGGAAATGTTCATAGTGAATGATATAGCCATATAACTAAACACCACTAGTATAGTCTCTATACTGCTATTAGAATATTTCTCTAGATAAGCAAGTATCACGATCAAATTGAGTCTATTAAATCTCGTCAATAAGTCGTTTGGTGGCAGATCTTGGTCTCGTAGATCTGCGAGGCATAGTCACTTCAACCTCTGGCGGGTCATCTGGTTCATTCACAACTGCTTGCATTGGCGGAATATCCGGTACCTCAAACCTTGGTGGTGGAGGTTTGTTGGGTGTGTCAACCCTGGGCATAGTAGGATTGACTAGTCTGTCACGTCCAGGTGTAGGAGGATTGACTTGAGGAACAGGTCTGGTGGTGATTTGACCTGGTATCGGTGGCACAGATGGCGGTAGCCCAGCATTTCTAGTCATTCGCCTGTTTCTCCTTAGGAGTCCGGTTGGCGTCGATATGACATAAGATCTGGGGCCATTAGCCTTGCTAATCACACCTTCAGACCTCAGATCTGGAAGCCAGACCTTGTCACCAGCAGACAGGTCTCCAGCTTCTTTAGCTCTATGCCGACGATCATAATTTGACTTCATACTCGCCCTGTATGCCTTCTCCCTTTTTCGAACAAGGAAAGGATCTGGCGTACTCGGCAACAGATCAGATGGAAGGCACGGAACCCTTGTCTTAAGCTTCCTTCCCATATTCAGCTGTGCTGGTGAGAACCCATTATGAAGCGGTGTATTGCGGTACATCAACATCGCTAGGTCCTCATCAAGGGTAGCCTTGTCTAGAATCCCACTTCTGACACTATGTTGGATACTTAGCAAGTAAACATTTAAGTCCTGTGAAGATTGGAAGGTTCTTTACTGGAGTGACCTTGAAAACATGTCTTGTCATTCAGGTACAGGAAGCCAAACTGCCCCATCACAAAAGGTGCAAAGTGTAACCCACTACAACCATATTATAGTTCTTAGCTTTCACAGAAGGTGGCAGCACAGGTATTATCAACTCAGGTCTCTGGCTATGTAGCCTATAGTACTGTCTACCACACTACCCGCTTTCACATTTCTTGGCAAATTGAAGTTGGCCCGGGTCACATTCTATTTCTAATCCCTAGGCCACTCATACGCTACACCATACCCCAGGCTCTTGCCTATGACGTCATTTGTGAACCTTCCCTGGCGGACGTATTCTAAATCGAAATATGCAGTTCCCATTGGATCGTCAGGGTGTTAATGCCACGGTACACAACATCACAGTTCATTAGTAGTCAATTGCTCATTTCAAGTTATGATCGTCCCATTTTGGCATTTTTTTGGGATTGTGACACAAATATCATATTAAGCTTGATTAATGTAAACCCGCCTGAATGGACACTTATAAATCATTGATTTTTAAATGAGTTACAGCATGCTTGGTGACGGGTCACACAAAATGCTGCTTGGACAATGGTATTCCCTTACCTGCTTACAATGAGCACTGATATCTAGTATAATATAATACTGTATACCATTACAGTGGCTCCAGAGAGGTCAAAAGCGACGTAGGCTGTTTTCCAGGCGACCTGGCGACCTGATACCATAATTTAAGCGACCTGGCGACTTTTGGACAAATTTGGCTATGGTAAAAATGGTGTTAAAAAGCGGCTTTGTGTCGTTGGGCAATGTCGGGGACACGCAAGAGACTTGGGTTTGTGTTTGTGCCAGTCAAAAATGACCACATCCGTCCAAGAACACTGGCATCTTTTGTCCCCTCTGCCTTTAAAGACTGTGAGTGCATTGGCACCGTATCAGTGATAACTTTAACACCTACAGGAGGTGGTCAGCCGTATCCCTTTGAAAGTGCCATTGTGGACCATAAAACTTTAAAGTGGGAACAGGATACGGGAGCAGGGGGAGTGGGGCTTGGATACCGCCAAATTGGAAGACCGGCCAAGGTCCTAACAATAGTGCCCTGGGGAAAGCCCTTGCCCATACAGCCTCATTTCGATGGGCCTCTATCCCATTCGTTTACTATTTTGATTGACAATAACATTGTATAGGCTATAAGGGGCAATTCCTCCCATGATGCATATTTTTAATGAACGAGAAAGGCATGGCTATCACACCAAGAGGCATTTAAAAGTGTTTTGTTACATAAGGGGGTTTGAGGCCTAAGGAAATGTTTTTTTCTCATAATAAGTGGTCAATTTGACTCCAAGATTCGTGTATAATGCGGGTTGTTTTAAACCAAAAGCTTATAATGGTGATGTCCCTTCCCTATGCTGAGTGTTGAGACAGGGGCCTTCCCATTGGCAAAGTGGGGCAAAGACTGATTGATTGATTGATCTTGTATTTCTGATTATCCTGAGGAGATACAATATCCTTATAGAATGTATTTGTGTATTCCACAGCAAGTGGTAATGACTTCCGTTTATGAAGCAATAATTATATGCACATTGGCATTTATAGGATGTGGGGCTGTTCCTGTTTGTAAGCAACAACCCCACTACCTCTTAATTAGTTTTACTGAAAATTGTTAGCACATGTTTCAGAATAAAAATGTTATATGATAACATTATTTCAAGCTTGGTACGATACAAAGCAACAAGTAATAAGAGTAAACAGAGATAGATTATGATTTCACCCCGTGCTGCGGGCGCAGCACGGGGCGATATCATTTTGTATATAGGAGAGAAAGAGAAACTTCACAATATAGGATTATAGATTACTGCTTTAATCAATTATCCATATAAATAGAGGTTTATGTGTATAGGAGAAAAGAGAAAAGAGAAAAGAAAAGAAAAGAAGAAATAGAAAAGAAAACAGATAATATAAAGAATAAAGCATAGGTGATCCACAGGGGACACATTAGTGTCCCCCGTGGATCTTATATATGCAAGGGCCTTAAGATGTTACATATTAGCATAGAGTTTCTTCAATCTTAGGGGTTGTTGTGTGTATGGAATTACTAATCCTCCAATCCAGGTTTCTGAGTAACAAATCATCTATATGGAGCTGTGGTAGGGTCACCGGTTGATGTCAGGTAAAAGCTTAATTTTCTTATCATATTCTTTTTTGAGCCAAGCCTTAAACTCGGTCTCATTCTTATATTTCCTTGTTCCATTATCTAAACGATTCCATGTAGATGCTGTCCTGAATAATAGACTTTTTCTGTATACAGGATTCTTATCTCTAATATTTCTGATAAGCCTTTCATCATGCACACGTGTGTGTATGGGCCTATGATCTATCCTATCATATTTTAGTGAGGCTCTGAAGCTATGTAGGCGCATGTGTTGTTCCCTCCGGTCAGCCAACAGGGTAAGATTAGCTAATTTGTGCAATATCTTATGGTTCTTAGTACCTTCATTCCAATACACAGTCCTCAATGCATTGCTCAACCCAAGCTGTAAAGTGTCGAGGGTAGTTTTGGGTGCTACATCATACATAATATCCCCATAGTCCAATGCAGGCAACATCATAGTCTTAACCACTTCCAGACTTGCTTTTTTAGGCATACTCATCCTAGTCCATCTGAACATATACAGCTTGTGCTCCATGTTTCTTCTAGTAATGCCTATCTGCTTCTTAAAGTGAAGCCTATTGTCTAAGGTGATACCCAGATAATTATAGGAAGGCGATATCTCAATCCTTTCATTACCTATATTGAGGTTTGGCCTTTTTAATCTCTTGGTCTGCGCCCTTGTACCAAAACATACTGCTTTTGTCTTTTTTGCATTAAGGGAGAGTTTGTTACTGATGCACCATTTACTGATGTTTTCCAGGTCTTGGTTGATTATGTCGGAAGTGTCCCTATTTTGGGGTTCATGAGCTATGAAGACCACTGTATCATCAGCATAATGTTGTACTTCCAATTTTTCTAGGCATTGTCCAAGGTCATTGATATATGTTAAAAATAGCAATGGTCCCAGGACTGAGCCTTGGGGGACTCTGCATGTGATTGGATGGATTGGTGATATTATGTTATTAGCCTTAGTACATTGGGTTCTATTAGTTAAGTAGTTTTTGAATAATTTTACAGTTTTTTCTGTGAAGCCTAGATAGTGTAATTTTTTCATGAGAATTTTGTGGTCTAAAGTATCAAACGCCTTTTTAAAGTCGAGGAAAGTAGCTGTTGTACATAATTCTGAATTCATGTTACTGTGTAATATGTTGGTAAATTTCTCAAGGCTATCCATAGTGGACCTAGCTGGTCTAAATCCGTCTTGATTTTCTGACAATAAGTCATTATTATTTAGGTAGTCTATGGTTTGCTTATGTATTACTTTTTCGGTTAATTTAGCTGGCAGAGGCAATACTGAAATAGGTCTTAAGTTACTTACGTCACTGGAGTCCCCTCCTTTGGGTAGGGGTGAGACTAGTGCCTGCTTCCATTTATCAGGGAAATTTTATTTTGCTAGTACCATATCTACTATTGACAGAAAATGATGTGGAAGGGCTAGAAGTGCATCCTTTAGGGATTTAGTATTAACATGCTCTACTCCGGAAGATTTATTTACATTTATTTTCTTTAATATTGGGATGATTTCAGCAATAGTAGCGATGTATAATAAAACATCAATAGCTATCCTTTATTCTCTACCCGTCCCTTTTTTAATATACTTCAACAGGGCTGACCTACTAAAGTACCTGTTACCAGAGACCTACCTATGGAGACTCATTGCTGTTACCGAACTGTGTTGTCATTGGTCTGAACACCTGACCCATATAGCCTACGGGTATGCTAGAAAAAAGACCGATGATATTATAGAAAATTGGGGGTCTGGATGCAGGGATGAACTGGCCATGTCACCCTGTCGATTATAGAAATGTCTATGTCACCATGTCGATTTAAGAAAAGGCTATGTCCCATTTCATTATCTCTTATGTTCCTCACGTCGCATTTCACTAAGCCAAAAAGGGCCCATGTCGCCATGTCGAATTTAGTGGTCCACACCCATAAAATTGTGACACACAGGTATAGGTATACACACAGAAAGGTAAAGGAGTCAACTGTGTCTCCCAGGTGGCTCTGGTAAAATAGAGAGTCAAACAGCTAATGACTCTGCAATATGAGTCATTAGCTGATTGACTCTCTATTTTACCAGAGCCACCTGGGAGATACTTTTACTTTTCTGTGTGTGATACCACGCATTTAGCATCTTCATTGGTGCATACTCTATACCCAACACCGTTTGTCTGTGTACTGGTGCAGCCCCCCGGGGGGGCACTTGAATTTTTTTTGACAGGGGTGTGCGGCTGGACCTCTGACAACCCTTACCGTTGTTAGGGCAATTTTGATGCCAAAAAGTTACCCTTGTTAGGGCATTTTCGGTCAAAAGTGCCTAGGTTTCGGTAAAAATGCGATAAAAGGTAGATTTTGATGCCAAAAAGTTACCCTTGTTAGGGAGTGGTCATTTTTTAACAACAGGGGGGGGTCGGTGGATTTCCGCGTGAGCGGGTTGAAATTTTTTTGGTCCCCCCCGCGAGTGGGGTCGAAAATTTTTTGGTCCCCCCCCCCTCCAGCAGGTTGAAATTGAGCGCGGCTAAACCCTTTGAGCTATAGTAATGCGCGGGCTTTTCCGCTAAAAGGGGGTGTAATTTTTTTGGTCCCCCCCTCAAGAGGGGTCCAAATTTTTTTGGTCCCCCCCTTCAAGGGGTCCAAATTTTTTTGGTCCCCCCCCCCAAATCCACCAACCCCCCCCTGTTGTTAAAAAATGACCACTCCCTTAGGGCATTTTCGACCAAAAGTGCCTAGGTTTCGGTAAAAAAACAATAGAATAACCCATGTTTGTGTAAATTTGCTGAAAAATTACCCTCTTGCGAGGAATTTTGTTGAAAACTGCGACATTTTTTGTGAAAACGGGCAAATCTTGGCGAAAACCCGGACATTTTTGTGAAAAGTAGACCCTTGTTAGGGCGATTTTCATGAAAGTGGACCCTTGTTAGGGCGATTTTTCTTTGAAAAGTGGACCCTTGTTAGGGCGATTTTGTGGAAAAAGTACCCTTCCCAGCCGCACACATGTGTATACAAAATATACTAAGTGCCCCCCCCCGGGTGCAGCCCTCAAACTGTACAGTGTTTCTACAGAATCTGAGATTGATTCACAAATTTGCAATTGGCATATAGTATGTTGCAAACCTCTGTGTACCCTGCGGAATATAACATTCTTAATGGAGCTAAACCCTGAGAAAAAATTGGTGTACGCCACTCCCCTCCGACGTGCCCCTCCCGGGCCCCTCCCTAGGGGCTAAAAAGGGACCACACATCCGGGTATTTGGAGGTGAGTCAACCCCCCCCCCCCCCCCCCCCGGGAATAATAATACCCAGTCCCCCATAGACAATGACTGTAAAGTCAAACATATTTTACATACTTGTTGGTTAATAGAATATCTAAACCCGCCAAAAAAGAAGTAAAAATGACTAAGGCCACTCAAAAAAATAAACTGGTTTCTCATCACCGCGCGCATCATGAAAATCGTGATTTGGGGAAAACTTTTTTTTTTTTTTAAGATTTTTAATGAATTTTATGCCCAAAAGTACACAAATAATAGCATATTTGGTATCAAATTAAAGCTTAGAGTGTCAATAATGCAGTGAGCTAGGAATAACTTACAATATGACAGCTTTTGTGGATCACTAAACTCTTAACTACTAAAATGAGAAAATCATTTACAAAAAGTCTTAATTTTCTTATACATTTTAGCCCTCAGTAAAAAAAATAAAAGATAGAATAAAAAACACCCTCGTCATATTTTTCAGTGCTTGGTGATGAGAACCGATGGCATCTTTTCTTTGAGTGGCCTAAAAGTGTAAGGTTTAAACAGTAGGAGCGGACATAGTGGAACCCTGAGTAAGCATGCTGCAGACAACCTCATCCCCACAGCTCACAACTTCAGTCTCCTCTCCATCCTCCATCCAGTGACATCCAATAGAAGCCATTGGAAGTCGTTGCATACTATCAAAGACCTACCTCTAAGAACGCCATTTTGCTTACTCAACTGAGGTAATTTCCATATATATATATAAATATACCAGGACTCAGGATGGTTACAACAGCAATAGGAGGGAGGGATGGAGGGAGGGAGGGAGGGAGGGAGGAAGGAAGGAAGGAAGGGAGGGAGGGAGGGAGGGGGGGAGGAAGGGAGGGAGGGAGGGAGGGAGGGAGGGAGGGAGGGGAGGATCGAGTGAGTCATCAAAGGTGCAGTGCCTGTCAGTGTAGTATTTATTTTCCTGTTTACCTAAGCAGTTGCATGGAATCGGATGTGGGATGTGGGGTCACCTGTGTCATACATGGCCACGCTCAGGTCATCATCCTCTAGGTCATCCGTCTGTGTGTAGGTTGGAATGTATACTGTTACCGACTTCCAAACCCAGACTTCTATTTCTCTCTGCAATCCACAAACAAGTCTGTCTCTACATGCATGTTTGCTTCTCAACGGACATCATACAGACACTACTTTAGTATTCAATTTGACATCGTATAATATATACAGTATTACTATTAGTTACATCTTAATAGTATTGCAATACACAGGCACAATTTTAGCATAACTAATTCATTCAACATTTGGGTGCTATACAGGGTCCCGGGTACAGAGTGCAATATAAAATATGTTGGAGGAGGAAGGAATGAGGGGTCGGGGGTGTAAATAATATACCGCAAGGCTCAATCTTGGGGTCTCAGTATGGTGCATTGGTTTCATTAATTGTACTATTTAGGCTACCTAAGTTAACTTATCCTAGAACAATAAAGCCTATCATAAACATCCTCACTGAGAGCAGAAGATTCCATCTCTTTGAACTGACGTTCCCTACCCGGGACCCTACCACTCCAGCAAAACGTGCATTGTCCTTATCACCATATCTCCTGTATCAACCCCTCAGAAGGTACGAGCTGCTCCGGGAGCTGCCCATTAGAGGTCAAGTGGCAGGTATCACATACCATCTCTCTTATCTCACCGATCTAGTACACATGTTTATATCCTGTATTGAGAAAGGAATCAAAACACACTAGATTAATTATCTATACCTTATGTCAGACTTCCTGGCGAGGGCCCTGACTGTGAAGTCATTATTTCCTTGATTTCTGGTATAAACAGAGATATCACTCCCTGCCATCTAGGATATTACACATTGACACCAGCTACTAATAAACATCACCCCTTAAAACGGGCCCATTAAGCTCATCGTTTATAACCGTCAGTTTATGGTTCAGGGCTGGCACTCTACACCAGTGTACACTGCAGTGATGTTGGTGACGTACTCCAGGGGCTCTATAATATCTGATGCCCTTAGGGAGTGGTCATTTGTTAACAACAGGGGGGGTTGGTGGATTTGGGGGGGGACCAAAAAGATTTGGACCCCTTGAAGGGGGGGGGGACCAAAAAAATTTGGACCCCTCTTGAGGGGGGGACCAAAAAAATTGCACCCCTTTTTAGTGGAAAAGCCTGCGTGTTACTATAGCTCAAAGGGGTCGGCCGAGCTCAATTTCAACTTGCCTGAGGAGGGGACCAAAAAAATTTCGACCCCTCCCATGGGGGGGACCAAAATAATTTCGACCCGCTCGCGCGAAAATCCACCAACCCTCCCTGTTGTTAAAAAATGACCACTCCCTTACCCTGCCGTGCCCTCATTAAGGGAGGGTTCATTATTTATGGCAGGGGGGGGGTGAGCGTTTGGCAAATCGAATACGTCATAAATAATTGGCCCCCCCCTCGGAATAGGTTGAAAAAAAAAGGCCCCCCCCCCCCTCGGAAAAGGTTGAAAAAAAAGCGCCCCCCCCCCTCACCCTGGATCGTTTTCAACATTATTACAAAACAATGTTGGTGTCTACTAATTGTATACATTTAATCCTGGGCACTTTTTTACCTACAATTTACTACCTTGCAACAAATACATCCATTTGTAAGGTGTTTGAGTGTAAACGTCTCATGATACTCGCTGGTGAGTGATAAAAGTCAAACCTCAGACACTCGACTTAAGGGGTTCCTCCACCAAAGACCGTCCATCCGTCCGTCCATGAAATCCGTCCAAAAAAGCACTTTTTTACCAAAAACTGGACGGATTTGATGGACGGACGGACCAAAACCACTTCCACCAAGGTCCGTCCGTCCATCCGTCCATCAAATCCGTCCAGTTTGTGGTCTAAAAATGGACGGATTGGTGGACGGATTGATGGACGGAATCCGTCCGGCCATTCCGTCCATCAATCCGTCCAGTTTTTTACCAATCCGTCCAGTTTTTTACCTCAAACTGGACGGATTGATGGACAGAATGGACGGACGGGAATATCAAAAATTTCCGTCCGTCCATTTTTCTACAGAATCCGTCCATTTTTTGGTCATTTTGGGTCATCTGTGATGGACGGAATGGACGGATTGATGGACGGATTGATGGACGGAATCCGTCCGGCCATTCCGTCCATCAATCCGTCCAGTTTTTGACCAAAAACTTGACGGATTTGATGGACGGATGGACGGACGGTTTGTGGTCTAAAAATGGACGGATTGGTGGACGGATTGATGGACGGAATCCGTCCGGCCATTCCGTCCATCAATCCGTCCAGTTTTTTACCAATCCGTCCAGTTTTTTACCTCAAACTGGACGGATTGATGGACAGAATGGATCCGTCCGGCCATTCCGTCCATCAATCCGTCCAGTTTTTGACCAAAAACTGGACGGATTTGATGGACGGATGGACGGACGGACCTTGGTGGAAGTGGTTTTGCTCCGTCCGTCCATCAAATCCGTCCAGTTTTTGGTAAAAAAGTGCTTTTTTGGACGGATTTCATGGACGGACGGATGGACGGTCTTTGGTGGAGGCACCCCTTTACATACTGTTGAGTTTAATAAGGGCCCCAGTGCTTATAAATTGGAAGCTCCCATACCCTCAGTGCATACATGAGGCCGGCACTTTTTTGAAGACTGACAAAACGATGGGCTATTCTGAGTGTCAAAAGTGATGCAGTGAGAAATTTGATGGGAGTTTGAGGACCATTTTAGAAAATTTTGAAAATATTGACATAATTTGGTAAAATATAACACAGGCTGTTACCAAAATTCGCGACATTTCAACGTACTAAGTTCGCGACATTTTTAGGAATACCCCTAAAAAAAAAGGCCCCCCCCTAAGAATAGGGTAAAAAAAAAAAGCCCCCCCCCTTTGAATACCCCTAAAAAAAATTGACCCCCCCCCCCCTCAAATGCTCACCCCCCCGCCTCCCGGCCATAAATAATGAACCCTCCCTAAGGGAGTGATCATTTTTTATCAACAGGGGGGGGGGTTGGTTTGGGGAGGGTGTAAAAAATTTGGACCCCTCTTGGGGGGGTCAAAAAAATTTAACCTGTTTTGGGCCAAAAAGCCCGCGCGTTACTATGCTTCAAAGGGCCTGCGCGCGCGCCGATTTCCAACCCGTAGGGGGGGGTTAAAAAATGTTGACCCGGTGACCGGGGGGTTAAAAAAATTTCACGCGCTCCGCGCGAAAACCACCCCCCCCTCCTGTTGTTAAAAAATGATCACTCCCTAAGAAACTCCTTTGTCTGCCTCGCCAGCTAGTCTGACATAAGGTATAGAGGAATATGAGTTAATAATATTAATTGTAATGGTACTAAAACTTCGATATCCAAGTTTAGAATCGTCAATATCAAGGGTGAAGATATGCACGGTTCATTAACTCAATTTCAGGTTTACGCCATCAGTGGTAATCATTTAATACAGGCCTCCCACCACCCTTCGGACCGCCTTAAAGGAATTTTAAAGGAATCTTTTCCCTGAAGATAAAGGAATTTTAAAGGAATTCTAAAGGAATCTTGGTCAAAATAAAGGAATTGAAATGCAATATTTAAGGACATTATAGCATGTAATATTGATCACAGTATTGTTATTGCAGGGATTTGCTTTGATTTGGCATTTAAGAGTAGAAAAATTCAATTTATTGATGAATCTGACAGGGACGCAGGATTTTGCTAGTCAGACATCCTCAACACTTGCACAGTTTTTCACTGTGGTAAGAATACTAACTGCACAGCTCTGCTTCAGTTCTTAGGAGATGCAATCCTAACCCTGCCTAAGAAAAGTTTGAAATTCTACAACTCATATGGTGCTCTATGAAAAATCTAACAGTAAAAAGTCAATTTATGGTCGCCTGAACAGTTCGTCCGCAGCTGTACAACTAATGGGGTTTAGAAAATTTGCAAAGGCTAGACTTGAAATGGGCATTCTGGTAGATTTTGGCACAAAACATTAAAGCTCAGTATCTGTCCTCCATGATTGGGACGGGAACTTTGATTTTAGAGGTAAACCACCTGGTGTGGGGGGACCCCTGATCACCCTCTCCCAAGAGAGGAGACGTTGGTCAGAGAGTCCCTCATGTATTATATACTGTTCTATTCATTAAAACAGACCTGGACAGTTTAAATAAATAACTACAAACAAACAAACAAACAAACAAACAAGTTTTAGGTACTTTGGAAATTTCAGAATTAAAATGATGTATTCTGGTGCATTTTTGCACATAATTTAAGCCTCCCATTTGTATTATTCTTCATGACTGGGGCTGGAATGTTGTATTAGGAGGGAAAGCTTTTGAAAGATTTGGAAATTCTAGACCTGAACTGGTGCAATCTGGTTGATTTTGGTACAAAATTTAAGCCTTAAACCTGTAATTCTATAACTGAGGCTGCAACCTTGAAAGCTTTTGAAAACTTCTGAAATTCTAGACCTGAAATGGTGCAATCTGGTAGATTTTGGCACCATACCTATTTAGGCAGGTTTTTTTCTGGATCAGATTGGATCTGGACGAAACACAAGAATGACCAATTTGAAAAGAAAAAAAATCTATGAAATCTGAAGAGTTTATGTTTGAAATTTAGATGGCCATGATTATGCTCTCAGATATATATGGACTATCATCATAGTAACTATCCCCTTGTATCGAGAAAATTTGGAAAGTATAGACTTGAAATGTGGTATTCTGGTGCATTGTGGCAGAAAATATATTAAGGCCCAGATCTATATTATCCTTTATAAGTGCGCCTAGAACCTTGTTTATGGAGGGAGAGCTTTTTTAAAAAGTCTGGAAATTCAGACTTGAAATGGTGCAATCTGGTGAATTTTAGCACCATATATAACAAGGCTTACAGTACTAATTGTAAAATATCCATGATATAATTATGGTATTTGACCATTTTAAAGGAAATAAAGGAATTTTCAAGCCACTTAAAGGAAGTTTAAAGGAATATTAAAGGAATCGGTGGGAGGCCTGTTAATATACAATTGGAGTCACTGGAACAAATTGTCATAGCTGTCCCAGCTAGCAACGATACGTTGGGCCAACGTTGGCAATGGTCGGCACCGTCGCGGGCAACATTTTGACGTTGGGCCAACATTGGTTTGCCAACGTTGATACAACGTTGGCAATTTTATGTTGTACCACCGTTGGTAATACTCCCAGTGATTTGCCAACGTTGGTACAATGTCAGATAATTCAAGTCATACCAACGTTGGTAAATTTATGTTGTACCAATGTTTGCAATACTACCAGTGTTATGCCAACGTTGGTACAACGTCAGATAATTCATGGTATGCCAACGTTGGCCCAACATTAGCCCAACCATAGTTCCTCCAACCACTACCAGAGGGAATAAAAGGTTGCATGGAGATATTTCTGTCCAGCAGACCTACTATCTTCCATCAAAATTGGCCATTAATTGCCATTAATTGTGAACCATATGTGCAATATAGCTTTTGAAACCATGGATATTCCATCTGTAATCTATGTTAAACTGGTTACCACATTTCTTTGTAATAGAACAAAATACTGACAATATTATTATAATAACACCCTTTTTTTGATAATGGTAGGTAAATAAGGTCTAATGGATGGAGTGGCTGTGTATCACCACTTGGCCCTTTAGGCTGAGATTAAAGTGAAATGCATAAATAGAAATAGCTATTTCTATAATGATGATTCTTGACAGCCAAGTGTTTAATGTTGATGTTAATGTTGAATAATTACCTACTATTTGAGTGAATATTGATACATGGACGTTGGGCTAATGTTGAAATATATTTGTTGGAACAACGTCATTTTTAGGCTCTAAATATGGTTGGTACAACGTTGTATCAACGTTGGCACAACGTCAGATTTTAATGTTGGCCCAACGTTGGCCCAACGTCATTTCTTTGCGACGTCATGACGACGTTCTTATGGACGGACAAATGAACATTGGCCCAACGTCATTATCTGACGTCAGTCCAACATTACCTACGGTTGGCCCAACGTTGGCCCAACGTATCATTGCTGGCTGGGGTTCCACGTAATGCAAAATATAGATCAGGTGAATAACGCAACAAGAATTATACCATTACCATGCGATTAGAGTGTGATATAGACTGGTCGTTCTGTGGCCAACCCCAACTCCTTCCCCCTCCCTACCCCCTACCACCGCCACTCCCATCCTGCCATATATTTCCCCAAGGAAAAGGATAATGTCTGTCTGGTCTAGGAGTGGTACGCACTCCTCCGGCAGGATGGTGTTTCTCCACAAATTTGCGGAGGTCCGCAAATCTGCGGAGGTCCGTAAATACACTCTCCATATATTTATGGAGGTCCGCAAATATATATGGAAATGGTTTTTTAGTACTTAAGCATACAAATACGGAGCTCCATATATATTTGCGGACCTCCGCAAATTTATGGAAGTAAATTTACGGACCTCCGCAAATTTGCGGACCTCCGCATATTTGTGGAGAAACAGCATCCAGGTGAGTTCCGGGTTGTGCACGGAAATGAGCATTGAGGTAAACCTGAATAACCCCCCCCCCCCTGGGCTGGGCCTCACAGACACCACACCTTCACTCTCTCAGAGCAATATGACATAAAATGCTTAGAAGACCGCGGGAGTGGCATTCGGTCTGGGATTGTCCCAGGTTTGTGGGCGCGGGGGAGGGGGTGGGGGCGATCTCCAATGGGTCATATTCACCAACACATGGCGATGATGCGTCCCAACGATCGTAGCAGCGCTACACGACTTCATGTTTGTATCGGTTTGAAATCTAGCACGAAAATCAATGTGTGAGGAATGTGTAATTCTAATATTATATGATGCAGCATCGGATCTAGTCCCTAGACAGAAGACAGGACTTTGAAAAAGGGCACGCGCTATTGTTTGAAAATTCCGGTGAAAAAGAAATCGACAATAATTACCTCAAATATCAGCCCAAAATGGGGGGAGCCTACACCGGGCCGGCTCTCCCCCTAAATCTGCTGCTGCCATCCCATGACTATACCACACAGCGCATCCCCTATCCTGGCTCCTGTATCCCGTCACCAAAACTGTGACAGAAACGCGATCTGTTATAGGCCAAAATATGCTGCTCATCCAACCGCTATTAAGGCAAATATAATGAAGTACCGACACCAAAACTGTAGCCTGCCAATTCCATGACATGACACATATAGAGAAAAGAAACAGCGTCAAAAAAGGAGTCCATATCAGCATGGGCCTCATGCCATGACTCCTGGTACTTTCTTCAGAGATGTATTCCCATATTATATTGTGCACCTAATATATATGTCTCATAATACACATGACAATCAAAAATATCTGTTCATTCCAGATGAAAAAAAACAAGAGTATTTAAGATTAAGGTAACATGGTTTAAGTTACTTTCCAATTGTAGTCTTAAGTTGGTGTTTCACAAGCCACATGCATTAGCATCTACAATTGTATACATGTAGTATACAAGCATAGATACACTGTAAAAATATTCTGTTGTAATAACAGAGATTCACTCTCCAATTTGAGAGTGTATCACCGTAACTGTGATTTACGGTGAGACATAATAAAACTCAATAGTTTTATATCAAATGTCCATAAACCAGTACGCTGCAACTGATCGTCTTGTGTCAAAATGATAGTAATATCCAATTACTTCATTAATCATAGGATTAATATTGAAGCCTTTGATTATCTGGCGCTTATAAAAAAACTTGATAAATTTTCCTTTTTGAGACAGAACAAACAGTCTCGAAGTTTATATTTTACAGATAGCGTATTTGATGCAGATAGCGGTTATACACCCCAATCTACCTATTGCATGGGAAAATAAATGGTGTTGCGCCAGTTGAGTTGATCAACTACTGTGAGACAATGTATAGTTGGCGCCAAAAGTTGTACAGCTGCCCCACTGTTCACACTGCCACCTGACCCGATGGCCGCCGATCCCTGCCCGCTGATTGGTCGGCTGCATCACGTGGCCTCTCCCAGGGTGCGTCTCTGGCTATGAATACCCACCCGCGCGTCCCCTGGAACACCAGTCCCGCAACTCGCAGAGCAGGATACCTCAGGAAACCAATAGCTAAACCTCGCAAAGTTGAGCTTCTCTCTCTGGATTTTTTTTGGATAATCAATCAAAATGTGTCGGATAACTCAGTGCTGCTGTTGCTGCGGACTCCGTGTGGGAGCTTACCTGGCCGCTGGCTACACCATCGTAAGTTACGGTTAATCTAATCTAATTCAACTAAAAGTTTAACTTATAGTTTTGCAAAGTTTTGCAACTTGGAATACCAGTACCAACTTTTCTTAGACTTTGAAAGCCGACGTTTCCCCGTGAAAGTATATGATTACATTTCTGGAATATCGGCTAGGGTGTCACAGAATAGTTTTGATTGCAGCAGCAAATGGAACTTTTATTGAAAATATGTTTTGCGGCTTATTGACACGGAAAAGATATTGTCGATATTGTCACTTGAGTTTTCACCTAACTTTAAAGGACTAGAAACGTCGACAGTAAATCTCCTTAATGTATTTAAATGCAACTGGTATACATTTTGCACTAGCTTGTGCAATAGTTCCGGCTTAGGTGTCGTCTCCGCCTTTGTAAACGCGTTGCACTTTCGGGTAGGGTAATTGAGCTTTCCCAACCTGGGCATGCTTGGGGTAGCCTCAGTGGTTTACATGGGAACTAGGGTAGAGGTGATGGAGCGTACATTACACGTATAGTCTACTCTAACTTTAGTTGCTGTGGGTGTTATATTGGATAGCGTGGAGAGTGCCGCCCAACTGCGTCATTGGGTCGGAATCAATCCAGACATTAGAAGGAACCAGCAGCATGAACATTGCTAGTGACGACACTGAACAATATAGGCGCAAACGGAACTACCGTTTTAATAGGACAAAATCGTCTTGGGTGAATTGTATTATGGGAACAATATAGATTTAGTCCTGATAATAATAATCACACCGTGCTAAACACATGTGGAGACGATGAGGCTGGAGCGTTTAGGGACGGGTCTCATGCTACTATTTGGTTTTGCAGAGACACTGCTTTGCCTATCCTTTCCTAGAATTGAAGGAATTCCTACTCTTCTTTTGCTGGAATCTCCGTATTAAAATCATGTTAATTGCCTCCAAAACGCTTGGCCATGATTGTATAAAGATTTCCTATTTTTTGGCGGCCAAGGAGTGCCATCTTTTATCTTGTATGTTCTGGCTGGAAGTTGGAAATAGTGTATCATATCGTCTCTCGGCATAACACAATCACTATCAAACAATCAAGTTGGAATCTACTTTTGTAATTGATAGTTATTAGAAAACTCAAGACATACCATTAGAAGACCCCCTAGAACGCCAGTCATTTGGAAAATCCTGACACCATCAAGAATTACCAATTCCCCCGGATAGCTTTTCGCCTGTCTGGTCACATATACTATAGTGATAACTCTGTCTGCCCACAGGACCCGTCAAGTGAAAACATGGAGGGGGTGCCACTGTATTATGGTGCCACTGTTGAGAATGTCAAGGGGTGCGGTAGGCCATCGATGACCTCGTGTATTCCCAATATAATAACAAAGTGTCGACGGCTAGACCATCCATAGACTTGTCTAAGTCACAACGATAATTTATGATTTATTGTAATATAAATTGTCAGACTTGACAATTCGTATATCCATTTAGATATTTGTAAATATCCTCCAGTTCGTTCCGGTTTAGTCTACCTCGGTTTGCAGCTATTCTTGACTATTTATCATCGTGTACATCTAACGCTACTGAACCAATTCTTACAGCCGAGTGAGAAAATTAGTCCTGACTATGTGATGAAGTATGACAGCTAAATACTGAAATAAAAGACTGGATCGTATCACTAGGGCCACACGGATGCGCCCGATCATTTTCTGAGAAATTTTTAATTTAAATTTTTTTTTTGGTGGCCCTTTTTTCTGATCGATGGCCAAATTTAGGAGTTTGCAAAAAAGTTTCCCTCAAAAAAAAATTGCCCCCGCTCCACTTCAAGCTGAAAACCCGTAGACCAACTTTTTCAGGTCCGGCTAATACGAGATTAATGCTTATACGCGAGGTTTTACAATAGCACCTATTGAAATATTACCCTCCAAGTTGCCATTTCAATTGGCCTCGACGGTCGTATATTTATCCAATAAGAGGTCTGCTTTATGTTGAGTACTGAAAAAGGTCTGCCAGGGCATCAAGATACATGACAGTTAATATATTACGAAAGTCGGGAAGTTTAAAACTCAAAGAGATAAGAGATGCGATGTGCATGGCCTTTTTGGCTTTATCCAGGTTTTAGTCAGTCTTTTAAATTACTGCCATTTATAGCCTTAAAGAGTGGCCCCACTTGTAGAATAAAAGAAGTGTTACGACCTTCAATACCTAGCTGTCGCCGCTGAGGCTAGTCTGTTTTCAGCATGATATCGGAAACACTCATTTTTTCCCCTTGCCTTTAATACTATCTTGGAGCAATGAGTATATACTCATTGCTTGGAGGAAGTGGAAATGACGACGCGCCGTGCCACGCAGCAATTGTTGGTGGAGTTTTCTAATCATGTTTAAGATAAGGTTCGGTCGAGATACGTCATTGAATTCGCGAAGACTTAGGACCTCTTATCTTATTCGGCCCACACGATTCCATTCTAAATATAAGGTCTCAGCATACATAGGGTACCAACAACACCCACACAGCCTAGCATGGATACTTGACACCTGTTGGTGAAATAGTGCGATTTCCTGTTGCACTGAGCCACATGTAGGGTGTCACCAACTGCGGCATTTCAAAGAGATGATAAAACCCACAGCTGTTGTTGGATTCCTAAAGTGACAGATGAACCGGGTATAAAGCTCACAGTGTTAAAAGCTAGTCGTTCCCACCACTGTGTTAGCCCAGGGGGTAATGTATTCTGCACATACTAGTAATATATTTAAAATGTGTTGAACGAAAGTCATATGCGTGAAATAATTATGTGCAGTAAATTAATTAATTTTTACAACCCCCCCCCCAAAAAAGGGGATGATTAAAGCGTCAGATGACTATTGAATGAAAGCATTGTCATTCTTGGCTATATAAATGACTGACGAGCCTGTGAAGGGGCCCATAAATGATTCACGTTGTTTCCAACTCCTATTATATCTTCTCCCTGGAATTACACGTGACCAGATTCTCTGTGGGGGCCGCCAGGGGCATTAGAATCTGGGGAAATTCAGGGAGTTTTTTTTTCAAATTCCCCTAAATTCCTCCAAATAACCAATACTCATCCGATTCAATTTTCCTTTAATACTTAAACCATGCCCATCTCCATAACACGTTTCTATGTATGTTGTTAATGTTATGAAATATGAAAGAATTAATGAAATCCATCGTAGCGTCCACACCATTCAAACTAGGTCATGCCTAACGCTATATTGCCATGATAATGGAGGGCACACTGCAAGTCTAGTGCAGAAAGATGGAGGGATGTTTATGTTGACCCGTATGTAGCTGGTTGTACGTGGGGTGGGGCGCTCGCCTGTCTGCCACCACTACACGTACCAGAAGAGGTGCCCATGAGCAGACCCTGGGAACAAGCGTAAATTTACTGGAGAACAAAATTATATCCTAATGGGTGGCAATCATTGGGATCTCCTGGCAGCACTGGTGGCTTGTGATGGTAAATGCACTAATACCCAGTAGGCACAGAACATTGTATCAACATTGATAAATGGAGGTCAATGTTGATTCAACAGTGATTCAATGTTGAACTGAATTCTCTGCCCATTGGGTATGACCTAGTTTTGGAGGTCATTAACTTTTTTAAAGTCATGTGGCACCATTTTGACAAGCTTGCAACAATCTTTCACTGAAAGCTATCATCATCACCTTTCTGTCGAATGCAGTTGCAAAGCCAAAGGTATCCCGTTGAACGTTGAATCAGTGTTCTTCAAGAAAATGTTGTTAACCCAATGAACCTTCTCGTATTATATGCACACCAGGATGGTGTTTCTCCACAAATATACGGACGTCGTTAAATTTGCGGACGTCCGTAAATACACTCTCCATATATTTATGGAGCTCCACAAATATAAACGGAAATCGGTTTTTAGTACTGAAGCATACAAATACGGACATCCGTATTTATTTGCGGAACTCCGCAAATTTATGGAAGCAAATTTGCGGACCTCCACAAATTTGCAGAGCTCCGCAAATTTGTGGAGAAACGGAACCCTGGGCTCCTGTTTCTCCACACATTGACGGGGCTCCGCAAATATATTACACAACTGTATACGGAAATTGTCTTTTGGTACTTAAGCATACAAATACGGATATCCGTACATATTTGCGGAGCTCCGCAAATCATTGATAGGTACAAGTACATGTAGCAGATTTTGACTTAAAATTCATATGATGTGCTCATGTCATGTCCTTGTGCCGTTAGCTGAATGCCTTATCCTCTAACCATGTCATTAATTGGTCTTAATATTGCCATCACTGTAGACTGCCAACATAATGAGAACACAATCGTACCATTGAACTAGACCCATCTATAACCTTGAGTTCCTAATAGACCAGAAGTATATTGAAAATTAGCTTGCCGCAAATGGAATTGTGAAGTCAAATGAAACATGCTCTATTTGTGAAAGGGTAAATATGAATGGCTGATGTATACCCTATAGTATTATGAGGTACCATTTGCCATTATCAAACAGGGGTCGATCAGATTTAGTAGATGTCGGAAGTAGTAGTGTAAGGAGAGACTCATATAAACTTTATGAAACCCAGCACATTATGCAGACATACCTTGAGAAAAATATTAAAGATAGTGAAAGTAAAATAACACAGTTTCTACAGAAAGGAAAATCAATAAAATCTCTCGACGATCAAATATTAAGGGATATTTGTTGGTGGTGACATTAGATTAGTTAATTTAGACATTTTCTCCTAAATGCATTAGGGAACTTTGTTCGGTCTCCGGTATTCGGTAACGTTAGTTAGGCTGCATTAGAACTATTCCTAGATGTCATTACACCCTCTACAGCCTCCTTTGTCCCCGTTCTAATTAAAGAAGAATCTCCATGTGCTGCATTAGCTTTTCACACTGGTGCAGTGACGACTCTTAGTACCACATGTATTATATCACGTGCCCGAACTGAGTTTAAATCTCCAGCCTGATGTTCTGATATGGTACTAACCCAGCTAGCAAAACTCGTAGTAAATCACGTCATCTCTACATCTTTTCTCAACAGATATTTACTACATTTGGTTACGTCGTATTCTTGGCCTCATGACGTCTTATATGCAAATGGTTTAGACATCATTCTTCAGACATCTTTTTGATGTAATATAATAATATTAATATGACCTGCTTTGAGAGATTTGAAAGACATCAGGAAGATGCGATATAATGATGTAAGTAAGTGGAATAATTGTAACATTGTGTGAGGTGGGTATATTCCAAAATCATTTTAATTGTGGTATAAATTTATTTCATAAATAAGATGCCAGATGCAAACACATTTTAGACATCATGAAAAGACATGTATCTAACGTCTACCCTACACCTAGAGTAAGACTTCTCCATCAGAAATAGGTAACATCGAAGGCAATCAGTGTATTTTGCCTGTAGACATCACCAATATTCCTGCAGAGACTTAGCACATTGATCCTAGCAAATTGGCCAAGATGTGATGCCAGCTCATGGTCAGTATTTTGATTTGAATAGTTGTAGCAACCACAGAAAAGGTGTGCTCATACTAATCTCCTGGTTATCCCTTAAACAATCATTCTACAGGAACAGAAATAACATATCATACATTCCAGACAAAAGTTGTTCAAATTTCATCTTCTTTAGAAATTCATTGTGTTGAATAAATACTCATTCATGGTCAAAGTATTGCCAATGTAGATTGGATTCTATTGATATTGGTTAAGAGAGACATCTTGTGTTAAAAGAGTGAACCACTTGAAAGGTAAAGTACAGATGTGTTATAGACGTCATAATCTGACCAGATAAGGATGTACCACATATATAAACTATACAGAATATTGATGTCAAATCTATCACATAATTTTAGCATGCACCTTAAGTCATGAATTTAACATCAATGTATTACTGTACGTGTATGATTTCCCCAAAAAAAGATGTAATATTCTGATCAAGATTAAACCACTTGTTATGCTAAATAGTGACCACATTCAAACGTATGGATGATATCAAATGACTTATGTCTCTTTCACATGGCCATTAAGATGTAAATAATATGTAAGTTTCTTGTCAAACCACCATGTAAAATGATTTACTCCCTCAAGATGTCATTATGGGGTCATTTCTACGTATCAACGTGAATATGACCAGTAAAAGACGTACTTTTTACATAAGGTGCTAGCTGGGAACAGTGTAGGAAACCATTTGTCAACCACTTTAAATACTGAAGCACTTTTGAATTTGTCTTGCACTTTCTATGTGTCAACAAATCTGTAGAGCTGGAATCATGGGCTTGTTTTGTATAAGCCCATTGGATTGTGGTCTGCCACCTGTGTGCACTCACCCCTGCAGCTCCCACTTGCACATATACCTGTTCTGGGATACAAGACCAAGGTCCAAGCCATGAGTACCACTCTAAGAGAACAGTCTAGCTCGGCACAGCGCCCTATCTTTCCCATCCCTTACATCGACCTGTTACGTAAGCTACACTGCAGTGTCGCCGAAAACTTTTTCTCAACGCAGGCCAACATGGCCTGTGTCTTGGCATCTTACGCAGGCCATTCTCTTCTCACGCAGGCCATATGCATTTTGATGTTTCAAAGTACCATCATAAACCTCATTATAACTTGTTTTATTATACTAATTGATAGTCTCCCGTACTGTATGGGTTGTCATCTGAAAAGACCAAACTCATACTGATAAATAAATAAAAGTCACCAGGTCAATGCGACAGGGATAATTACACAAGTAATATATTAAAATCCCACAGGACAGAACATATGTATTATGGATCAGAAACATCCAAATTATACTCACTCTGAATACACCTGATGAAGCTGGGAACAGCTGAAACTCAACTCAGAACCACACTCAACTTGCAATGAGACTCAAACATTGGTACTAGAAATTATCCCAGATTTTTTCTAAAAATTACTCAGAAATTCTAAATATCAATTTAGAAATGTGTTTTTTAGGAGACACAACTAAACTTCTCCAGAAATGGTCAATTTTAGTCACAATTTCGAAATTGTTTTCTGTAGTAATACCCAAACATTGGGACCAAATGTATGGACATGACCTGCATCCACACATAAACCAATGAGAGGCAGTCAATCTATGTCAAGGTGAGGTCAGTTGACATGCTGCTGGTATATAACCAGCACTGGGACTTACCTGATTCAGTTCTGATTGAGTAGTGCTAGAGTGAAAACACCTTCGTCCATTCCACTTGTTTTATTATACTATGCAAAAACTTAAAGAAATTGCAAAAATATTTAATGTAAAACAATTTTACAACAGGGATGTAAGTCTTCCTGGAATTCCAGGAATTCCTGGAATTTCACTTTGGGGAACTTTTCTATATTCCAATATATTTGGCCCTCCCTGCAATGCTTCCGGCCAGCAGAACAGCTGCCCCAGTGCTCCTAAGGCCCTCCCGGCCTCCCCTGCAGTGCTCCCGGCCAGCAGAACGGCCCAAAAACGGCCTCTTGTGGCCCCTGACGCCCTCCCCGCCTCCCCTGCAGTCCCTCCCGGCCAGCAGAACGCCCCCTGGACGGTCTCTTTGGCCCTCCTGGAATCTTCCCAGTGAGTCACTGGGAACATTCCAGGAGGGTCAAAGAGACCGGGCTGGGGGCGTTCTGCTGGCCGGGAGGGACTGCAGGGGAGGCGGGGAGGGCGTCAAGAGTACTGGGAGGGCCGTTCTGCTGGCCAGGAGCACTTCCTGGTTTTTCACCTCTCCTAACTTACATCCCTGTTACAAATATGGTCCTATCTTGGCTTCTAATGGGCCGATTTGAAAAATTCTTTCACCATTAGGAAGCTGTGATTATGGCAAGCCATCCTGGCCTGCTGCACTGGGCCCCTGTACCTCTCCTTTTTCTCAGTGGACTGGTCATCACAGACGCTCTGGGTGTCAGGTTTCATCTCTTCATTTTGGTTGATGGATTGACTGTCATGAGATATACTGAGAATGGGTCTGATTACTTGAATGGTTGTGTTAATTACCTCTATACTGGAGACTGGTCCAAGTCATGACACAACTGTGTCATTACTTCTGGAGGCCCCACTAGGGGTTACTATGTTACAAGTAGTTAGTTATCTAAACACAACAGGAAAAAATGAAGTGAAATAACATTTAACCCATGCATTTTCCATTGAGAAAATATTAATCAAGAGAATCCATGAGCTGAAGCAAAAAATAGTTCATTAGACATCCCACAAGGGGCAGCCCTAAAACAGTGGTTGATATTGTAGAGTTTTCTGGAATCTACCTTACTATAGGGAACCTCAGGTCTGAGAGTGTAATGCCCAGTCAATGCACTTGCTGTATATAGTCTGGCTGCCTGCCAGCTGGCCGCATCTGGCGCCACAGTGCCACCTAGACAGGCAGAGGTGAATTAGCGCACCCATATCACATGTACATTCACTCTCACTGCAGAGTTGCCACTTTCCCTACGTTGAACGAGTTTCTAACTGGATTTCGGAATCATCTACAGTAGTTTCATGAATGAAAATTCACACAAATCGTATATAACGTATACGCCCTACTTCTTGGACTAAGTAGCAACACTATGAATATAATTATATATAGCTACACAAACTATATCTTACTCGATATGAAAAGTTGATGGATGGATGTATCATCAATCAAATCTCCTTCGAGTAAAACAATGTCTGATTGAGCTATAATTGTCACAGACTGACTGGCCTGACCTGCATACCTTACAGAGCTTTATAGCACAGTGGTAGCCAGTCTATATTTGTCACAGGGCCAGCTGCCATGTTCAATTCAAATGTGAAATCCAGACCCAACTTTTTCCCCCTTTGGTGTGGCCTAACAGTATACATTACCAAACTAGCAATATTCAGAGCCCCTCTGCGGCTTATAATTTGTCATGGTTAGGGGTACGGCTTGCTATAGGCTTATATGCGGGAATTCTATGTATCCTAGCAGTGTTGCCGAAATGACATCAGCACATCGGCTTTTGCCGACGTAGAATCGTTATGGCCCATGGGGGCTCATCAGACATCGGCCATAATGGGCGGCCGTGATCTCAGCTTTTCAACAGTGAAAGAACTTTTCAGATATTCCTATTAGAACCAAAGTTATAGTTCTGGAAGCATTATTCAATGAATTTACTTTTTAATGAATTTTGTAGATTGTCATTAAATTATGGTTCATATGGCCTGTGTAGGAAGCAAATGGCCTGTGTAAGGCTTCGCGACACAGGCCACTTTGACCTGTTTGCAACACTGCCTAGATTCCATGTATGAGGCCTTGAAGACGAATGCTGGTGACTGCACAGAAGACAATCTGTCCAGCTGCAGGACAATGAAAATACACTGAGCAGGAGCCTCTAGTCATTGTAGAGAAGGATATATGAATATAGTCTCTAATTAGTTCACCTCTGAAGTAGAGGCACCCCCTACACATATTTGGTGTGCTCTTGATTGGACTAAGTAACATTACTTGTTATAAATAAGTTGCCAATGGGTGAAAAAGATGGCCCCAAAGGTATAGAGACCACTCTGCTCCCTGTTACCAGCTTATGGCTTGTGATAGAAAGAGTTGCAGATGTTAACATTGGGTAGTCATTGGAACAACCTATCATAGGTCCTATGACTTGAGAGTTGTCATATCTGATGACTTTATAGTCTTCAAATTGACAATACCTAAATCAACAACTTTAAAGTAGTATTCTGGATACTATAATAGTATTTCTCCACAAATATGCGGAGGTCCGCAAATTTGCGGAGGTCTGTAAATACACTCTCCATATTTTTATGGGGGTCCGCAAATATATATGGGAATCCGCAAATTTACAGATCTCCGCAAATTTGTGGAGAAACAGGACCCTGGCTACCAAATTAAAGGTAGTCATTATGACAAGTTTGGTCTGAATAGTAGGCACAATGACGACCTAAGGTCGTCACCTTGACCACCTTATGTTGTCAACTTTTTTTTTACTTCTTTTTTTTTTACCTATATTAAATAAAGCAAATATGCTCGGGTGAATCGGGAAATAATTTATGTTTATTTTGAAAAATTGACCTAGGCTTTGGGGAAACCTAAATCAACCATATTTAGCTGTTAAAGGCGGTTTTCAGGCTACCATCATACCAAAACATCGTTCTCTCCCCTCTCCCCTCCCCCACAAAAATGGCGGCCAATTCTAAGCACAGCGCCTCCTACATACATAAAGTATAATATGGAAATCCTCGAGCCTGAGCCACCAAATAGTTTTTTCCACAAAAAGTAAGCACTTATATTGGCCGTGTCACACTAGGTAGGCTCGGGGTGCCGGAAATCCTTTTATCGACTTCACTTGGCAAGGCTCTAAACCCTAACTCTGGGGACTTTTATTCAGACTTGTGAGGTATGTGATATTTAGGAGGTCCAGAAAACACCTTAATTGTTGGCCAAAAATGCCAATGTACACATTCATCCCATACTGTTAAAACATGTGCACATAAACTCACAGCAACAAAGAGTAAATAAGTCTAAATGAGAAGAGTTTGACTACTTATAGTCTCCATTAACTGTTATCCCTTGTTCTCTCACCAGGCCCTTGGTCTCATCGGGGGCATCATAGCCGGTGTTGGCGGTGGCTTCTTCACAGCAGCAAAGAAAATCATCAACGACGACAGCTCACAGGATTCAGGTAAGGACAAGGGACATGTCGTATTAAGGACAAGGGACATGCGGTATTAAGGACAAGGGACATGTCGTATTAAGGACAAGGGACATGCGGTATTAAGGACAAGGGACATGTCGTATTAAGGACAAGGGACATGCAGTATGAAGGACAAGGGACATGTAGTATGATGGATAAGGGGCATCTAGTATGATGGACAAGGGACATGTAGTATGAAGGACAAGGGACACGATTAGGGGTCATACTTTTTTCAATGAGTGTGAGTTGAATATTACTCATGTCAACTATCCAGATTGGGGGAGTGGTCAGGAGACTGGCCTACCACTCCAGAGGTCCTGGATGCTGTTTCTCCACAAATATGTGGGGGTCCGCAAATTTGCGGACGTCCACAAATATATTTTTGGAGCTCCGCAAATATATATGGATGTCCGCAAATATATACGGAGGTCCGTATTTGTATGCTTAAGTACCAGAAAGACATATATAGGCCTGTATTATAAATATATGGAGAGTGTATTTACGGACATCCTCAAATTTACGGACGTCCGCAAATTTGTGGAGAAACAGCATCCTGACGCCGAATCCATGCCAAGGTTATTGGGTTTACGCACCATTTAAGAATGTGTTGTTCTTTTAGGTCTGTCAAAAATTGTGAAAGAATACAATTCGGTTGTAAAGATCCTTTACACAACTTAGGTATTTATAGGGTTATCTAAAATGAAGTTGTATGCATCTTTAGTGGTTTCTTTTGTAAATACGATAATTATTTATCACCAACTAGGCAAAATGGTAAGTTAGCTATGCAGCCTCAGCATGGATTTGAAGTCAAACCCACTAGAGTGGTAGGCCAGTGTCCTAACCACTCACCCAGTGTGGATAGGTGACATAAGGAATATTCAACTAGAGCTCTTTCAAAAGGGGATATGACCCCTAAAATGCCCATTTTAGACTGCAAGGAACCAGGTTCAGTCATATGTCTGACAAGGTAGAACCACAACATCCCGCTAGTGCGGATGGACATACTGATATAGATACAAGTACATCGCAGAGATGCCACTTTTCCAACCTTTTGGCTTGAATCTATACATTAAATTATATTAATTTCCTGACGGAAATTGGCTGAAATCTCAAGACACACAGAGTCTCTAGTACAAACGTCACGTTTAACGTGCTGGTATATTTAGGGAGTGGTCATTTTTAACAACACGGGGGGGGGGGGCAAATTTTTTTGACCCGCTCACTAACCCCCCTGTTAGTACAAAGGTACGTTAATATAACAGGTGCATGTAGTATCACTGGGCATATTTATCTTGTTGGATGATATACCATATGCTGCTCCTTTTTGTTGTTTCAGCCAACAAGGATGCTGCTAACTCGTTCTTGTCCATCGTCGAAATCATCCTCTATGTTACCCTGGCCATCTACCTCCTTTGGGTGATCTTCGCCATCGTCATGATCGTTGGCACAGCCAAGGTAAATGTGGACACGTTATGTAGCACTTTGATGTGTTTACTTATAGGACGACTCGCCATCTCTTTTAACCAGGCCACACTTTCATAAAAAAAGTCTGTTTTAGGTGGAGCGGGCGGGCGGGCGGGTAGGATTTCTTCATCAGGCCACCCGGCCATTTTTTTTTATTTTTTTTATTTTTTTTTTCACTGGGGAGTATAGATCTAATAGCCATTACAAATACATTGTATCCCACACTCGATATCTCTGTTAACTCTCCGGCCATGGTCTGACAGAGGGAATTAGAAATATACCCATATCAGGTTATAATGCGTTATATTGAGTCTCACATCCCAGCCATTAAAAAAAATATATTTAGAAAAAAAAAATTTGCAGCCGACCGGGTGAGTTTTTTAAGCCCATCCGCTCCACCGGAAACATTTTTTAAGTGTGGCCCCACGTATACGAATTGTTACTGTACTGAGAATTCAAAATGAAAAATGCACTTATGTTAGATAGGCCTACTCAAAATGCTTTTTTCAGTTTTGATTTACTGACGGAATTTATAGGAAACATTGCCCATAGAAAAATCTATAATTATAAAGCATGAAAAATATCTTATCAGACCGGTGAACGCAATCTTGTACCTGAAAAACACGACAATAAAAGTAATGAGGTACATTACAAAAAAAAAGAAAAAAAAAAGAAAGAAAGGGTTCCATTCACATTCCTAATAATTATAGATTGTTAGCACCAAAGAAAGAATAATTCCTACGGGATAACTATTATCCAGTAAATGTACTTCAAATGATTTGGGGTCTATTCCTCTCTACTTTGCCATTCAGATATCCACTGGTGGCTAAAGCTAGTACCTCCTCTCACGTGTTGATCCACATTATGCTTTACAATTAATTAATGCCCTATGATATTAAGGCATGCTGTATAAAATAATGAAGTATATTCAATTCATGTTCGCTGTTAAGGATTTGGGGCATGGCAAAAATTTGGCACCCCTGAATGTTGATACATGTACATGTATACTTGTATAATAATACCATGTATTTACTTTGCATGAACAGAGTCAACGCGGCTACCTCGTACCATGGATCGTGATGACCATCATTGTTACCATCTTCTGCGGTCTCGGCATCCTCATGGGTCTCATAACTATGTGTGAGTACATCTGCTTCTTAGTAAACAAAAAACGTTATACAACATGTTACAACGTTATATAACGTTTTTCTAAGGCTCCTTACTATGGCATAATGTTAAATAAAGTTTTAAAACGTTATTTTGACGTAAAATAACGTGTTTTTTTGTTAGCTGGGTTTCGCGCCGAAAATCGGCGGGCATAGTAGCGTAGCATAGTAGCGTGCGGGCTTTTTGGTCCAAAACAGGTTAAATCTAACTGGGAAGGTGAGGGTTCAAAGCGGTGAAGTGTATAGAGGTTTGTATACAATGTCATAGACAGAATCATTGACGCAAACATTAATTTTATCAAGCAGTAGTCTATGGCCAGACCATTCCTCTAAAATGTTATGACATTACACATGGGTCATCTTTATATATAAGGAGTTGGATATTGATGATCATAATCGTCTCACCCCTGTAAGGTTTTGACTCGTGCAAAAGCCCTCAGGAGCAGTCCTGTTACAATATACTGTTAGCTGTTACTTAATCAGGGCAGACACATTTCCTACATTATTAAACATCAAAATGTATGTTTACTTCCAGCGATCACCTTCTCCTCTGCAACAAGCGCCCTGACGTTCATCATTCAGTGCACCCTCTTCGTCCTCAACGTAAGTCACCAAATGTATCATGCTGTACTGTGATTATCTAGACTATAGGTCGCCTGGTCTCTGGGGTTCAATATTTCGTGCGGTTTCTGTTTTGGGATTAGATGAACATCGGTACAATGGTGGTCTCAAAGGAGGGGCTGAGGAGATCGAGTCGCTTACATGGATGGGTTATCTGGTTATGTGGCTTGTTGTGCGCGGTCATTACTTGAATTGCGGGATAAAAACTGAAAACAATTAGTGCCAGATCAAAAATAATATCCATATAATTTCGCGCACCGGCCGTATTTTCAGAAATGCATCTCCTCCCTTATTTTCCTTTAAAATTGACTCTCCTCCCTTATTTTCCTTTAAAATTGACTTGATCGGGTCTCACCAAAACCTTGTATTAGTAGCATAATGACTTTTCACACTCGATGATAAACATGGTCATTTGAATGATGCTGTTATTGATTGCCTGTAAATGAAGCTGTGAACTCATTTTGTTTGATCTGGTTGCAGATATACTCGCTTGTTGCTGTCATCTCCTTCTACAAGGATGACTGTGTGGACCGTGATGAAGTCGGAGTAAGTTAAACTCTATAGTTACTAGGAAGTGCTCCTGTATTAGCTTGTCTTGCGTACTAGGAGTGTCGCATAAATCAATGTTGGTCTTGGTTTTATTAGCAGCCTGTCATTCATGTTCATCCATCAGTAACCCAATGAGTCGGCAAGTAAGACATTGGTTACACTACTGATAACTCGAACATTGTTATAATGCATATGTAAATAATTGGACGGACAAATAACGCAAGTATGGCCATTCTTAAGTATGGAGTGCCAATATTCTAACCAGTTTTCACATTAGACGTTTCTATTAAATGTACAAAACGTTTCTATCAAATGCACAAAATTGTTGCAAGGGACATTTCATGTGTCGCCACTGAAAAACCTCGACCATCTTGCACTCCGCTTAATTAAAACCCACGAATCGCAGACAAGCTGGATTTCAGAAGTTGATGCCATAAGGAATAAAGGACCTACGGGTAATAGCTGGAACCGGTGGTAGTAACAGGCAAAGAGGCTCATTGCGTGGGCGGGTGTTTGATGTTGGTGAAATCATTTTCTGACTAGATTTTTGTTGCTTCATGTTATAGGGCAAACACGTAGTGTAAAGGACGACCAACTAAGACTAGGCCTTCAAAGTCAATACGCAGGTGAGTTCTATCGCAATGTGTGGTGTAGAAACATGTATAGTATCCGCTTCTAGGAGACGGCTTTTAATGATAAATAACACTATTATTTATACCGGTGGAAAGAAAGTTTAATGGTTTAACGTTACTGGTACTAATGTTTCATTTTTTAAATCTAATACTTCAAATAAATGTATTATCAACCAACGTCTTCTCTAAATGTGTAAGAAGTAGACATGTACATTTATGTAATATATCACCTCCTCGGTAGATTTTTTTTGAATTAACCTTTTCTTTCAACTTTGTTTATTAATCAAAGTTTTTGTATATTCCAGGATTGACAAAGGTCAAGAGTTCATGACGGCGATTGATTCCCAGGGACCACCATAGGCTGTGGGAATTTACATGACCGATACTAAACGGACACTCAACCCCCTAGATGTCACGCTTTGATTGAAAACATCTGGAATCGGCTTCAGTAGATATGGAAAAAGGATACTCAAAATGAAAGGAGATATCTAGATCTAGAAAATGAACATTTGTGCGACTGGGGTGCATTTGTTATATAAATGTGTTGCTGTCGGCAGGAGATACTGATATTTTTTCGTTTATATTTTCCCATAGATACTCTTATTTGTTGATATTAGTGTTACGAATATGGGATATGGGGAGTCATATGGTAATCGAGAGCTTTATTTTCGTGACCATTCGTGCACATGCCTATATAGAGGGATACACCATGGCCGTTTTGCACCTTCTTGCGATAAAGAGTCAAAACAAAGTACATGTACCATAACTTGCGGTGAACCCTACAGAACCCCAACATTATACTCTTTTTTTCTTAACCAAGAATTAATGCCAATACCGCCCGCGATTCAGTCTGGGTGACTATTTTCTTAACTTAGTATGTTGTAGTTGGGTTCTAGCTTGAACCTACCTTTCATTTCTTGCACATACAAAAATGCATTGTTTTAAAGGGTCCCCAATGTTGAAGATCGTTGCTGAAGGGACTCCTTATTCATAAATATATATATGGTGTTATAAACTGTTATCTTGACAAGTCGTCATGTACATCTGGTTGATATGATATATCGCGGCATTGACTCTTCACTTGTGAAATAAAAACGAGCCATTTTATAAAGCGAGCGGCCAAGGAGAAAGGATGATCCGCGCGAAGCACCTTTTCTGCTTGGCTGGCCTGTTGACATACCTGCCTTAACCCCGTCCTTGAAACCCTCTCAGGGTAACTGCTACATGTAGTCCCTGCACTTCTATACGGGCAAGACACGCCCAGGTGCTTTTAGCTTCATCACATGCACAGTCAACCACTCTACTTGATATTAGTCGTAGCAGTAAAGGTTTAATGTGAACGTTATATGTTATTCACGTGTTTAATAGTAGATCTGTATGTACTCTAGGTTTGCAGCAATGACCATCGGTTGATTCGAGAGAGCTATACATGTAGTCGTAGTAGATTAGTTATATGCCAAATAAAGTAAAGAGTGTTTCTATATTTTGACGTTAAAAGAGAAATGGTTGAATTCACTAAAAGCTTGATTGTGAACAGACAGTGTGAGGACTCACTCTGTTATCCACATTGAAACCTTAGGTTTCTGACTAAGTCTTCTCAAACTTAATTCATAGCATGGCCATTTTCTTTCGCATATTTTACATTAATGATATAAGGTATTTTCATACAACATATTAAAGAGTTTTCTTTCTTAAAAGTGGCCAAGGAGGTTGATTCAAACCCATGTTTTATCTTTCTCGTGTTTTCTTATATTCTTGTATAACTGAAGCTGTTGAAAATAAAAGATTTATGATTAGGTACATGTATGTTTTAATCATTTGTTACCCAACCGGAAAATTATAAAAGTAATGCACAGCACATCACCAAGGGAACGGTCATTAATTTTGCTGATAATCGGGTGGTTACTGTAAACGTATATATTTTCGCGATTTGCCTATTAAGTACAATTTCGCGCGGATTTAAATTCGCGATTTTTGTACTACAGTAGTTATATCACTACACTGGATTAATATTCACACTGTACATATTTTCGCGAATTTTAATTTCCGCGAAAATATGTACAGTGCGAAATAAAATACGTTTACAGTAGTGGTTTTTCAAAATGTTGGATCGAAATATATATATTTAGGTACCCCTTCCCTAGGCAGTTTTATTTCTGATAGCGTTGATAAGATTTGCAGCCAAGTATGTTGGATGGCCAGAAGCAAAACAATTAGCTCGAAAGCAATTTCCCTGAAGTGCACAGCGCCTGGTACACGGCAGTACTGAAATATCACGTCTGGAACGTGGGGATTTGTTAACCCATAATAAATGGCATTCCAAAGGTAACACCCACGTTATTATCCACGGTTGGGGCTTGGGGATAGATTTCCCACGTTGGACATTTCAGTCACTTTTGAGTTTAATAGCATTGTTATGCATTCCAATCATACAGCTATTGATGTACAATTTCAACATCACGACATCATTACATTTCCAAAAGGTGACTGTCAGTGTCATGTCTTAGATGTGAAGGAGTACCAGCTCACATCCAGACCACGTCCTAAACGTGATATTTTTTTATGGTTCAGCCCCCTATATAATAGTGTTCAACGGGGAACGCCCGCAAAAAATCTCCCAAACTGCTCAAATTGCACGTTGGGGTACTCCCATTTGTGCGCTGGAGCAGAGAGGGAAGGCAGAAAACGAGAGGACGGTAACCCAGGTCTAATGTGTTAGATTGGACATGGTCAGTAAAGTGTCCCAGCAGGTGGTCCATACTAAAAATAACAAAATATTTTTTTGCATTTTCATTTCTACTTTTCACTTATCAATACGTGTGCATGTGGCTACCTTATATATCCGCCTATTATAAAGTTAGGGACACTAGGGGGAGTGACCGTTCCTTCCGAAGGTCTGTTTTACAGCTTACTTGGATAGACACCAGGAGGAGTGACTGTTTCGACTGCGACTCATGCAGTTATCACGAGGGACGCTAGGGGGAGTGACTGGGTTGTAACTTGTACAAAAGCTTAGGGAGGGTTCATTATTGACCCAGGGTACCCTGGGTCTCTGTGAGACGGTTTTCCAGCAGAAAATGCAGATTGGTCAGCTGACTTCAAAGAGCTCTGCTGCCTTCCTTATCTCACATATCTGATTCAAATAAAGACATGGTGATAGATTGGAACAAAGTGTATCTCCCCCTTATATTTATCTAAAAAAAAAAAAATTGTAGGAGAAATAAGCTGTTAAAAAAAAGTCAAAAACTACCCTGAAATCAAGTCTGTGTGAACTAATGCTGAAGATAGGCCAGTGACCTTGAATCCTGACTTTAAAAGATGCACGTTCACACAGACACCCGTAGAGCTCAATGTTGAAGGGAGGGTGAGACGAAAAAGTGACACGCTTCCTACATGAAAATGACATGTTGCGAGGGTGCTCACAGAACCAGATGTAGTTGAGACCTTACCCACATGGTGGCGCCACAATCACACACATTCGTCGGGCATGTCCAGTATTAAGTCTATGGGACTTGTTCTGCGCAAATTGACAAATAGCGCCCAACATATACACAGGAAAAGCAGCAATGATTGAAAAAACCCTGGGTCACTTGTGATGTATATCACACAATCCATCTTTTATGACCGGGGTGGGGGTGATCATTTGAGGAGGGGGGCTTTTTTACCTATTCTTAGGGGAGGCCTTTTGTTTTTAGGGGTATTCCCTAAAATGTCGCTAATTTAGTACGTTGCAATGTCTAAAATGTTGGTAACAGCCTGTGTTATATTCCACCAAATTATGTCAATATTTTCACAATTTTCTTCAAACTGCCAGAAAATTTCTCACTGCATCACTTTTGACCCTCAGAATCGCCCAACATTTTGCCAGTCTTTAAAAAAGCGATGACCTCATGTAAGCACTGCGGGTATAGAAGCTTCCAATTTATAAGCGCTGGGGCCCAACTCAACGGTAGCCTATGTAAGTTGAAAAACGGTGATAGAGTGTCTGAAGTATAGAGGTTTGACTAGAGAGGCAGTCGGGGGGGGGGGGGCGTTTTTTTTCAACCTATTCAAGATGGGCGGGGCTTTTTTTTCAACCTATTCCGAGGGGGGGGGGCAAATTGTTTTTGACGTATTCGATTTGCCAAATGCTCACCCCCACCCCTGCCATAAATAATGAATCCTCCCTTACTCGGAGTGGAGCGAACATGGCCAAGTCAGGTCGCAAGCCTATGCATGATACACCTACCATTTTGTGCATAGGGTTGGTCGTCCACAACCTAGTCTGTCATATGGATTTCAATCTAATTGAACATTGGATGATAAAGAGGACTTCAACTCAGAAAAGATACCACCCCTCACAAGCGTGGCTTATTTGATATTAAAATTTGATTTAAGTGCTCCATATATCTAGGCTATATTGATTAAAACAAAGGTCAATAAAACAAAACGAGTGCAATTGGTTTCCATCTTTATCACATGACACGTGGAGGCTACATGAATTCATTGTTGTATTATCCTACATGTGTCACCAAATGTTCTGTAGAATGGACCCGATGCATCAAATATTGTAACGCCGTACAGGCCTATGCCTGCCTGATCCAACCTGTATGGGAACACTGATGAAATTATGAAAAATAAACGTTTATGACGTGTCTTTTAAATGAGGCCAAAAGAATACGGCCAATACGAGGTGTGTTTCAGTTTAAAGCTGCTATACCACTTGGCACTCTCAAATCTATGTTTTCTTCATTTGTATCTCAGATGATTGTATAACCCTTTCCCTACTATAATCTGCCATTTATTTTGCCAAGGGATTCTTAATATGTGCAATACAAGACTCCAATTCCAACTACTATTTATATTCTGGTGGGCTTTGATAATTTAGTGTAAAAAAATGACATCAGGTGGCAGCACGGAGTGGCCTGCTACCTGGAAGTCTTTCATTGCTGATCTTACCAACATAGTTCACTATTTCCTACCAGGAGGCAGCATTGAGTAGGCAATTAGCAGAGTGTTATTGTTATCCGGTTTACAGGGGGTTGACTTCTATTCTCACAGGAGATATTTCACCTATTTCCATATAGAAAGAAGCACCCATATTATTTATAAATTAACCTGTCCATATATAAGTCTGTGTAGATTGCTGATGTGTTATAATCTAAAAGTCGATGCTTGGAGCTAAAGCTGCTGCTTTAACCGACCCTAACAGGACTGACCGAGAAACTTTTGTTTAATTAAGAAAAACACACACACCATTTTGGCCATTTTGTGGCTGAAGCTCCACGAGTCAACACAGTGATCAGTAATTCGACACTTGAGTTCGCGAGTCAATTTTTTGGTTTCCAGAAAGACTATCACATTCCTTATCAAAAAGTACTTTAGAGCACTTTCCCAGGTAACATAAATACATTGGGCCATTGGTTTGACCGCTGGCCCAGTAATGGCCCATGCTTGCAGAAAGGGATAATGTGATTTCATTTGGCGCAATGGTGGGCCAATATTTCAATGTTTTAACGTTATTCCAAGGTTAGAAATTAAACATCGGGGTAACCTTCTAATACTAATATTGAAAAATACCATTTTTATGTCTATAATTGAATGTGCAAGCATACTTAAAGATGGTTTGTCAGCTAAAATTCGTTAATTCTCTATTGATGCCATAATACTATTGTATATCCCATGCTATTAGTACTCCCTTACTTTTAAAATGATAGGATATATCTAAATCTATCAAATAAGCATATTTAATGCAATCATTTTTACTGTTGGTCGACACTAAAACTCCCTATGTGTTTATACTGCATGGCTTAGTGCTTTCCCTATTAGCTTAGTTCCCTTTATGCTCACATAGGGGGGACACTGAGTCAGTGAGGTGAGTAAGCAACATTGCATCAAACCATGCATTTATAGACAAATATATTTAGCATTGAGCACTACATATCAGCTAAGATGATAACAAAACCATTGACATTAAAATTACATCCATTTTGAAGAAAAGGTTTGGGAAGTCTATTAGCTTACATACCATCTTTAAGACATGACTGTCAAGTATCATCAGTTTAGAAAAAGCCATTTTAGTCTTTTTGATCCATCTTAATCTCTATCCCAAAATGGTTAGAAATAATACAAACTGTGTTACTATCATTTAGGACTTATCTAACTTCATTACCCACACATGAGGTGTCTTCAAATTACCTTTGACGAATTCTTAGTGGTGTTATGCAACAAATGGCACTTTTAGATACTGAATTTCATCCATGAACTTCCTCTGACCCTTTTAACATTACATGTAAAGCACACTGGGGATCACATTTATAACTCAATATGGTGGCAAAGTAGGAGCCAACCTGTCAGAAACACTTCAGGCAACATTGAATCCCTCTGGTGGAGATTGCAACCAATATTGGACCAGTGTAGTTAGAATTGATGTTGGCCGAGCATCAGGAATAATATGATGGCCCTGAAATGTTCCAACACTGGCTCAATATGAGCAATATCAAGCATGGACCATCTCTGGCCCAGCGGTCAACCCAGCAATGGCCCATTATCAGAATTGCCAAGGGTGGGCCATCATTATAATTTGCATGTTGAACCAATGTATGCATTACCTACAATTGGGCCATGGTTGGTATAACGGTTGCGATGGAGTAGATTATTGCCGACATTGGCCCAATATACCTTTGCTACCTGGGTTGTGGACTATTTGTCATTCTTTTGCTATTCTCGTGCCCCCTGGTGCTCAAGACTAGAACTAAAAGCCCCCTCTGTATGCATGTAGAATACTTTCTATCGATGCAAACCAGTCAATTGCAATCACATGCACTGTACTTATGCATTATATACCGATATGATAGGATAATCATACCCAGTACTACTTCAAAAGTAAAATATTCAAATCCACTGGTAAACAATCAATCGATATCCAGTCACTTGTGAGGCTAATAACTGGTTCAATCTTAGACTTGTTTGTGACTCGACTTACACTGCTTAGTAAAACGTGGCGGTAATGTATGTTATTTTGACAGGTTCAGGTGTTATTCTGTCATGGTTTATTACAGCTGACACCATACATCAGTTGATGGTGTGTTGTTTTGTGTTGCACATGTACAACAAACACAGAGTGACGAGTACAGAGGTGTACACCATGAGTGTGTGAATCCTACTATTAGTACTTGAAATCCCATGCTATGAGCACATTCTGATAAATACTATTAGTATGATTCTTTTCAATATTTACCCTGAGTCGATTATATTTAACTATTGTATGAAAGTAAGTGGCAGTTATTAGGTTTGTTTCACGATATGTATGGCAATGACCAAATGGTAAATAGGTTATTTTGTAATAAAGAACTACGGTTTTATTGATAAATAGCCTTGTAAATAAAGAGTTTTGAGTACATCTACATGGTTCCAGGTAGATTTTCCACAGCCTGTTTTAGTTTTGAATTTCTGATGACAATATTATTTCTAAGAAACCTATATCCATCTCAGTTAGAGTAATCGCATTGTTGCTATGACAACCAGAAAGTGTTATAAGTATGTGCTAATTTTCCATAGAAAACGTTCTTTTTTACATTCCAAATGTAGAAGGTCAGCGGCAAAGAAGGAATAGTTCCGAGAGGTCTATTTCATTCTACATAAAAGATAACTCTTTTGCCATCCTGTTGCCCTCTGATGGCCGGAACCAATACTAAAGGTCCCCTGCGGATGAGTCATTTCCCTTGTCTGGTCACATATTATATTATGTAGATTATAAGGGGTACATCAAAGGGCATATGCACATAATTTAGAAGCAATACTGTGCACTTAATGTTGATGATCCATTATTGTGTTTGTTATATATACCGCACCCATCAGACATTAACAGTCCATATATTTATATACAACCACACACGGAAAATTCCACAGGAGTACCAGCAGAAATAATAATGACAAGCTTGTGTATAACTGTTGTCTATTATCATACTGTATGCACTGTCAAAACAAAACGGCATGGTAATGGATCTGAGTTTATTCATCCATTGCTAATCATGTAAATGTGCTTCATTTGTTTAATGATCCACATAAAATGAACAAAACTGACTCTCGGTAGGTGAAGATCTAGCTATAGGGCTGCACAAATTGCTGAGGTTTCTGAAGAATAATTGAAATTCTCTCAATGTTGTCCAAAATTGCTCATTCTGCAGACGATGCTGACATCTAACCAATAGTGTCATTACTATAGACTACTGTATGTTATCAGTTTGGTCACGCACCATAGCACTCAGTAGGCTATTCCCCAGTCCTCTATTACTGCCTAATCCAATTGTCCGATGTTCTCAATCACAATTATTATGTCGCCATGACGACAAAGTATATTGCATTGCGTTTTAGAAGTGGTGCAGAAGCTGGCTCCGATGTATCTAAATAATATTATTGGCTTTACATTTTGTGGGTACATAATATTATTGGCTTCACATTGGCTTTACAATGGCTTTACATTTTTTGGTACATAATATTATTGGCTTTACAATGGCAGGCAGATGACATTATAACCTTAGTTATCTTCCTTCCACTTGACGTCCATGCAGTGAACCATGCTACTCACACCATTGCAGCTATCACTGTCTGACATGGAATTTAAGGTGTTATTTTACTCAAGATTGTATCAATTGAAGGGTGATTTCATAAAGAGTTTATGTACTTCACACAGCATTTCCAATTATAATCCTGCCTTTCACAGAGCTTTCGTACGGAGAGTGCACTGTAAAAATATTCCCTTGAATTTACGGAGAATCACAGTTAAATTTGGCAGTGCATCACCGTTTTTTGATTTACAGTGAATCAATGTAAATCTCATCTATTTTACAGTAAACTTCCGTAAACCAGTGTGGTGAAATCCCGTTATCTATTTTACGGTGAAATTCCGTATTATGGGTAGTTCTGTCTTATCCCACTAGGTGCCAGTCTGGTTCCCATGGAGACTTTTCTGAAGGGTCTAAATTCTATAGTGATATAAATATGTTAATATGCTAACATTTTTTAATATCTTTATCAATTACAATGTAAACAAGCAAACATAATTTGAGTTTGATGAAATATTTCATAATTAGTTATATATTTAGGCTTGTGTGACACTGAGCAGTCAATTAAATGCCATAGACACCTTTTTTCTGGTAATAAGAAAAATATATATTCCCAACACTGCAGTTGGTGTTTCATAGCGATCCTAGGGTAACACTTTCTCATGGATTGTGATGATACAGTGATGTGGGGTATTATATGCTCCTCTCATTGAGCTACTTCATAATCATTATGGTTTCCCGGCTCCCATTGGTGCCAGTGATTCTCCGTTTTTTCTACGGAATATTTTTTACAGTGTGGAGTTCTTTGTCCTCTTTGTGATTTGTATTTTGAAAATGCCTAATCTCAAATCTACACTTATTCAGCTTTTGCCCTGAATCATGCATGGTATATAATAGATGGACCCATTACATGGAATGTCTCTGTGACTAATTGTATACAAAGAAAACCCGTTTTCCGAGAAGCTCAAGAGGACTAGTATGCTTTTATTATCATTAATAAGAGTGCAATATGTTAAAGACATTCCGCATTAATCCGTCGCATTGATGCCCACCTGAATTGAAGTTAGCCAGTGAGGAAGATGCTGCAACCAGCTCAGTTTGTTTTATTTTCTGAGCAGTGCACTCGGTCTAACAGCAGCTAAGAATTGACACTGTTCAGCGGTCCATCATCCCCGAGGTGACTTTAACAACAGTTATAACATACATGTAATAGGCCCATTCGCATCATTTCTTTTAGTTCTAAGAATGCTCATAAACAACCACATTATGTAGTTACGAGACGGTTTCCTTTGTCTCCTGTATGTGGCAAAGCCATAAAGTAGTCACTTAATGGCTATGGACCATGCTATACGGTCTATGTTAAATAATCCCATCTCATGTTATGCAACGATATGCTTTTTATTTGA
This sequence comes from Harmothoe impar, assembly GCA_947462335.1. Taxonomy (NCBI): domain Eukaryota; kingdom Metazoa; phylum Annelida; class Polychaeta; order Phyllodocida; family Polynoidae; genus Harmothoe; species Harmothoe impar. The sequence continues at coordinate 49,139,570 of OX381710.1, forward strand.
GCGGTTCTGAGCATGGCTTATAGAATAGATTTATGAGCTGTTGAAGGGGCCCAACAAATAACCTAAAGTATATCCCTGATTTCCCGGCATGGCTAATAAAGCTGCCTTTAGTAGGCTCACAGATAGTTTGCAAGACCAACCTGCAATAGCTTAGAAATGTACTTTTACACTACGTCCTTCCATAGTTGTCAACAACCTCCTGGTGTTTATATAAATAAGGAACCTCGTGGAGAATTAAGGCAGCCTTGTAGATGCCTACGTGCTGGTATTTATTACTAATGCAATCATCCCTTGTTTATAGAGGGTCGTTACCGACATTTTAGCTCCTCTGCCCAATATAAGACGTAGTATACACCCTGGGTACACACCACTTAGTGTTAGTTGGCCACATAGTTGCAATATTAGACATATGCCAATTCAATCAAAGCATTTTACAATAGAGAGCAAATCACCTTATCCCGAACTCAAAGGATTACTGCATGTGCTGATACTAATTGAGTGATACCCTCGTTCAGAGCCATTACATAGTCTGATTGACCACATCACTGCACATTGCCTCGACGCAGCAAGGGACGAAATCAGCAAGTGCCTATAGACACCGCACATACTACCTGTGATCTTAAATAAGTTCATGTTTCCTGTAGTCTTAATGGGTTTCCAGGCCGATCATCTATATGGCGCCACCGTTTGTCATAATTATTACCTGTATTTCCTGTAATCTTAATTGTCCTATCCTTTAAAATGCACACAGTAGTTAAACTAAAGGTAAATGGGTTCAGTTATAGTTGTGTTATCAGTTTCCAAAAAGAATAACAGAAAGAAAGGGTGAGGGGGAAGAGCCCCTAATAGATACAGCAATGTTACCAACTTACATTGGTACATCTACGATCTAGGAGATAGTTATATAGACCTGGCAACTAAAAGTATGAACTTTTTAGTTTACAGGTAATATGTGTGGCGTCTAGTCACCTGCTGAGTTCGTCCGACATGCTGCATCTGCAGATGAACTTAGTATAACCTTAGCTTAGGTTGCAATTACATAACGATAACTCCTGAACTGCCCCCTGCATGACCTTCTAATAACAGCACTTATAGATGCTGTAGTTCATCTTGAGCCTACGATTTGAGCTAACTATATCCGTTTAGGATTGACTAAAGATGGGTATTATACTGGGAAGGTATAGTTTAGAGCCACCGTCCACTGGGCTTTACATTGATATTCTATAGGTCTGCTACGTTAGTCAGTGCCTAAACCAGGTTGGTACATTGGTCAATTATGTTGTAAAGGACTCATGCATTAGTCAAACAGACCAACTGATATTCAGGAATGAATAAGTGTCTGATGCACAAATTACACAGCAGATGGCGGCAAAGTTTGTAGGGAGACTTTTCCATAGGGTCTACAGCTATAAGTTGTCTATATTATTTGACAATATTTTGACATGTACTGGGAAAAGGGACCTTAATGCGCCCTGAACTAAGGGCCTTTTACGCAGATCGTGTCACATATGTTGAAATAATCATAATTCTCCATGCATCTGAGATTTTAAAATTCAAACTTACAACAGAAATGTACCATATAAATTGATAGCCCTCTGAAGGATGCGGTTCTATATGAACATGAACACCTCTCCTGTGCCAAGTGAAAACCCACACTTCTACAAAATGTTGCTTTGCAATATTCCTAGAGTAATTTCACCCTTGTGTATGATGTGAAGCATTTGGTGTGCTTCTCAAGAGACTGTTGGGTATGGGTAAATATTTTTAGTGGAGATTTTATAATTACAATCCTTGTTTCCAACCGAAATATGTCCAACTAGGTTAGTCGTGTTGACTAACTAGAGTTAGCCATGTTGACTTACAAGGTTGGCCAGAGTAACCAACCCTGATACATTTATGATTCCTAGAAATGGAACGACTAAGGTGGGTTGGTCAGTTTCGACTGACCTGACTGACCTGGGTTGGTCGTATAGGAAGCCTAAAAATGACTAAGGAATTTGGTCAGTACTGACTAAGGTTTCTAGCGTAAGGAACATCAGTTTACAGCCTATATAATATAGGAAATGTATAGCCATTTTAGTCGGCCAACCCCCTGTGGACAGTGGTTATCAAATCTCTGAAATACAATGAATTCCATGTATGTTGCTCTTCATTTATAAATTAAACCAAAGCAATGGACTTGATGTTGATAAAAAGCATCCTAAAATGCACCATCAAACATTCAATAACACCATTCATATATTTATAAACCGTCACACATGAAAGGTCTGCAGTGGTGCATAATCATAACATCATGAGTTTATTATTTTGTCTGGCATTATGTCATGACCTATAGGCATTGACCTTGTAAGGTGATAGCCATGGGCATGGCTATGCCCAGTCTTGCAGACTCAAAGTGAAAGACATATCTCCACAATGGACTATTCCTGTAGTGCATTCCTTGGCATCAGTGTCCTCTAACTGTGAGCTCATTATAGCTCACATTGGGAATTTATATCAAAATGTAGAGTGGGTATTACACTCATGCTCGGAATATGGGTTGTACCACTCAGTCACCCTCATGTATACGTATTACTCTCCTATGGCAACAACCTCCTGGTGTTTATATAAATAAGGAACCTGGAATAAATAAGGAATCAGATTTATTTTGCTTAACAGTGTTCATCTCTTATTTATGTATCGATGCCCGTCCTTGATATATAAGTTTTAATAGCTCAGCATTAAAGGTGCAACCGCAGCTAATTTTGGATACATTTCTGTAACCCTGATAATAATGTGTATTGTAGGGGGAATATTCACGTTGTTTGCCAAATTTTGGTACCTCTAAATCAATGCAAATTGAATAAAACTAGATCATTTTTTGACAAACCGTTGTATTGTGGCAAACCGCTATATAACGTGTAAAAGGTCATTTTAACGTTAAAGAACCTATTTCTGTTAGCAGCTGGGTGCACCTGCATGAGGGTTAACATTAGCTAACTGTATTTTAAGGCTTATCAGTCTACTTCTAAGAACCTTTACAAACACGTATTACAATACAGCTGCGTATAATGTCTCTTGGTATATATTGTGATGCCATAAAATCAATACCATGCATGTGAAATGTATTAGTATTCACTAATGGCAGGCGGATATTTAAAACATGATTGTAGGTATACAACATATCTGAACTATTATTTAGGTCGAGAAAAAGAATTCGTAGCAGACATAGCACTATGAAATGTTCAAGAGGGCTCTAAAGCAAAACATAAACTGGATAATAGGTCCTTAGACTCTTGGCAAGGCTGTATTACACGTGATACCTGATGGGTTTGCAGGTCCAGGAAATTTACCTGTTGCGACTCTCCAGGTGGCCTCTATTGATTGATTGATTTTTTATTTGCACGAGTTGTTCCGTAATGGAACATTGTTCGGCGCACACATAGATACCCATGTGGGGCCCATTAGGGCGCGTGCTCAAATGTGGTCCATGTGGGTGGGGCAGGGGCATGATAAAAATGATGTGGAACTACCCTGTCTTTGATTTTCAAATATGATGTCCCAAATATACTGGTTCCTCCGTAGAGGTACACAGAGGAAAAAGGTGAGCGTCAGTTGGACTCTTCCCAGGGTCAGGCATTGTCAGGTAAGAGAGCCTGCAGGACTTTCACAACAATCAGGCTGAGCCTCCTTTGATAGTCACATAAAGTTACTCTCTTTTGAGAGTCAGCCTGATCCTTGAATGACATTCAGGCAAGACAATTCCTCATACCAGAGTCAGGCTGGCTTTCTTTCTGCAGTCAGGTAATGTCTGACTCTGGAATGAGGGTCAGTTAGCCTGAGCCTTCTTTGTTTGCTACAGGGTGGGGATACAATACAGTATTTCAGGGGCGTGGCAACCGGGGGGACGGGGGACCCCCCACTTTTGGCCAACCCTAAAAAAGGTCAAACCTAAAAGATCAAGGAGAAAAAGAGATGCCCCCTACCCCCCCCCCCCCCACCACTTTGAAACTGCTTGCCATGCCCCTGTATTGTGCTTAATGGTAAGGTATAAGACACCATTCTTGTTGATTTGGAGATTACATACATTCAGGGATCACCTCTCACATGAAGTTGGTAAATGTATCTCTATGTTGTTACATACCTAAAGGACTAGTGGTCTGTGATAGCACACCCTTTCCTATTTAGGACAATAGAACTATTTTGTATGGAATTCTTTTTACAAGTGTCGGGGAGGCCATTATATATATATATATTTAAAAACATCATCCCTCAATGCAAATAAGCAACTAGTCTTACTGTACAGAAGAGATTCCAGCTACGCCTGACTTTCATTGAGGCCAAAGTACAGCATTGCTAGACTCACATCTACATGTGAGTCCAGCTTGGCTCGACTCTCGATAGCCAGAGTCTGGCATTGCTGTACTCTTGCTCTAGGTACAGTCCTGCATTGCCAGACTACCCTTCAGCATGAAAGTCAGGCAGTGTTGAACTCATGCGGGGGGGGGGGGGGGTCCAGAATTGCCCGACTTTGACTGTAGAGACGGTCAAGCACTGCCTGACTGTCATGCCGTGCTAAACCCTCTCTACACTGAAAGTCAGACTGACTTTCACATGAGGGTGCTTTTGGCGACACATGCCTGACTGTGGCATGTGAGTCCAGGTGACTTTCACTTTCTCCTCTGTGTAGGTGTCTCTTCCATTTCCATGTCAAGGGAGAGAAGTGTCCGAGTCAACATTGCTTTCTGGGGCCAACATGTGTCTAAGGGTGGGCCAACAGTTGAGACCAATATGCTGTAGCACACATGGGGCTACAAAAAGCAAGTGTATACAAATGGGCTTATGATGGGGCCTGTGGGGCCCTTACGCCACAAATTTGCCACTAACCCTCAAAAAGATAACCTTTTGAGGCATAAGGGCAAACCACGGGCCATAATACCACAAAATGGCATTAAAACACAAATAGGCACACTATATAGCATTTGAGGCATAAGGGCAAGTGGACATCTTGAAGCAGTGAAGTACTTTAACTGACTATAACTATATTATAGTGTTTGAGGCATAAGGGCAAAATGATAGTTTACGGCACTTTGCTACGTTGTCAACCTATATAGCATTTGAGGCATAAGGGCAAGTGGATATTTTAGGTCAGTTTGCTATAATATCAACCTATAAAGTGTTTGAGGCATAAAGGCAAGTTGATAGTTTACTGCAGTGAAGTACATTAGCTGACTATATAGTGTTTGAGGCATAAGGGCAACGTGATATTTTAGGGCATTTTGCTATGTTGTCAACTTATAGTATTCCAGGCATAAGGGCAAGTTGATAGTTTAGGGCAATTGCATTAGCCGACTGTATAGTGTTTGAGGCTTAAGGGCAAGTTGATATTCTATGGTAGTTTGCTATAATGTCAACCTCACAGGGCCCATGTGGGCTTGCTCAAACCTCTTCTTCTTTTTTTCTTCTTTTTTTTGGAGGGGGCGGGGGGTGATATGGGGGAATCTCTTCTGTAGTTGTTTGTCATTAGTTGATGTCCCGATTTTATGTCCCATGCCCCAACTATAAGTTGGTTCCTCCTTATAGCTAAGAATCCTCTACTGTTCACAGGGTAGAGATAAGCATAATTTAGCTGACTTCATTTCTGGCTGAATAATATATTTGTTAACTTGTGTTGTCTGGGGTATCCTTCTCCTGAGCTCAGTCTGGGCAACTGTTTTAACAGTTGTGTGAACAAGATAAATGTCAATTTCAAAGAAAATTGGCTCAAGATAAATTATCCCTGGAAACACATTTTGCCCCATGGTGGCCCATCTTTGTTCCCTCAGGTAGACTTCGATAATAATGGTCAAATATCAAACCATGCAGGTTGGGCTCAGACTAACCCTCAGTTAATCCAAAGTGGACCTACAGCAATTTTTCTGATTCTAGCCACACACATGCAGTATGCCCCCCCCCCCATCAGAACACTAGTTGAGAACCATTATGGTTTGTATTCTCATTGACCATGTCCATTGACAGGTGGGCTGACTGTGACCTTGGCTGCAAGGCTAACTCCATCCTGAACATGGACCCCTGATTACCTAACTTCCATATAGATTAGTTGCTCCAGCACTGACAAACTCATTATCCCAGGGCCAAAGAATTAACATAGGTGATTAGGGTCAAGGGAAGTTAACACAGCTATTGGAGTCTGGTAGGGACAAGCAATTACTGTAAACGTAGATATTTTCACGTGTATATATTTTCGTGAATTTGCTAAAAGGTACCTTTTCACGTGTACTTAAATTCGCGAATTTTGGAAGGTGGTAGTAGTTTGACAATACTAGAATAATTTTCGCTCTGTACATATTTTCGCGGACATTTAAGAAACGCAAAATTTGCGAAAATATGTACAGCGCGAAAATATCTACCTTTACAGTAGGTAAAAGCAAAACAAAACTATAAATAAAGAGTACCTGCAGGGGGGCCTGGCCACCCCAGACCTTGTCATTAGTACAGGGCCAACAAGGGCCCAGCCAATAGATGTTTGGTTGTTTACGAATTGTATCTACTGACAAAGTAAGGTAGGACACTTTACAGTAACACGACCATCTTGAGCAAAACTATTTTAGAAATGGGATCTTATCTGGAGACGTTTTAGTAGTTCCTGCCTCAAAGAAAAGAGCATAAACGCTGCCTATACATTTTCTAGCAGACATTAGATCTACTGACCTCAGCTTGTCGGTTCAAGTCAAAAAAATAAATATATATAAGTTGGGTCGTCAGGGTGGTCAGGGGCCTCAGGGTCGTCAGAGTCGTCAGAGTCGTCAGGGTAGTCAGGATAGTCAGGATCGTAGGCGGCAAGGGTATCATCGGTAGTATGGTCGTCCCATGGGCCCAATGGATCCCTGAAGATCAAGAAAGCTATAATTAAAGTTTCACCTATTAAGCTCTCAAGCTTCTCCTTTTAAGAGGTGTGGGTCGAGGTTCAGTTCAGGGGTTGAGATCGAATATAACTGTCTCCTACTGACACATAACAAATAGGCTGTGGTGGTTAGACAAACAGTCATTATAATTAAAATGATAACCCGTATTGGCCTAATACTGTAAACGTAGATATTTTCGCGATTTTCGTGATTTAACAAAAAATCCGCGAAAATATACAGAGGGAAAAGTTATACAGCATAGTCATAGTACTACAATCTTCCAAAATCGCGAATTTAGATACACGTAAAAATGCACTTTTTAGCAAAATCGCGAAAATTTATACACACGAACATATCTACATTTACAGTATGTAGTACTAATTCATATAGTGCCAGTCTGCAATTGCATAAATTTCTTATATAAACTTTCCCGCATTCTTATGAACATGCCCGCATTGCTATAACGTATAAGTGATTAGGTATCTAACTCATCGGTGTTCTTCGTAAATAGTTTAATTATTAAAGACAAGGAGCACCATATGATTCCAAAGTACAAGCGAGTTTGACTTCAATGTAAAGCAGTAACTCCCCCTCCCCCCATTAATGTAACAGTTTCCACTCCAAAACCTACAGTTAGCTCTTAATTTCCTTAGAGAGAGCATGTTTTTTTTTAATGCATCCGCTGCTATGTCAATCAAGTGGAATTTACAAGCGCGAATTTGTTGTCTCCCCAATTGCGTCTTGGATAATATAGACCATGTTGCTCTCTTCCTCAAAATATATGTGCGCTATGCAAGACACCTAACAGGTAACAGGTGAGGTTCTAAGGAAGTGGTACAGATTATAGAGTCGCATACTATACCGCTGTAAAGGATCCCAGTATGTACGTCGCCATAGTGTACCCCACATGCCCTCGTGCATCCAGAATCTAACATGGCATCCCCGCAAATGGCAGTAGCAAAATGTAGAATTGTAGCAAAGGTGGCCAAACATGTGAAAATAGAAAAACAGATTGATCTGGGCTACTTGCTGATGTAGACTATAATGGATCATTTTTATAGATTCTATATTTGGGTTGTAAAAAGAATGGATAAATGGATCTCCTTCTACATATATGATTCTCATTCTAAATATGAGGGAATTGAGAAGCCAAAATGAAGAAAGGATCGCTCGGCCGGGACCAGGTTGAGAATAAGAATGTAATTTTCTAGATCAACACCAATGACCAAAGCTTTGAAAATGTATAATGGTCATTGATTAACAGTATCACTACCGTACCCCCGCGAAATGAAGCATGAGACAAAAGCAGTGGCTTTGGGGTAATTAAATTTAATAAATGATAAATTTAATTATAACTTTTTATACCTTGAATGATACGGTAGTACATGTGTATTTATACATTTGAAGTTGTATTATTAAACATGTAAGTGTTTTATAACAATGATTATATGTGTAATACGAAGTAATACTGTAAAGTTTGTAGGACTCAATGTCATGTTGTGTTTACACCGCGATTTATATAAGTCCTTGGGTGGTGGGTGGGAAAATATAGACCCGTGTTGACGGTCTGACGACGTTGGTTGGAATGGGCTGTTTGAATATACAGCCGGTATGATGTTACATAATACTAATAGTGTGTGCTTATTTCGCAAGGGGGCGGTCAGTGACCTCCCCCATGCACACGCCTGTGCTGTGAGACCATCACTACCGTACCCCCGCGAAATGAAGCATGAGACAAAAGCAGTGGCTTTGGGGTAATTAAATTTAATAAATGATAAATTTAATTATAACTTTTTATACCTTGAATGATACGGTAGTACATGTGTATTTATACATTTGAAGTTGTATTATTAAACATGTAAGTGTTTTATAACATTGATTATATGTGCCAAACTGCCATGTTATGTATTTTAATGTTGATTATGAAATAATGGGGATGTGGGTGGGTAGTAAATAGTTCCCCTATGTTATTGTCTCTCCTTGGAGTTCCACTTTTTGTATGTGGTGGTTGGTGGTTGTTGGTGTTTTCGTCCCAGCCTGTCTTGTTTTTATTTGACCGACTTGACCAGTGCAGTGGTCATCCTGTGCCGATTTGAGTTTATGTACACCTGGTGTGCGTGGGACCTCCAGCCCCCAAACTGCTTGATTGCTGTGTCGTCGCAACCCTGGTTGTGTGCCTCTGTGGCCGCTGCCTTGCGGATGCTGTGGAGGCTCCATTGTTTGTGTCCTTTCCCCAGTCTTTTGAGGGCGCGTTTCCATATAACGTTTATGTACGAGACTGGCACTGGGGCACGGTCTGCTGTCATGATGAACGGATCTGTTTTTGTTGTCGTCGGTGCTGCCTTTATGATGGCCTTTATTGCCTCTACCGGGCACATGGGGGAGAGTGGAATTCTTGGTATCTCGACCACCCTCTTTTCCCCTGTGCGCTGGAGGTTTTTGGCTGCTTTGATGGTGATGACAGCTCTGGTCTTGTACCTCTTCACGTCGCCCCTTGTTATGTTCCTCACTGGGTCGAAGAGGCTCTTCCTTTTTGGTGCTATTTCTGATTGGCGCATGGCTGTAAAGTACATGATTTTCAGCGCTGCTGCCACCAGGTGTTCGCCCATTTTTGTCTCGATGTGTTTGATGACCCTTTTCAAGGTCCGGATGTGGATGGCTTCCTTGGCCCTGGGCTGGTATTCCTTGACCCTTTTTATCGCCTCCAGGGCCCTTTTTACCCTTGGGTGGTAGGCCCCTGTCCTGCTTCCCCCCACCAGGTGGAGGTATTGCCTTACATGTGAAATGTTGTTGGCTATTGTCCCCGGTGCCTTGTTGTGCCTGGCTAGGTACTCCACATAGGCGCATATCATCACGTGGTTGGCCCTGCGTGGGTTGAAGCCTACCCTTCTGGCGAAGGCTAGGTATGTCGCTGCTGCTGCTGTGTGGGCCTTCCATGTAGCTGGGGCCCGGGACTCCCGCTGCCGCCGGGCTGCCCTTGACAGAAGACAGTTGACGTCCGGATCTGCAATACACAGGAGACTTTGTCATGTCTAGGGCGTATGTGCATGGTGCCACAAGGTTCAGGTTATACAGTTCAATGAGTTGTCTAGCGTTATCATTGTCTGATTTACTTAAGTGAGCACGACTGAGTTTATCTGCGAGATTGTTTTTCTCTCCTGCTATATGGTAGTATGAGAGGTTGACCCCATATATTGCTTGCACCATCCATGCTCCTCGTGCTGCCTCGAGGATGACCCCATTTTGACCCTTCCCGGCCTGTAGGACTTGCACTGCTGGTAGGTTGTCGCAGTGCACCCTGATATGAGAACCCCTGTCGCGTTCACCCACCATGGTGTGGAGTGCTATGAGTATGTTTATAGCCTCCAGCTCTGTGATGTTTACTACTGGGTCTTTGAGTGGGCATACTTGTACACTGTATGCCACTGTGCCATCAGATGCCCCCACCCCTGTAAGACAGGCATCTACTGTTATTTCCCTGCTGGGTGACGGGTCTGGTATGGTTGAGACCCCGTTCCAGGTCCCACAGAAGTTTTCGAACCACTCTAAATCTAATCTCATGTCTTGTGTGACCCTTGTTTTGTTTCCTTTCATCGCCCTGAGTGCCTCTAATAGGCGTGAGATGAACAGCCTTGCCGGCCTGACACATTTGGCGACAAAGACTAGGCATCCTATTAGGGACTGCAACTGCTTCTTGTTTACCACTTGTTTCCTTTTGAACTGATTGACCTTCTTAATGACTTCACATAGCTTATCGTCTGGGATTGCCAGGGTCATGTGTTCGGCAGAGATTAGGATGCCGAGCCACTTGACCACTTTACATGGTACCTGGGTCTTGTCCACTGCCTCGGGGAGGCCCAGCTCTTTGAAGAGCTCCCTGGCCCTCTCGTAATCCCTCCATGCCTTGTCTCTGTTGTCTGCTATGAGAATGAGGTCGTCTAGGTACATATGTCCCTTTATTCCCTCCCTGGCGAGGATTTCTATGATAGCCCTCGCCACTCGCTGCATGTGGAGGCTGGAGCTCCTCGAGCCAAAGGGCATGCTCATGTCGCAGTAATATTGGCCATCCCACTTGAGGCATAGTAGTGGGAGGTCCAAAATGTCGCACCGGAAGTTCTTATATGCCCTTGACACGTCCAACGTCGACATAAAGGCGGACCTCCCGGCCTCCAGGAGGTCCTCCACCAGGTTCTCCACCGTGGGGAGGCTGTGTTGTCGTTGGACTCCGTGCACCGAGTTCTTAATAATATATGCGTTGATTGACTGCTGTGATGGATGTGTCATGTCAGAGATTACTCTGCGGTCATGCTCCTCCCTCTTGGGCCTTGACATGAGGGGGGAGCAGTGTGACCACTGGGTGAAGATGGGGGATGGGGAAGGGCCCAGCATGCAGCCCTCCTCCCTCTCTTTGCGAATGAAAGCATTAATGGCCTCTGGGTATCGGGTAGCACTGGGGTGGTTGGATTCCGGGTCCACATGTGTGATGGGGCCCATGTAGCCCAGTGGGAATCCAAACTGTAGAAAATCATACAATTCCCTGTCGCTGTGTGAATCTGTGAGATACCTATCCCAATTGTCTAGCTTTAGCTTTGAGGGGACCCTTTCTCTATGTTTCATGGCATTGGGGAGGCCGGTAGCCTTGACAGCCTGATACAACTTTACTATGTCACCCGGGGCTGCCTGTGTGTTCATGTCCGGCCAATATGTCTGGCGGTGTTGCATGAACACTCGCGGGTGAGTGTCTATGGGGTGGTCATTGTTATTGGACTCACATATAACTCTAATACTATTAAAGTCGGGTGCTGTGCATGGCACCTTACCGAGTATGGGCTGGGCCGGCGGCTGAGTGTTGTTGTTCACCCGGCCCGGTTCGTCCCCGTCTTTGTCCGGGGTCGGTGCCGAGAGCGGGGCAGGGCCGTGGTCACCCGTGTAGCCGTCCCGGCTGCGTGTGCTTGCGTACCGCCGCCGGCCGTGGTTGCTTCCCCGTACAACTCGTCCTCGTGATGGCTCGCCGGTCCAGTATTGTCACTAAATTCTGAGTATTCTGCTAGTAAATCGAATCTGTTTGCAGTCTGTAGCGTGAATTCCTGTTGATGGACGCCATGTTCGTTCTCGCCCCACCTCTCGCCGTCCGCGAGAGATGCCGCGGGTTTATGCTCCGCGGAGCGCGTGACGTCATCGCCACGTGTGATTGTTATTGTATCGTTGTGGCCACGTGCGTTTGTTGTGTTGTCAGGCGGCGCACGTGCGTCTTTGTTATTGTTATGGGGATAGTACAGCTTCGCGTCGTGTGGGGGCGCCCCGGCCGGCGTTATAGCCGCGGCGCCTAGGCGTTTTTTGACGCCTTGTCCTGTTGTCTGTCTCCCTCCTGTTTCTTCCCATAGTTGTGGTTTTGGTTGGGGCCCTGCCATTCCCCCTTTATGTCCCTGATTTTCCTGCCACACATGTATAGGCTGTGGTGACATTCCTTCCCGGTGGCATCACAGTATGCGCAGAAGTGCATGAGGCCATCGTGGTGCGCCTTCTGATGACAGCCCCCTTTACTATTGAACGCCCTGCACAGCGCGGGGAGCGTGTCGGCCCCCTGCGCCCGTTGCTTTGTGGGGTCGCCGTGCCCCGCCTGCTTTGGGTGTGTGCTGTGTGGGGGTGCAATGCATGTTAGGAACCTGTCGTTCTGTATTAATTGGTACTCCTCCCAGCAATACTCCTGTCTCTCTATGCTGTCCCACACCTGTTGTGACCACGCCATGACGTCGGGCCACAAGCGGCCCTTGGCGTCATGGGTGACCTCCTCCAGGTGGCGTGAGATGTATGATCTGTCCCCCTCAAAGTATGCCCCGGGGAAATTAATGAGCTTCATGGTTGCTTCTATGTATTCAAGCCTGGTCATGCTACCCCGGGCATCCAGGCGCTGCTTCAGTGTGAAGCACCCCTGGCGTTTGAGGAACATGTATGGTTTATATATGGGGTCTGAGCACAGTGGATCGTATAAGGGGTTATTCCTACCCTGGTGTTGGTGGTTGTACTCCTCCCGGTCCAGTTCTGTCTGGATGTAGGCCCCGGCGCCCTCCAGGGCCCGGAGCTGGCGGGGGGCCTCCAGTGCGCCCCTCTTGTTGATGTGTGGGCGCGGGTCTTGGAGTGGCGCGCGTCGTGTCGTCGGTGTGCGGTGCGCTGATGCCGCACGTGGCGCTGCGTCATCCGTGTGGCGCCGCCGGGGCCGCGGGGGGACCGTGGCCGGGCGCTTGGTATGCAGGCGGCCTCCCAGGGGCCGCGCCGCGGGGGGCGGCATGTCGCGCGGGAGGCCCGCGCTGCTCATCGTGCAGTCATCCGTGTCGCTGTCCTCGGCCGCCGGCGTCCGAGGCGGTATTTGGTACCTCCTGGGTGTGCTGTGCCCGATGGGTGCCATGTTACCCTGCGGGCGTTTGAGTATGTCGTCCATGCGTTCGGTCATGCGCCTTACGTCTCCTCTGAGCGCCTGTAAGTCATTCTCTACCCTGTCAATCCTTGATTTCGACATTGTAGAGTTGCCAGTAGTATTGGCGGTGACTGACCTCCGGCTGCTCTGCGTGTTTGAGTGCCGTGTGGAGTGGCGTGACCTCGATCGTGACTGTGACTCCACCCTGGAGCGAGCGGGGAAGTCGACCTCCGAGTCCATGGAGGCCTGGTCGATTGTCTTGTATTGTTCGAAGTCGTTTGTCTTCTCCAGTGTTGAGACACCTGACAAGCTGGTGTCCTCCCCGCCGGATAGGCTCTCACCTGCCGGGCCCTGTGTGTCCGCCTCACCTAGGCGGGTGTCGTGGCTCCTGAGGGTACTGGTCCTTCGGGAGTCCGCTCTTGACCGACGGCGACCCGACATGTTCAGACTCCTCTATGTCGTCCTTACTTGCGAATGTGGGTATAAACCTCCTACCTGCCCCTCGTATTAGTGTGTGGAGCAGGGTGGCGGGCACTAGGTGCCAGCCATTGGTTTCCAACCAATCTGCGTGTGCCATAAATGGCGCTAACTTGCGCTAAAATATAGACCCGTGTTGACGGTCTGACGACGTTGGTTGGAATGGGCTGTTTGAATATACAGCCGGTATGATGTTACATAATACTAATAGTGTGTGCTTATTTCGCCAGGGGGCGGTCAGTGACCTCCCCCACGCACACGCCTGTGCTGTGAGACCATAATTGTAGAAAGCCTTAAACATATGATGAATAATCTTCCTTTAAACTTCTATTCTAAATTGCTTCTTGGACAGGGGGGGGGGCAACTCTAATTTCCAAGAAGAAAGTAGGTTTAGTAAGTCGCCTGCAAAAGATGTACAGCACAGCACTTTTTAATTCCCAGGGTTTATATTCTGGCAACATAGTACAGTGTAGCCCAGACGCTCTACCATACATCCCTATCATATCTGGTTCCCCTACCCTGGTGGGCCCAGGTGCTAGGTGTATCACAACAATGAACCCCCTCCCTCCCTTAGTGCCTGCAGGGTAGGGAGGTGTTTACCTGTATCCCCAACCCCTCCTCCACTCAGCTCCACAGCTTTTTTCATCACGATATATAGGATCATTGCGTGCGTCAATCGGTAGAAGGTGGGGTTACCATCCCAGCTAGCAACTGACGCCGCCACCCCTCCCCGCCATCCCATTCCCCACGGCTTGAACTTCATGTTTGTACCCACATGTTGATTGTACACACCCCACCCTAATCCGATTTTCATCAATTCTATACGAGCGGCGTCACCGTGTCCTTCTCTACCTCCTAAACATGCACTAGATGTACCTTGATTAGACTGGACTCTCCCGGGCCCTGGTGCCATGATGGAGCATTGGTGTGAAGCATGAAATACAGTGATTAGGGAGCGGTCATTATTAAACAACGACAAAAACAAAGGAGAGGTAAGAATCGTTTGTGCTAAAAGTGACCGGATTCTACGCAGAAAAGTGGTGAAATATGTTAACCCTAACCCCCGGCCCCACCCCCTCTTATTTTAGACCCCTTTTGAATAATTCTTATTAATTCAATTGTGCCGCCCCCTCAGAATCATCACTATAGCACTAACCCCCTGCTGTTAATAATAACCACTCTCTTTAATATACCAGAGGGCTTTACACGGATACACGATTACATTTAGACTGGATACGTGGCCCTCCCCCAACCCCCAACCCCTCCTTCAGATAGACACTTTGCATATTTTTCAATGATAACAACAAGTAGAGTGGTAAGAGAGGTGGGCGGGAAGAAGATGTAAGGAAGAGTGGAGATTACCTCCCTATTGATAGTACGTTAGTATTGATTGTTGGTTTCCATGGTAACCACATAAAATATGCACTATCTCTGTTTCCGGCGTAGACCCACGGATACCGTGAACCACGCCTTCGCCGCCATTAGCGGCATTTTCCATGACGTCATCAGATAGCAGACGACAATCATGTATAGAAATGCGCGCCAATCTGTGTCGTGTCTGTGGTAGAATGTTTGTACATGCTGGGGACAAAATAGTGCACACAAAGTGTGTACACATCGTCAAAAAGTAAGTGAAAACTGGTCTCTGTGATAGTGGCGAAGAATTGGAAACATGTGTATTTACTTAAAGTTCGACTTTTTCTTGTTTCCAATGGCTGTCCCAATGTTGCATGCCACATACATAGTACAAACCTAGCATGATAACGATATACCTTAACTTGATTACTTCCAACCCAGTTCCCAGGTCCCCGTTCCCATATACCAGTAGGATAAAGTAAAGTAAACATTATTTCTTTGTATTGTTCTCAAATGAGGACTTGATTGGGAACTAGAAGAGCATGGTAAAAGATCAAAAATATATCTACTTCTATCTCTGTTTTTAACATTGTGTTTGCTAAGGCAAGGAAAGACGTGGATGGGGTGCTTTTAGGTAAACATCAACTTTTGTTGCGCATGAGACAGCACTTTTGATATGTCCTGCCTCTGCCACTGAGTTGACACATTTTCTTTATATTCCAACAGATAAGATCGGTGTTATGTCTACATTTTTATGCATCTCTTTTCAACTTTCCAGCTACCTTAAATTTATTTTGTCGAGAGTAGGCCTACACTTCGATTTTCTATAAACCCCTGACTTGCCAATAGCCATGTATCATATTGATACATACATAGGCCTAATACGCCCAGCTTACCCAGCTAAACATATAGTTTATAATGCTATTACGCAGTGCTGCATGGGTATATCTATCTCTGGTTTGCCACTGATTATTGTTATATTGATATTTAGCCCCCCCCCCCCCAACCCCCTCTGGGGTGAATTACATAGTTCCATGCAGTAAGCATACCTATTAACATTGTATACATTTAATCATATATGCCTAAACCGAGGCAGAGCTATAAGACCCTGTGATAATTAAGCGATCTGACTATTATAGCTATAATATTATACATCCGTCTGCAATGGACGTAGAGAAAATGAAGATTGTATTGTGCGCGATGACTTTAAATTAGCCCTACATAAACCAAATACGCAGTTGTAACGGAAATTAGTCGTGCAAAACAAACTGCTACTTAGTGAGTGGCCTAATAGAACTAATAAAATAAAACATGTTTCTCATTAGGAAGGAGGGGTCTAAATTCCGATCCATGGTGATGGATTGATAAGTAGGAACACATTCTGTCCCTGTCAAATCCGGACAAGAACTAGGTGATTTGTTCTAAGTGACTTATTGGTATTCCACTGACATACTTACTACTAGCTGCGTGAAAGATATTGTATTACCACAGTGATGTAAGAGAAGGATCATTCTTTTTACAACAGTGGAATTAGGTGGAAAATGTTTGGGGCAGATTGAACTATTTCAACCCGTTTGGAGGGAGGGGGCGTTAAAAGGAAATCACTTGTTTTTAGCGAGGAAGACCGCGCGGTACGACGCAAACCCAATGGGTACAGAACATTGAATCAACATTGATAAATGGTTTTCAACATTGATTCAATGTTGATTCAACATTGATTCAACATTGAACAGAATTTTGTGCCCACTGGGAAGCGGCATTGTCAGCGAGCTTGAAAAGAGCGCACGCGAACATTTTCTACGCAAAATTTCACCACCCTCAACCCCTTTTGCCCAAGTTTTGGCCAGAAAAGATCACTCCCTAATCACACTGGTAATGGGCCTGTCAGCGGGGAGCATTACAACCTGAATGGATATCTTTATATTGTCCGATATGTAGAACATTCTCCGCACTCAGTCCTGCATCCAGACACCATCCACGTCCTGAAAACGTGTTCTTTTCGGCATCTTGTAATCCCTGAGAAGAAGGGGTATAGTTTTGAAAGAACATTCTGCGTTCTTGGAGGGAATAAGAAAACAGGGCATGCTGGCTAGATACAATATGTCTAGTTTTATCTCCAGAAGTTTCGAAGACGTGTTTGCAAAAAAGGGGGTCACTCTTAAGGGGTCCAAATATCCGCCTTCTTCAAGGGAAAGTGGGCTAAAGGGGGTATTTTTCAGTATGAAGTCGGTGCAATGTGAATGTTCTAGAAAAGCGAAAGGGAAGGTAAATGGTGTCTGTCTTGTTTCTGAAGTGCAGGGACTAGGATAACACTCCATTTCCGGTAGATGTCCACCATCACATTAGCGTGAAAAGGACACTAACGTATTGTGTCTCTGATAAATTACCTACATGCAGCATTATAACGTGGTAAGTCCCCCCCCCCTCCCCATTACATCAACATAAAAATGCGACACTATTTGATTGTTCCTCTGATAGATATACCTTACGGTCACCGTCCACTGGGCTCTAATCGGCCGAAGCTATAGAGGAAATCTATGGGCTTAATCTGCCGAAGTTCCCCAGTGGACAGTGGCCATTACGTCTGGACGGGATACATGAGCAAAAATGATACATGTCTATATAATATATAGACATATTATATAGTTTATAATATATAGACATATTATATAGTTTTTTAGTATCTCGCAACCCTCAGGCTAGATAGTCTCAAAACTATAGTATTTTGATACTAACAAAACTATAGTATTTTGAGACTTTCTCGCAATTTGAGACTATTTGTGGATCAACAAGGGAAAAGGGACCTCCGGGGGGGGGGGGGTTAGTTCCAACTTTGGCCACCAGGGGGCTCCATATATAGCCAACAATGTTCAAGATATCATAAAAAGTGTTCTATACTACTTTTTGATGGAGAATACAATAAGCCACTTTAGAAAATTCTAACTTTAGTGAAAACCTTCCATATTTGGAATGTAAAAAGAACGTTTTTGGGCCTAAATTGGTGTTTTTGCACTTTTTGGTTGCCATGGAAACATAATTTTCATTCTAAATTGAATTTTTCAAGAAATTAATGATTAGAGGCCCCACAAAGATTTCTATGCTGAAAACGGAGTGTAAATCCCATTTTAAGATTAAAAGCTGTGACGAAATGTTTGAAAAAGTTTGGATATTTGGGAATTTTCGTAATTATGCTAATTAGATAGAGATATCTCTAAAACAAAGTAAGATGGAGCCTATTGGCATTTGAAATTGGACAGTGCCCACACATATTCAAGGAGCCAGTTCTCAAAAACTAGAAGTGGTACCTGCTAATGAAATATATCTCTGGAAAGCTGATGACCTCAATTTTATAATTGAGTTTAACCTATGGAGGACCCTTTTCCCTCGACTGTCCACATTTAACAAACAAGCTAGTATTGCTTTATACATTTTTTTCTGTCGAATTCAGTTGCATTACAATTTTGTCCTTGTTGATATGTGGCAGCCAGTTTACTCAACCCAAAAATACCCCGGGCAGGTTATAGGGTCATTTGGATACAGGTACCTTCAGAATCTGGAGTTGATATCTTCCTATATAACTTATAATCTATAATATATAACTGACAAAGTATCACGTAAATTTTTTGAAGTTGACCTTTTCCTTAGTACATTTGTAAATAGAGTGTCCTGAGAAAAGGGACTTGCATGCGTGGAAATCGTTTAGCACGGTGCAGGCTTACTTTGGGCTGCCAGAATGGCAAAAGTTATGGCTATTGACGGTTCTGTCAATAGAACTCTCTTTTTGAGAGTTAAAAACTTGTCGAAGAGAAAATTATTTTCATTATTAAAAGTTCCAACTGTCAATATCTGGCCCAATATGATCTTGCCCATGCATACACAGTTATCAATGGAAGGTACCCTCTTTATCAACAGCTCAAACGGTCAATAGTTGAAAAGTATTCTCTTATTGACAGTTCATACTGTTAACTTAATTGCCTTTTTTGAATGGGGCCAATATAATCACCCCCCCCCCCCCCAGATGTCTGATTATAATTAATGATAAAATTGGCCACAGTAAGCTACTTGTTAAAAGCCAGCACTACCAAGTGGAATACTCCACAGACCAGGTTCACACGGGGGTTAGGTTTAACAGTCAGGTTGTTTATTGAAGCAGCCTTTAGTGAAACCTTACATGACCCCAGGGTATCTATACACACCAACATGAGACGGAATCACTGTATGGTAAAAATGTAAATCAGGAAACATAAGATAAACCATTGAAGAATGATTCCTCATAATTCATGTACATTTTGTCATCATGATGCAACACATTACCAGCGAGTCACTCGCCAGCGTTGTGGTACTCGCCAGTGGTGTGTAACTCGCCAGTGGTGCGTTACTTCCCATGGCTGTATTCATGAATGTATTGAGAAGCCGAAGGAAGTACATTAAATCACTACCCTACCAACAAAGAGATAATCAGACGTGTTTTGTTAGAATTGTACACAATAGTATGAACCATTTTCATATCATGACACTGTTATACCAAACGATATAAATGATATAAGCGTGTTATGATAATTTATATTTATAAAATAATATAACTGCTGTGATAAGATGCGTGATTTGGCCATGTTTAGCTATACATATTACGGTTTCTGTAATAAACCAGAATATAGGTTATGAGATTGTTTCATCATCCCCTTACCTTAATTACCAAAATATTTTAGTTATTTTAGTTACTTCATTATCAATTCATAACTTTAACATTTCATTTGGAATGGTCCTTTAAAACCATGATCTTTCTACAGGTCTTCCCGATCTTTCTCTCCCGTTTCAGGTTCATATTACAAAATGTACTTGGAGTTAGCATACAGCCAAGTCTGCTATTCATAATATTTGCCATGTTGGTACTCGGATTGCCATAATATGAACTGATTCTACCTCACAGCTGGAGCCTTTTCATGAGATGTCACTAATATACATTTTCTTACATGTGTTACATTCATTTCATAATAACTGGTAGTAGTGTGCACTTGTCAGCTGTATCAGATGTAATAACAAAACAAGTTAGCTTAGTTGTGAACATTATTCAGTGAATACCGTATTTCCTCGTGTATAAGCCTGGACTTATACAACTACTAAGTAGCAAACTGATCAGGCTTGTACACAAGGTGGCTCATATTTCTATATCTGAAGGGACACTCTTCCATTTTCTCAGATTTTCCAGAATTATCTATTACATGTATTCTTGCACATTAAATGTTAATATTTCCAGTGGTTTCTTTTATAATTCTAGCTTTATTTCCTATTAGGATGCTCCTAGGCATAGAGGAAATGAGAGTTACCCATCCGAAAGAATCATTTGAACATCCCATGTAGAGGTGGAGTTATGGCCTAACATGTGATTTTTTTTAATGCACATTGCAACCCCCCTGCTTATACTTGGGGCCCGGGTTACAAAACACAAAGTATCCTTTTCCCCAGGCGTAAAGAGGGGCAGGCGTATACACGGGACCCGGCTAATGCAGGGGAAATACGGTATACCTGTTCAGTCTGATCCGGGTAAGCTACACTGAAAAAGTAAACTTGTCTATGTGACTGTCATGAAATAAACAAGTTAAGGGTGAGGGTGAGAAAATTTCACCAAGAACGTGTACCCAATGAAATAAACAAGTTAAAAACTTGTCTACTAAGTAAGTGACAAGGAAGCATGTCTTCTAGCTGGAGATAGAAGACCCACTTGGCATGTGCCAGGCCAAAACCCGACATTTGCCAGCTCCAGATTATATTTGTGGAATGGTAACCTGATAGTTTAGACAACTTTTGACTCGTTTATTTTATGACAGTCACTTAGACGAGTCTGGAGACAGGTTTACTTTTTCAGTGTAGGATTTGCTTCACACACAAAAAGGTATGTTCTGTTTATGAAAAACATTGACATGGAAGAAGACAAATATTCAGATAGAATAATCTAATGAACACAGACATGTTTATCAAAACAGGTGGGCATACCAAGTAAAAATTTGACTTGTTTACCCCGGCAAATGTATTACATGTATACATGCATAAACAAATTTGATATATTGCCCTCCACACGGTCACCAGAGAAGTCGACCCTATGAGATAGTGGTACAGTGGAAAGACACCCAGCTCTTATATAGCGATAATTCGGGTTGATCCGTGTGCGCAGCCATGTTACTTCTTTGCTCGAAATTTCTCGTGACAACTATAGGCAGTGACCATAAACCCACGCTTGCACTACGAACAGCCTGATTTTGGGTGACCAAATCGTCTTATGACAACTGGTTGCCATAGGGAGGATAATACGGGGTGATCTTCCTATGACAGAACTCTTGTTATAGGGCTGTATCACCCCAATCCAGGCTTTTTCGTTGTATCTGCTACACCCACACACCTTAGATTGCAAGGAAGAAGCTAAGTGGAGAGAGCAGAACCGGAACAGGAATTGATTGCATGTATCGGTGTACACGTGCAGTGGTTGCGGGAACAAGTCCACACCAGTTAGAGCGCCATAGGGAGGGTTATATTTTCTTGATTGTTCATATCTGATTATGAGATGTGGTGGGCAAACAAAGCATGGGGATACAAGCCGTATAGGTAAATGCAAAATGAATCAATGAGTTATGTCACACATAGATAGTCAGATGTATCGTATAGTTATGGGGTATATTCAATCACATACACACTATACAACTCTTGTATGGCGAACAGGTGAAAGCCACAGATCAAAACAAACCAATTAAAAATGAAATGTAGAGAAACCCCCTTGTGCATGTGCTGTTTTCTCTGGCATTTCAGTCGCACACCCTGTGTTTCTTTTTTGTTTTTACATTATAAAGATTATAGCTGACATGTCTTGACATTTCACCTCGGGCGGTAAATGCTGCCCATAGACGCCCCATAGAGCATGCCTGTGGTTATGTTCTATTTTGAGTAAATTGTAATAAACAGCTATAAATTTATAATATATTATAACGGCCGTAATTTCCCATCTAAGCGCACGGGTCACAAGTAAACGCAAGAGTAGGAACCCCTTTACTACCATATCTCTTTGAAGGACCTAAAATAAGTCCTGCGTAAGCGAGAAAGTAGGTAATAAGAGATATAAATGTATAAGCGCAGGTGCGCTTAAAATGGGCAAGTATGCTGCGGCACATGGTCGCTGCGTGGGTGGGGTGCAACAAAAAAACGCATGTAGCCGAAAGGTGATGAATAGGTTTCGATTGATAAATTAACGTCATTATGGACATCATGTGAAGTAAAAATGGTACATGCTCATGAAGCTGAAATATGGCTGTGTGTGTGTGTGTCGGGTGGGGTGTTGTTCAGTAGGTTGTGAGCTTGTTACCCTGAGCAGAGGGGTGGTGCAGGTATACAGCTGGTATATATGGCGTCACAACAGACCTTTGGTATACCCAGTCTCGGGGCTCTTGGCACACACACACAGGGGGTGATTCTAGATCTTTAATGGTGCATTGTTATACCTTGCCTAGTGCATTGCTATTATGTTGCCTAGTCCATTGCTATACGCTGTCTTGTGTATTGCTGTTCTCTGCTTCTGTAGGCATTATGCAGTTCTCTAGGTTCGCGGATTACAAACCAACACAACCATGTCCCAGGAAAGTGTCTTCCGTCCATAACCCTTAGACTTTAATAAGGGCACCATACCATAAGGATGTTTGCACCACAGTTGGCTGAGAGAAGAATAAGAAATGGCCTGACTGTATTTTAGTACATGGCTGTATGTTGACACGGTCCACTGAGCACACTCTCCTACTGTGGGTGTAAGTCAGATATGATATCCGCGACTATAGCTGCATGAGTGTTATAAGCCTTGGACAATGGTAATTATCCGCCGCTGATGTCATGGACAATTACCCTGTCCTTGGCTTATATCACTCCTACAGCAAGTCACTTGTATCATATCTACCACATAATTATTAACCATAATTATAAGGGCTGCATAATGCTCTGATATTTTATGCTCTTTGTTAGCATGAATCATGCGAGCAGCTCACCATGCTGAACCGATCAGGTTGATGCACTGAAAAAGGGTATGTATGGAGACTCACCAAGTCTACACCCATGCATCACAAGGAAAGGGAATAGCACACTCAAACACTATATGGTACATGTGCGGTTTAAAGCTATGTTGTAGATTTGAATAATGTGTGCTACCACTCATGACATTTTGAGAGGCACAACATGTTGTATAACTTATGTTAATACACCTTTTGCAAAACTTAACTCAACTCTTAAAGGTTTAAGGTATCGAAAATATCAAAGCTGTCGCTATGGTGAACTAATGTAGCACTTACGATGTACGCGCCAGTCAGATGAATCTATAGTAGACATTATATTCTTACATGGCTTTAGTGTGGTGTAATCTATTACCATCTCTGGCAATGCAATGTATACCCATGTTTATATTCCTCGGCTCTAGGTGACGCAAGTGCAGTAGTTTCATTGTCTTGTAAATCATAAGAGAAGAGGATGAGTGCATATATGGGTATTATATGGAGTCATTGAGATGGGATGGAGAAAATACATGTACATTGTTAATAGTTGGTGTAGATGAGCCATAGAATCTACTGTTAGTTTACAGTAGAAAAATGGGTATTTTTGGGTCCAATATTTACAATGTACCCACCCATGCCTCAGACACAGCCTGTAGTGACGCACGCACATCCTCCCACTCAGCAGTGTACAGGTGTTCAACATATCAAACTGAGGTATGCCAGACCTTCCAGTGAAGGCTCGTTTCTAACGCTCATTTCTCCAGTCTGCACGATTTAGATAGTGTGGAAAACATAAACGACCACTGTCTACGATCCATGCCAACATTGCTCTTGTCCAGATAGAGATGAGTCTTACAAGTACATATGTACTAGGGAGTGGCATCGTGCACACTTGAAAATAAGCTCCTGAACCAGTTTCCTTTTTGGTGGATATAACGTATTAGAACCTGTGTACAGTCTGAGGAGTTTTTACATTATCTAAGCATGATCAACATGGTTGATTTGAGCTCATTCTCTCTCTACATGTATATGATATATAGTTAACTAAGTCTGTATAGCCACATGGCAGAGATAGCATGCAGTTGTAAATTCGTAGTTAAATTTTGGTAACGGGTTAGGAAATCATTACATTTTAAAACGTCCTACGAATATTATGCGTGTACAGATGTGTATACAGGTATGCCGTTAGTCTCCTACCTAAATAACAACACCTTATTATAAGGGTGTATAAGCGGCTGATCTGTGGAGACTTTGGCAGAGGGGGTAGGGGACGCATTGTTAGAGCTACAGTGGTGTGTATGGTGTTACTAAAACAGCAGTGTAACATCTGTGTTCAGCCTGTATGCAGCCTTGGGCAGCGTCTATCCTACCAGTTGAATATGTCCGAGACTTACTTACAGGGGAAATCGTTCTTATACAAAGAGTTTTTTTTCGTTGGTTTAGGTCAAGCCACATAGAATCCCTTTACTGTATCTCACTTAGCGATATTCTTTTAAAATAATTCTTCAATATTAGTTGTGTATGCTGTAGTGTAGGATGCCTAATCTCAATACTACAAGAGACTATCAATATATATATATATATATATATATATATATATATATATATATATATATATATATATATATATATATATATATATATTATCATTCTTAATACAGATGTACTGCTTTGGGGACTATACCTATAACATCAAATTAGAACAATCCTGTACAGTGCGATGACTTACAGTCATCGATATGATAACCCTGGGTAGTCAATCTGAGGACTGTCATTTTGTTTTTGGTCTGTCTTCATTATGAAGTGATATTTAGGCCAAATAAAAAAAAAGTTTTGTTTCAGGTAACATGGGATGAAAATCTAGGGTCGGTAGGTCGGATCCTTTTTTTTTTAAACTTTTTTTTTCTTTACAGCCCCTCTGCGATACCAAAAACGTGGAAAAATGTGGGGAAAAAAATTCCAAATTTTTGTTAACCTAAAATTGACCCCAAAAAGTGTCAAAATTTCAAAATTTCTTCAAAATTGCCTGAAAAAAAGTAGGGTCGGCCCTGTTTTGATAGGGTCGGTCCGGTGACCTGAAACAAACCTCTTTATTTTGGGCCTTAGAGATGTCATAATAGCCCTTCTCAGTCATGGTGTTTATAGTATGTGCATTCCTCAAAAATAGGCACCATAAGGGATGTAGGGGGGGGGGGCTATATATGGGTAAGTTACTCCTTACATTGCTAATAATAGTTTCAGAGGCAAAAGAGGTGTATATGTATGCAATTATATATGCAAATACACTGTAAAACTGTGTTTAAATATGAACACCAAATAACATGTTTGAATACTAAACATACATTTATCTTAAACATGTTTAAATATAATTGTTTAGACTTTGAACACATTCGATGTAACTGTCTAAATATGTTTACACATGTAGTTGTTTACTCATTACTCCACACCTGTTTAGATATCAAACATTTGTTGTTTAGTCCACTAGGTGGCAGTTAGATTCATGGAAGTACTTCTATGGCTGCTAGAGACACCCATTCTGTGGGATTTAAAAACAGATATAGCAATATTCTCACAGTCATCACGTTGTACCCCATGGTTACTTTCCCTTGGTTATGGTAAGTAATTTATGTGATGACCCTCCATATCATAAGTATGATATATATGTCTATAGAACTATAAAACCAAATACCATACCACGTCATAAAACTAAACATTTTCCAGAATTAGAACACAATAAATATATCTATATATAGTAGAGCCCTATAATGTAGTGGCAAAATTATATCCTCAAAATGATCACCTATTGTTTTCACGGTGATTATCACCCTTAGTCACCTACACTGATCAGGATCTTTCCACAGGCGTAGGGTTTTCAGTGTACCTAATAGCCTATTCATGTAAAATAATCATGTATGTTTACCTCAATATGTTAAATGATGTTTATTATTATGCTATTTATACCGGAAGAAATTTAGATGGCCCTAGCTGACATCTAAATCTAAAACATTTTTTACACCTGTTTTCCCTTCACAGTGAGAAGTAAAGGTGTCGCCATGACTCTTTTACCATAGTCAACTCTAGTTGACCTCTGGTAGCAGAGTCATGATGACTCTGGTGGGGGGGGGTCACAGCTACTCCAGTCATACCCCTTGCGCCTTGTACAAATTGACTCCCTCTTGACTCTATCAGTGCAGAGTCAAATGCAGTTGACTCTGCCGACAGCAGAGTCATTTGTAGTTTGACCCTTCATGAAGAGTCAAATAAAGAATGTGTTGACTCTGATAGTAGTTGCATATGAAACCACTTGGTGGGGCAACCAACACTAGTTTGGTACCAATGGCAACCACAAGGTAGAGCCACTACCTATACTTTAGATAATTGTTACATGCCACACGGTTTTGATTCTTTATAGATAGGTCCACTATGTATAAATAATGTGGTTAAGGGATTTCAATGGACAAGCTGTCAGGTTAACTTACCTGAATGAAATGTGATGACAAACAATACGATACATTCCAAGCACATCAACAGTATCCCAGTAAACAAAAAACGTTATACAACATTTTGTAACGTTATTTAACGCTATATACCGTTTCTCTAAGGCTCCTCACTATGGCATAACGTTATATACAGTTTTAGCACGTTAATTTGACGTAAAATAACGTTTTTTTTGTTAGCTGGGATAGAGCTTAGTCGCCATATGTGTGGTACGAGAAATGGGCATAATGCTGGGCACTTACTGTGTGAGATATAATGTGTGGCACTGCTTACTACTTCATATAGATCTGATATTGGCATCTAATATGTGGCCAATGGTCTGTAGAATGTAGTGTGATGCAGATAATAACTTAGCCCTTTCACACAGGGAGATGTGGTGGACACGAAAACATGTCTTGTTATTGACCTGGCTTTTTAGGGTCCAATTGCTGTTGACTCTTCAGGAACAGAGAGTCAAACCTATTTGACTCTCCTCTACAGGTGTGACGTGGGAGACAAACTGCGACTCTGGCTGTCAGAGTCATGGCGACTCCTTTACTTTTCTGTGTGTATGTAATCATCGGAGCTCCATCAGAAGCAAGTAACATCCAGGTAATCTACATAATAAGAGATTATATATTCCAGACAAAAGTCATTCAAGTTTTACCTTCTATGGAAATGCATTGTTTTGTAAAGATATTCATTCATAGTCTTGCCAATGTAGATTGAATTTGATTGAAATGATAAAAGGAGACATCTTGTGTCAAAAGTCGGAATTAATTGAGAGCTTAAGTACAGATAGGTAATAGAGCTCATAATCTGATAATGTATATTTGAATTAGCCCCTAGTAAAGTATACGTAGCGCTGATGTCAAATCTATCACATCATTTTAGCATGCACCTTAAGGCATGGTTGGCATCAAAGTATTTTATGTATATTTTCTCCAAAAATGAGATGTCATATTCTGATCAAGATTTAATCACTTGTTATATAATGACATTGAAATGGACAGATGATATCGAATGACTAATGTTGCTTTTGCATTGTCATTCAGAAGTAAACAATATGTCAGTTTCCTTTCAAACTACTATCTAAAAGAATTTACTCTCATGATGTCATGATGTGGTCATTTTGACGTATTAGTGGCCACCGTCCACTGGGAAACTTTGGCCGACTAAGCCCATATTTTTCTTATATATCTACGGCCGATTAGAGTCCAGTGGATGGTAGCAAGAACGTGAATGACATTATGACCAGTAAACGATTAGCTTTTTACCTCGGGGAGTAGCAACCTCTGTTAGGTTTAGGGGTGGTACTCAGTGGGTGCATAGATGGTAATCAAGACATTAACTGAGCACCTCCTCCACATCCTTTCCTTAGTATAACCTATACATCTAATGGTAATCATTGTGCTATTGCCTAGATAGAGATACCTACTGTCTGAACCTAGGGTTATATAGATGTAAGATAGTATTATGAGTTTTTATACAATGCACAAATAAGGGTATACTGTTTGACATTTGACACCGACATGGGTCTTTTAAAAAAAAAAAATCAGCATTCTCTTACATGGGTCAGATGTCCAGGCCCATGACCACACATCTGGGTAAAAATAATCAAAGATACCTCCCTGGGCTTTTTACATAAAGGGGCCTTCCATAAAGTATGTACGCATTTCTTTCCAGAAAATAGACCCCCCACCCCCCATGTTGCATTATGTACGCATCAGGGAGACCCCCCCCCCCTAAAGTACATACTGATTTGAGAAACTCACCCCCCCCTACCTCCTTTTCTTACTGAAGAGTGTAGCCCTCCCCTTTTAAACCCCCTCTCACCAAAATCGAAACAAATGGGCCCTTTGAAGCATAATAACTTGTACATGAAGTTTTCTTTGCCCCCCCCCCCCCCCTGGAGGGGTCATCATTTTTTACACCACCTTGTCAAGAGGTCGACAATTTTTGCCCCCCCCCCCCTGTTGATAAGAAACAATCACTCCCTAATTGACTCATGTAGGACAACCACATATGTGAAGTGGCTCTATAATGTAACTATCACACCCTTCTATTTAAACAACCCCCTGTGGAGGGGATATAGAGGAGAAGGATATATGGAAGGAAAGGGGATGTAGCAGGTAAGGGAGATCAGCACTCTTCCCTCAACCCAGAATGCATGGGACGAGGGAGGAGCTAAGTACAACTGGTACTCGTCCATACATAAATTATACTCATTACACAATGTTCAAATGTGAATGAGATAAGCCCCTCAGACCCTGAGTGACTGTCACCCCCCCATCCATGGGCCCTCAGCCACTAATGGGCCCTGACCTCATCAGAATGTGGTTATACTCCACTGAAACTCTATACCATTTCTCTATATCACTTTCTTTCCCATTTTCTTCTCTCTTCTTCCCCCTTTTTTCAGGGGGGAGGGCAAGGCCCTCCACTCCCCTCCTGGATCCGCCACTGATGTAATGCAACTGCAATAGCCATATCATGTTTGGGTCATGAAGAAAGTTAAGCAATCATAAGTGAAATATTGCATCAAAGAAAGTAATGAAAGTCAGTTTTATCCACCAAAAAAAGTTTGGATTGCCCTGATTTCTCTCACAAAAAAGTGAAAATGTGTACATAAAGAGTATGCTAAAATGGCTCTGGACCCCCCCCCCCCCACCCCTGTTTTCATGTACGCTTTTGTATGCATTTGCCATGACCCCCCCCCCACCCCCCCTGGGTGCGTACATACTTTATGGAAGGCCCCAAACTACTAGCTAGGTTTATTCTCAAAATCCTAGACCTCCATGGTCAGGTTCATCCACACCATTACCCCTTGTTTTTCTTGAAAGACCTAGTCATTACCTTTCAAGCGAATGTAGTCCCAACTTTTAGGGTAGGGCTTTCTTTTGAATTTCTTTATTTATCATCCACATAGCGATTTACGATACAATAAAATCCCAGACAGCTCATAAATAGTAATACCTTACGTTAAATACAAAAACATTCAGCAGTGATGAAATACAATATTGTACATGACACATTGCAAGCTATGCCTGTATTATTATTGATTGATCTAAGGCTTAATCAGTATGAACGATAGTTAATCTAATGTGGAGTATCAGAAATAAGGAATACTTACAGTAATAATGTAGCATCAATCTTTCATAAAAATTATACAACCAGTGTATTATCAGTGTAAAGTGAGGGTCGTGCACCCAACACATTTCCAGCACTAGAGGAGTTTTTGACCATACCCATTATGTTTCATAATGACACCTATGCCTAGTGTTGAGCTCGGGTTGCCTAAAACACATGTATATTTATTTGCTATTCAGTAATCATTAATTATCGTTTTATAATTCGTAGCATATGTAACAGGCAGCAGAAAACGTGACAGCCCCACGGGGAATCGAACCCCGGCCCCTCCGCTCCGGAGTTGAGAATGCTACCGCTACACCACAGGGCTAGCTGCTTCTCACTGCTCTGCTACGGTACTTGAGCTACCACAGGTGGGCAATGCGCTCTCCACGCACGCTCGGGCTGCCCCGAGCGATACGTGCCCGCTACACATACACAACGTTTATCATCCAAATACAGTTTTAAGCACCCTGTCCGGGGTCATTTGTGAGGTTGATTACACGCCCGTTCTATCACAATGGCGTGACCAAGGTAAATAGACAGAGGTCCAGGATGATCTGTCTCAATGACAGGTTTCTCCACGAGTTGGACCAAAGGCGCAGCCGAGTGTAATATCACCAAGGTCTGGCCAACTCATGCAGAAACCAGGAGTTTAGACTGATTCGAGTGGATCTCTGTATATATTTTATGTGAATATCGATTAATTCCATTCAAAAATGACAATAAAAGATTGGTTTCAAAGTTGTATACCGTGGAGAATGGAGCCATGGAAAATGATATCCAATTTCTCCACGGGGGTGTGGAGAATGGGGGTGTGGAGAACGGCCCTTCTCATAGAAAACGATGGTGAAGTTGTTTCTCCACATGAAATAAACTGCAGATGCTGCAGAATCATGGTATCAGGAATTGAATATAAGGCAGGCAGAAAGGATACTGCAGTCTTTCTGTGTGCTGAAATTTCTAAAATGAAATTGAACGTGAGCAGACGATTCATGCGTGGACCTTGATTGCTGATTACTAATCGGCAACAACATTATACTCCACGTGTCCCCAATAGGCCTGTGTCCACTAGGACTTAGACTCTTTGGCGGCGACGAAACAGTTTTATCAGCGCCAAAACTTTTCTTCGGCGACAAAGCAGTGCAATAAATCCTAGTGGAAGCAGGCCTAAATAAGGACATTTGCTTTCCAGCACTCATGTTTGAGCATATCCCCTTAAGTTACCATAACTTACACAAGGTCTTCCTGGTATTATACTTAAACCAAGAGGATTAAGTGGCAGAAGAAGTTGTTGTATTATTATTCGCCCCTACATGTGCAGGCCATCGACCCCATGTGAACTTCGCCTATTGAGGTTTACAGAATTTATAATCTTACAATCAGTAGTCAATAACAACAGCGTCACGGGACACTATTGATCTTGGTTCGATCACCTACAGAGCTACTACCTGCCTTTTATTTGCACTGGTATAATTTTATAAGAAGGCCCTAGTAAACAAAGAAAATACGTTATTTAACATTTTATAATATTATATAACGTTTCTCTAATGCTCCTTACTATGGCATAACGTTATATAAATTTTTAAAAGTGTTTTTTGTTAGCTGGGGCATATGTTTTAGGATATTTAGCAAGGAAGTACCATTAAACCGTCTTCACATGATGATTCAAATCACAACTGATGTTTGCGTTAGATCATATTCCTATAGCGTTCTCTGGACGGTAACCGCATTATAACACATTGTAGTGGGTCGCCGCTGTACTATTTCTATGGAACCAGTTGGAGTTATATTTGGTATATGTGTTGTCGTGTATCCAGGCCGCACTCCTGTCTACTGCCGAGTATAAGGTTATATAAGCCCACCTGAGGAATGGTGGAGCGCGGCCTGGTTATGTGCATTGAGCCGTGACCGCCACGTGTCACCCGACATATCTCGGGTACGGTGTCGGCTCGGATGCACCGGCGCGTGGTTACCCGGAGTTCCTCGGGAACTCAAGTGTTTACGAGTAATGGAGAGAATTACATAACGACCAGTACATAAGACCTGGGGTTCTGCTAATCGAGGACCCAGTCTTGCTGCGCACTTCGGCCAGCTTGGCTGCTCCACAACAGAGCTTCCCCGAACTCTGTTGTACCTTTTAGGCCTAGTCCTGTCGCTGCTTCCACCTTGGTCACCCTGCGTCTTTCTCTGTTCCACCCTCTGGGGGAACTAGAGGAGATAGACGCACTGGTGTACAACTCCGGGTACAGAACTCCCTCTGGGGGAGTCTGATCCAAGTGGAGTTAACCAAGATGGAAGAGAGCCTTGGAACTCGGGAATTATGTACTAGACCGTGAGCGTATACCTCCTGTATGTTCATATGACCACTGGTGTTCAGAAGCCTATTTGATTATTGCTATCCGTCTGTATGATTACGAGCCGTATGTCAGAATGAATAAAGTGTAATTTCTGAACAACCCATTTTCGAATCTGGAGTTTTTCATAGCAGATGTCTATCTTAGAATAGCCAACAGCTACACTGGTGCCGTGACCACTTTGGGTAAGTATTGATTTACATTTATTTTTTTACTCTTCTTTCTGAAATTGAGAGGTAAGCTCTTATATGTTTGAACCAGAATTGGTAGGTTTCAAGGATAGCTATTACAGGTTGCTTTTGTGTGGTGAAGAGATGTCAGATACGGAGGTACCTCCCCCGTTGGTTACTAACCAAGGGGAGGGAATGCGTCCTAGATTACGATCTAGGGTGAGGTTTAATGCTAGGCAGAAGGTACATACTTTCAATCAGAGTAGGGAAATTGGACATGGAGGAGAGGAGGAGGCCCACGAGGTGAGATCTGAGGATTCACAAGGGGATCCTCCAGCAAAACGTCCAGCTCTAGAGTCAGATAGGGTTATGGAAGGACCTGTCCAGGTGGGGGACACCTCACGGGAGGATGTGACGCTTGGACAGGTGACCATGGAAGATGCTGGAGAGGATAGTGACTCTAGTATACCTAGTCTGGAGGGTACAGTAGCTATACCAGTGAGATGGGAACGTAGACCAGTACCCACTGTAGAAGCAGTGGGAGGGACTAGAGTGGTAGTCCCAGTTAGTCAGGAAGGAGTTGAGGTTGTCAAAAGAGACGACCTAGAGGAAACTCCTGAGGAAGGGGAAGAGACAGCTGAGGTAACCTCCAGGGGAGATGGAATCTCCAGAGGAGATAAGCTGTTCCCGGATCCTTTTAGGTTGACAATACCTGGTCTAGAGGTTCCGCCTTATGAGCCCAGGGAAAGGTTGAGCCTGGAGGACATAAGGACGCTCCGATTGAGAAACGAGCATGAGCATATGAAGGAAGGGATAAGGCTAGAGGAAGAATCCCTCAAGAAGCTGAAGGAAGAAAGGGAAGCTTTTGAAAAGAGTTTTTTGGCAAAAAGGTCAGGAAACATTGGGGAACATGCAGCTCAGATCAAACATCTGGAGCAGATTTCTGTCAATGTGGGTCTACTTGAGGGTACTGAAGTCAGACTGAAGTCTGAAACAGAAAAGCTAGTGGTGCGGAATAAAGAAATTAGTTCCGAGATTCTAGCAAGACAGTTACAAGTAGCGCAGTATGATGAGTTGTTGAAGAAGCAGGATAGTAAGCTGGGAGAGTTAGAGGCACTAGCTCAACAAGCTGAAAATCACATGATGAATAAGCTAGAACCAAAAGGGACGAAGGATATTGGGGACCCGGTGGGAAAGGCGCAGGAGGTGTCCAGAGATGAGACCTTTGTGACTGCCGACGAGCCCTCAGTAGTTATAGTCAATACGGTGGAGGAGGTAGTGAAACCACCTGTCACTGAGGATCTAGATAGTTCCATGGTGATACATACAGCAGATATGTTATCCAGTGTGAGTGGACACTCATCGATGCATGGCAGTAAGTTTGATAAGAATGAGGAGTTCATGTTAGAACTGTGTGGTAGAGTTGAAAAACTGTTTCAGGAAAAGTTAGATTGCTTTCTTGAAGAAACAGAATCGGTGAGTGTGGAGAATGACACTAAGGGAGTAAAAGGAGATGTTCCGGTAGCCCAGGCTACAGGGAACAAGCCTCCTGTGGGACCAGTTAACACTGCTCCAGCTCCAGGTGCTCATTCTACTCCAGCTCCGGGGACAAGGCAAGTTCCTACAGTTCCGGTAAATGTGTCTACAGTAGGCAGACCAGGTTTGCCCGGTGGAGCATACATGAATGCTCGGCCGCCAGGTCAAGGGAATCTGGCTGGGCCTAACACCTCCTACGGGGGATGGGGCAATGTGGGACCGGATAACTGTTATGGGAACGCGAGGCCTATGTTCAATATACCACCTCCCCCATTACCTGGCAGTCATGTAACTCCAGGAAGCATGTATACACCAAGGACCGGAGGTACTAACCAGAGTGGGACACCCTATCAACATAGGGGAAATATGTCAATGGAAGATGAGGCAGTGTTCCAGAGCAATCCAGCAATTAGAAGATTGGGGATTGATGCGGTACCGAATGACGTGGGGAACTTTAAGGCAGTGGACTATGCTTTGAGCCAGGCTGATATACCGTTGAGAACGGGGATGACACCTGTGAGGAAACAGGCGATCAAGATGAAGCAGTATGATGGCTCGGTTCCATGGAGAAAATGGTTCACACGATTTTCAGCAGATATGAGACATAATGGTTGGGAAGGCGATGAGTGCCTTGCAGCTTTGTCATGGTGTCTGCGGGATGGTCCTGGTGATCCCGCCCTAACAAGCTTTGAATTAAGCGGGGGAAGAACGTACAAGGGATTAGTGGAAACAGCTTCTTGGGCTTTAGGTTCCACATCCGGTGCGGATCCCGCATCTGAGCTAGAGGCAAGAGTTCAGAAGCCCGGTGAAGGGCACAGACAGTTTGGAATGGCTCTCAGAGTGCTAGCAGCAGAAGCATTTGCATCTATGAGTCCAAGTGATCCATGGCTGGTAAGGAAGTTGTCCAGCCTGTATATAGATGGACTTAAAGACGAAAGATTGTCGAGCGAGATTGCTTCACAGTGGAAGACCACTATGTCACTAGCAGATATCTTCGAGCTTACGGAAGATGCTCTGAGAAAGAGGAAGCTGTTGAAAACTGTAGAGGCAGCCCCTGTAGCAGTAATAGAGATGCCCGTAGAAGAGGTTGAACTGACTACAGAGGGAGTGCAAGAGGTGGCAGCAATAGATCCTAAATGGAAAGGACGTCGTTCTTTTTATGTAAGACGAAAGGTTCCAGGATCAGACGCTCAAGCGCCAGAGGAGGGTGCATTGAAGACCATGATCGGAAAAGTCATGGAGGAGCGTAGTAAGGCTGAGAAGGCTGAAAAGGTCGCAACTCGTGGTCGCGGTAAGGGGAAACCCAACAAAGACACGAAATGCTATAATTGTGGGAAGAAGGGTCACTTTGCAAGGACATGTTGGTCCAAGGATACTAAGAATGTATCATCGGTCGAGAAACAAAAAGACGGACCCTCTTCTGACCAAAGCCCACCACCGACGGAAAACTAACAGGGGTTGTTGTCGATGACAAGATAACAACCCCACCTGTGATTGTCAAAGGTACTATCAGGGGAGAATCAAAAGATTCCATTTCATGGGAACCGCTGGGGTTAGCCGCACCTGAGTCTGATCCGCCAGGTGGAGATGGGCCCCAGGGAACGGACGAGAAAGGTGTTGAAGATTTAGCTCATCTGGACACTGTCCGCAGAATTGAGTTGGCGGAAGAAGTAGAAAGGTTTTGTGCTTCGCGACTCAAACCCGATGATCCTATAGTTAAGTTTCTCAACTCGAGGGGATATGACTTGGGCGGTGAAGCTGGAATCCAGAGATTTGCCTTGCAACCTTCTCCTTTACAAGGGAAGAGATGGTACTTGCCTGTGCAGATTCAGGGCTGCTCGGGGGAATTTCTGATCGATACTGGAGCTAGTCACTCCATGATGGGTCACCATTTCTTCAAGAAGCTCGCAGGTCTGTCGACTAACCCTGTGGGGTCTGGGTCGGTCAGAAGTGCTGATGGGTCTCATAAGCGGACACATGGCAGACAGGTGATACCCTTTTGGGTGAATCAACATTCATTTGTTGTTTCAACAACTGTAGCTGAATTGACGGATGAGGGAATCTTGGGAGTAGATTTTTGTTCTCTGTATGGAGCGGTATTGGATAGTGTGACAGGGGAACTCACTCTTCAGTATCCACAAGAGATGAAGGTCCAGTGTGTACTCCGCCGGATTTCAGGCGTCTCGTCTGTCTCTCAGACAGTGCGAATTCCTCCCCGCCATGTGTGCAATGTAGTTGTATACTGCCGGGAAATGGAATTCGACCGCATGGGGGTGGTGGAACCGAATCAGCAGCATTTGGGTAAGCTGGGGTTGGTTTCCACCAGTGCCTTAGTGCAGAGTTCAAGACGAACAGTAGTACCAGTCAGTAATATGACTTTTCAGGATGTGTACCTGGAAAAAGGGACGACCTTTGGGGACGTAACATATGCTGACGTGGTAGGAAGAGCTGACTCACCAGAAGTAGAGTTAGCAGTAAAGAGAGCAGTGGAAATAGGAGCTTTGGATCCATCCGCTATGCCAGTGGTATTGCAAGACACTGGGGAGCAGGATAGGAAGGAAGGATATGGATTGCCACTGCATCTTTTACCGTTAGTGACAGATAGCCACTTGGAGACGGAAGAGGACAAACAGAGTCTGGCTCAGCTATTATGCGAGAATGCAGACTTGTTCTCCGCTCCAGGGGAGCAATTGGGTAGAACTGACCGAGTAACTCATCGGATAGACACCGGTTCTAGCTCACCATTGCGCTTGCCATACCGGCGCCTCCCGTTGTCTAAGAAGCAGGCATTGGAGGATGAGGTGGACAAGATGTTAGGGGAAGGGATAATAAGGCCCTCAGATAGTCCATGGGCTAGTCCGGTGGTAATGGTTACCAAAAAGGATGGCACCTGTCGGTTCTGTATAGATTACAGGAGACTAAATGGGATTACGAGGAAGAATGCCTACCCCTTGCCACGCATTGACGAAAGTCTGGATTCCTTGGGAGGTAATCACTGGTTTAGTACCTTAGATCTCCAGTCAGGGTACTGGCAGATTGGGATGCACCCAGAGGATAAGGAAAAGACAGCATTCACAACCCACAGGGGGTTGTTCGAGTTCAATGTAATGCCATTTGGCTTATGCAATGCTCCGGCTACTTTCGAGAATATGATGGAGACAATGCTAAGGGGATTGTTGTGGAAAAACTGTCTGGTTTATCTAGACGACATCATAGTTTTCGGGAAAACTCGGGAGGAGTGTCTATCGAATTTGACCATGGTGATGGATCGACTGAGATCCTATAACCTGAGACTGAAAGCTAAGAAATGCAAGTTCTTCAGGCAATCAGTGGAATATCTGGGCCGAATAGTCAGTGGCACGGGTATTTCGGCGGATCCAGGGAAATTGGAGGCAGTAGCTAGTTGGGCAACACCAAAGGACCAGAAAGAAGTGAGGTCATTTTTGGGTTTTTGCTCATACTACCGCGATTTCATTCCCGGATTTGCTGAGGTGTCGGCTCCTTTACAGGCGCTAGTAGTAGGAAAAAGGAAAGGAATGTTGAAGCTACCACCGTTTATTTGGACGGAATCAGCTGGACAGGCTTTTCAGAAGCTGAAGGAGTTATTCACGGTAACTCCTGTGCTGAGCTATCCTACTGAGGGTGATCAGTTCATCCTGGACACCGACGCTAGCAACGATAGCATAGGCGCTGTCTTATCCCAAGTGCAGGAGGGTAGGGAAGTGCCCTTGGCATTTGCTAGCAACAGCTTGAGTAAAACTCAACGCAATTATTGCACCACCAAGAGAGAGTTGTTGGCCATAGTAGTATACACAAAGAAATTCCGCCATTATTTGTATGGTGGGAATTTTATTCTACGAACAGACCATTCATCCTTGAAATGGCTCCTTAATTTCAAGGAGGCAGATGGGATGATGGGCAGATGGATCTCTGCGTTGTCTGAATTAGGGATAGAGAATACCCAGATTCAGCATCGGAGCGGAGTGAAGCACGTGAATGCGGATTGTTTGTCTAGGAGACCAATCCGAAGATGTGCAAGAATGGACTGTGAAGACTGTGGCATACATAACGCGTTGGTGGCGCCAATAATGAATTTTGATCCGGCCTGGGAAGAGAACTTGGTGTTTTGGTCGGCGGAGTCCATACTTGAAGCTCAGCAGGAGGACGATGGTATCAATATGATACGGAATCTGATCCTGGAGAGAGCTGCTCGTCCCGTCAGACCTGCTCTGTCATTAGAATGTGTGGAAGTAAGGAACTTGGTGGGCCAATGGTCGCAGTTGGTAGTGCGAGACGGCCTATTGTGTAGATGGAAAACTCTGGAGGGCAAAGCCAGAAGAAGGCTACAGATAGTCTTGCCAGCTTCTCTGAGATGGGAAGTATTCGAGTTTTTCCATGGTCATCAGACTTCCGCTCATTTTGGCAGGAAACGGACTTTGGACAAACTAGCGAGGAGATATTACTGGCCTGGGATGTCTAAGGACGTAATACGTTGGTTGAGTGAATGCCCGACGTGTTGCCTGGTGAAGCCGGGCCCTGGGAAAGGTAAAACATCTCTCAGACAAGAACTGTTCGGAGTCAGATTTGCGAGGATAGCCATTGATATAATCACTGGCTTCCAGACAACTCCAAACTCCAACGTGTGCATGATGGTGGTACAAGACTACTATACAAAGTACGTGAAGGTGATCCCAATGAAGGATCACACAGCATTAAGTTGCGCACAAGCTTTGGTTGAGGAGTGGGTACTAACATTTGGCGCACCTCTCATGTTACATTCAGACCAGGGTAGGGAGTTTGAATCGCGTCTCTTTCAGGGGATGCTGGAAGAATTGGCCATAGTTAAGACACGCACTAATCCGTACCGACCGCAGTCGGATGGGATGGTTGAGAGATTCAACCGCACGTTGATTCAAGGGCTGACCACACTGGTTAATTCTAATCAGGATGACTGGGACACGTTTTCCCAGTATGTGGCTCATGCATACAACGGTACGGTGCATGCTTCAACTGGCTGCACTCCTAACAGCTTGGTATTTGGATCTGAGATCATAATGCCTGCAGATTTGGTCTTTGGCAGTGTACTGCGGAGAAAGGATGTCCCATGCCGTGTAGCATTTGCGGAATCTCTGCGTAGAGAATTGCGGGAAGGCTATGCATTGGTGAGAGGCCATTTGAAGAAAGCGGCCATCCATCAGAAAGTAGGGTATGATACAGGCTTGAGAGAGAGGAAGTATGTAGTTGGACAGAAGGTGGTGAGATTGAAGCCACCTGTACATGGAAAAATCTCGAAAGGTTGGGATGGGCCATTTGAGGTGACAAAAGTAATATCGGATGTTACTGTGTTGTTGAAGAATGTGAAAGGCAAGATAGTTGCAGGCCATGTGGATCGCCTGAAGCCTTGGCTAGGTCGCCGGCCCGGCGATGAGAATGAGCCTTTGGTAGAAGTGCCAATGCCCCAACCCAGGTGGGTGCGTAAAACACAGGTTACGGCACCCCCGCCTACAAAGAAGACTAGAAAAGCAACGCCAGCTAGAAAAGTCGATGGTAGGAAGAAAAAGAAGAAGTTGGTTACTGAAAAGGGAACTAGGGAGGTTCCTACAGTAATTGAGAAGAAGAAACCCCAAGGACCCATACGTAGAAGTGCTCGTATAGCGGGTCGAGGTGCTGTTACGTAAGAGCGGCGGGGCTGGGTTTGTTTGTTGTGGTTACCCGAAATAGTTCGGGTCTCCAAGGACTTACCCGGTAAACCCCGGAAAGTTGCGTAACTGGTGCTAATTGTCAAAAACACAACGAGAAATACCGGATTTTATTCTTTAGTCTTTTGTGACGGGAATAATGGTGAAATTGACCAGTAGATGGCATTGGGGTACCCAACGTTCTGCTTTACTAAAGTTAGTTTTGAATGTTTACATGCTATGGTCTGTGAGTTGGTTTCCCATTTAGTACTTGTCGTGATGGTTTCGGATTAAAATCCAATCAAACCTAGTCAGTAATTTTTCTAAGGATAGATATGAGGATCCTAGTAAGAAATATTATGTAGAAAGTACGGGTGTAGAACTCGTTACAACAACATGAGAATGGGACTCATACGTATTCCGAATTTGTTCGGACAACCAAAGAAATTTACTTTGACACGTATTTTTTTATAATGTTTGTTTAAACAGCGTTCTGAAGGTTCATAAGCTACAAATAATACAGCCGTGACGAACTAAAGAATTGCTATTACTTGAAATGATGTGTAAAATACAATCCGAGAGAACCCGGCGAAGATTGCAACTACTACGCAGTTTACTCCGCCACCCGGTTTTCTTCGGATAATACCGGATAACTTCTTCGGGAAGGGCTATCCGGTACCCGTGATCCTTTGCGCTTGGATGCGCACGCATGCTGGTTTGGCGCGGAAAGCGTCAGTCCTGCACATACCGTTGGAGAGGGTGGATGCGAAGGCACCTCTCTCCGCGTATGTAAAACACCGGTTAGAACATCTACATGTGAGGGAGAGAGGAGACACTAAAGTGAGGTAGTACAGGAGGACACATTTGTAACAATTTTCCTGATTCTACTACTCATTTAAGCTCATTTTTAGAGTGGGCTCCTCTGGGCCGCCCTCTGTGTAGTTATCATGGCGGATAACTATCCGTCGGGGGACTCCCATAGAAGGAGTCACTCGACGGAAGTTACCCCTCTGTCGCAGGAACAGAGAGAATTGTTAGCTTTGGGGGACCTGGAGTCAACAGCTCCGGTCGAGTATGATCTTCCAAAACGATTTCGGGATGCAGATTTACCTAAATTTGTGTATCAACCACCGGCTAAGATGAAGAATAGGGGTGTGAGACGCCGAAATCACAGTAATATCTCGGAGATAAGGAGAACTGAAAAGGTTAAAACCACACAGTATCTCCTAGCTCGGGGAGAACATGTAAGGAAACTGGTGGATATGGGTTTATCAGTGGCGCAGGCTAGGGGGTTCGTGTCAGGGCCGGGGTTGAAAGGACTCGAGGCCGGGGGATTTCCCTTGTTCCAGGTTGGGAATATTGCGTCACCACCTTCTTCGGGAGTGACCCGGACTGACCCGAATATGCCCGGGATACCGGTGCACTCGGTCAGTGACATTCCAGTGGGCGCTCCGTGGGGTGCTATGTCGTATGACCGTGCGGATGGTTTACATCCGGTGCATGGTAACTTTGTACCCGATTGGAATGCCCCTACACAGTCAACTCCGGAACGTATTCCAAACATGGCAGTAATGCATTTAGCAGCTAAATTCGAGAAATTTAAGCCGGATGCAGTGATTCCCGGGAGTAGGATATGCAGGGGGGCATACATCCAAGAGTTGGACAAGTTCAACGAGAAGAAATGTACTAAACTATTCAGATCTCCTTCCGATAATTCTAAGTCCAGACCCTATGTAGGAGAGGTTACTGGGGAGATAGGGAGCCGAGCTAGGCTACCATCCTACGAAGATACAGAGAGAGATATGGAGTTCTGGTTAGAGCATACTAGTTCAGGGGCACATCAAGCGTACAAGTTCTGGGATGAGGTTATAAAGCAAAGTATGGGGACATACAGGGCTGCCGACCTCTCCAACGAGGATAGAGATCGGTTGAAATGGGCCTGGATGACATTTGTCCCGCCGGGTATGCCTACTTATAAACCTGGTAGAGGTTGGAGAATAGGTTCGGGGCAATGCCCATTCAATGAGTGTATGGATAGAAATCCAATAGCTGAGTATTTGGACCTGTACCAGTTCGCACGACATCTAGTGGAGTTCCACGCGCACTCCAAGATGATGTGGCAGTGCCGGGCCAAGTCTAATCGCTCAGTTAAATGTATGAAAGGTGGTGAACCTTTCAGCACATCTAGAAAGGGCTGTATGATAAGGCATTTAGTGGATGTACACCATATGAAGGCTGAAACTGCTATGTCCAATCTAGATATTCTCGAGAATAGTCCGGAGGCCTTAGGACTCACGGACAGAGAAAAGTGTGTAAGGGTACCACAGGGGTTGGCATACACCTTGGTGTTCAACCATAACCCGAGAAGGTTGTGGTTGAATCGAAA
The DNA here is from genome assembly GCA_947462335.1 of Harmothoe impar. Lineage (NCBI taxonomy): Eukaryota > Metazoa > Annelida > Polychaeta > Phyllodocida > Polynoidae > Harmothoe > Harmothoe impar. Next base: position 49,181,456 of record OX381710.1, read on the forward strand.
GGCGTGGCCATACTACATTCAGGACTTTCCGGAGAAAGCCTCTGATTATCGTAGTAAAATGGAGTTGGCCACTCCTCCTAAAGGTAGAATGCTGTCTGAAGGTAAAACTGTGGACCATGGAGTGTACACTCCTGTCTCGGTTACCTTAGGAGAGATGCGGACCACAGGTTCAGAGGAGTCCTCAGCTTCTGCTGGAATAGACTCATCACCTGACGGCCGATCGACCCCAACCAAAAGACGTGCTCCAGGGTCTTCCTGTGGGTTTAGTAGGAACACTACTGAATCCAACAAGGAGGGCTCTGGCGGATCATTACCGAGGGTTGCTGTTAGCCCAAGGCTAGCCATAGAGGAGAAAATGGTAAATGACCTGTTGGCTTCTCCTGTAGAGGAGGAGGATGACTGTGTATTTGTGGGAGAGGAGGTAATACCTCCTACCACAATCTCTGAAGCTAGAGGGAACCCGGGAGTATCAAGGAAGATATTAAAGACAGAAAATACTTCTACTGATAGTCAAGGGTATGTAACAGGGAAGATAGAGTCAGTAAGTGGGAAAGAGGATTCCAAATCTAAGATGACCTATAGAACGATTGATTTCCAATCTGAGGGGGATGATTGGGTGGACCAGAAATTCACCCCACCCACAGGCAGGGTTCAATCAAGTAAAACAGAGATGAGGAAGGAACAGGAGATTGGTCGTAGACTATCCTCCGTTCCATCACCATCTACCTGTATGGGGGATCTCTCACTAAACTCTCCATCAGCTGGAGTGGGTGAGGAAGATATCTCTTTGGAGTCGGTTCCTCTGCCTAAGCTGACTGGTGATATTGATCACCCTGAGAATATAAGTATCAGGAATCTTCTGAAAGAACAGTATGTCACTGGACTTAAAAGTTCATTTGACACACTGGATCTCGCTTGTCAACTAGCTCTGCAAGGAGCTAGGGCTCAAGCTGAGCAATTGGTAAAGGAAAGTCGTTTGGCCGAATTAGAGAAAGTGGAGACTGCTAAAGCAGAACTCCTATCTAAAATGTCCAAAATGACTGAGGAGAATGAAGCCCTCAAAAGACAGTTGGGACAACGAGATGACATGGTAGCAACCTCAAGCAGAATAGTAGATGATTTGAGATTGAATATTGAAAAATCTCGTATGGAAAGTCAATTTTTAATTGATGATCTCAAAGTCAAGTTGGATCGCAGTAAGGATATGGTCAGCTCTGCTGAACATAAGCTAACTGCTGCCAGGACTGAAATTAGTCTAAAAACCAAAATTATTCGGAAGTTAGAACACGAAATTGGTGGTCTAACAGAAGAATTTTCTAGCTATAGAAAGGAAGCTCAGCAGAACGATGACTTCTATGAAGAGTTGGCTGAGTTTTTCGAAGACTGCTATGAGATACCATTGTCAAGTTGGTACGACGAGAGTGTGTACAGGGTTGAACGGGGTTCTGCCCCTCTTCCCTTAGGATTTGACGGGGATGCATACGCACAAAGGTTGAGAGCCGACTCCAGGGCTAGTAATACCCCTAGGAGTCCTCCACCTCCATCTACAGAAGACGAGGCGCACCAGGCCGACTGCAGTTACGTGGCTGCCACCTCCATGGCCTGTGGGTCATCGGAGTTGGCTCCTGTGACGTCTGTTCCTAAGACGTCCGTGGCTGTGACGTCTGTTCCTAAGACGTCCGTGGCTGTGACGTCTGTTCCTAAGACGTCCGTGGCTGTGACGTCTGTTCCTGTGTCACCTGTCTCGGTGACATCTGTTGCTGTGACGTCTACCTCTGTGTCGTCTGATGCTAAGACGATGCAGTATACTACAATGGGGGTGGACACAACCGTGTCTTCCTTTGAGACTATGGATACTCCAGCCGGGGTGTCCACTCTAGCGAGGATGGTGGTGAATGAACTGCAGGCAGAGTCATATAACTCGACTCCTGTCTCAACACCAATACTCGATACCACCTCTTGTCAGTCACCTTACCAGATAACGGAAAGTGAGACTAGAGAGGCGGTTCAGATACTGATGGAGCTGAACGATGCAATTGCAGAGGCTGACCTACGTCTGTCTATCCGTGATGCTGAGGCGCTTATGGCTCCTGAAAACGAACTTGAACAATCCATGATGGTGGATCCTCCAATGGACCCACCTGTGACGACTGGTTCTATGTCTGGGAACCATCGTCCATCCACCCTGGACATTCCTGTATCCATGGCGAGTGTACCTATGGGTACTCAAGTGCATTTTCCTAACCCTGATGCTTTGCAGCTAGGGTCTGGGATGGACATATCCATTGAGATGAGTGACAATCGATCTAGTGAATGCATGTCTCCAGTGTCCAGAAATGAAGAACTTTTGCTGAGTGGCGAGTCATAAAAACATTCCCAGTTGCAGCATAGATGGAACCTCTACCATGTGTCGTCATCAAGGTTGAACTTTTGCAGTAGTGGGGTTATTAATACACCACGGACCGTATGATGCTTTATACCATAAACTATGGGTCACAGGATGACTATTATATACATATATATTTATAAAAGACTGAGATGACAAGAACAGTGGATCATTATCACCTATTTATGAAAAGACTTTGATATGATCTAGGTTTGCAGTTGTCGTCATATAAGAAACTGTTAAAACCATCACCAAAGAGTGTTCTAGTTTTGCCATAAGACAGTATTTGTAAAACGGGTTCTGTTTGATTTGATGACATGTGCTATAGGTATGATTATTGTATGCCGATTGTGATACTCTGAATTATCCGTCCAATAAGTAAAGGTATGAGGGACTGGATCCTGATGATACCTACTGAAAGGTTGCTTGACTGCATTCGTACTATGTGTAGATCTGTGGTAATAACATATCAATGAACCTGAGAAACGTAAAATTTATTCAGGTACTAGGAGTGGAAATTGCGTAAGTTGTTATGGAGATCCGTAGGCTCCCGTTGATTACTTTCAGAAGGAAGGTATCGAGTGAGGAGCCGGATCATTCTATTTTTCAGCTTGCTGCGTTTTTGATCTTTGAACTAAGTGTGGAGACTAATTCTCCCTGAAACGTTGAGATATGTTGCCATGACACTTGATCTGATTGCTTTCAGTATTCCTATATGGAGAGTGTCACTTGTGTTATTGTGTAGAGTACGCCGAAAAGGACACCTGGGTGACCATGGTGCATAAGGTTTTGGAGACCTTGATTGGATTGGAAACTGCATTTACCGGATCTACGCTATATGTTCATTTATTCCAAAAATATTGATCTTTCAAACCTTACTCTGGCACGTAAAGCGAGTGAGTCTATTCAAATAGACGGGTTGGGTCAAGGTTTACTATAAAGTCGACACTTGCCACCTTTTTGTTTTCCAATATGTCTTGTACTAAAAAAATTGGTAACTTTTAAGGAGAAGTGCTCATATTTGATCTGTATGTATACGATACCTGTTGTAACAAATCGTTTTCGATGAGACATGGTTAGTATGCGATAAATATGTCTTAAAGGTTTTATATATTTTTTTATGATATATAGTCAAGTTTGTTTTATAGGGCTTGACTGGCTGTGTGGAGTTTATCCTCTTAGTCCCATAAATCATGACTGTTATTGAAGGATGATACTCGATTATTGTGTAACTGGATCCTGATGGTTGATATGATTGACGTTAATATCAAGAAGGATGAATACATATCTATGATACCCAAGAAATATATTAGTGTTTCTGATAGAAAGAGTTACGCTTGCCTCCACTATGTATGTGTTTGGAGACAATATATTTGTTTTTTTGGGTTGTTTGGAGATAAAATTTGTCATTGTATCAAGGTAGTATAATAATACTGCACTTTGTGCTGCTATTTAGACGCTATGATATTGTCTGAAGGGGGGTAGTGTAGTGGGTCGCCGCTGTACTATTTCTATGGAACCAGTTGGAGTTATATTTGGTATATGTGTTGTCGTGTATCCAGGCCGCACTCCTGTCTACTGCCGAGTATAAGGTTATATAAGCCCACCTGAGGAATGGTGGAGCGCGGCCTGGTTATGTGCATTGAGCCGTGACCGCCACGTGTCACCCGACATATCTCGGGTACGGTGTCGGCTCGGATGCACCGGCGCGTGGTTACCCGGAGTTCCTCGGGAACTCAAGTGTTTACGAGTAATGGAGAGAATTACATAACGACCAGTACATAAGACCTGGGGTTCTGCTAATCGAGGACCCAGTCTTGCTGCGCACTTCGGCCAGCTTGGCTGCTCCACAACAGAGCTTCCCCGAACTCTGTTGTACCTTTTAGGCCTAGTCCTGTCGCTGCTTCCACCTTGGTCACCCTGCGTCTTTCTCTGTTCCACCCTCTGGGGGAACTAGAGGAGATAGACGCACTGGTGTACAACTCCGGGTACAGAACTCCCTCTGGGGGAGTCTGATCCAAGTGGAGTTAACCAAGATGGAAGAGAGCCTTGGAACTCGGGAATTATGTACTAGACCGTGAGCGTATACCTCCTGTATGTTCATATGACCACTGGTGTTCAGAAGCCTATTTGATTATTGCTATCCGTCTGTATGATTACGAGCCGTATGTCAGAATGAATAAAGTGTAATTTCTGAACAACCCATTTTCGAATCTGGAGTTTTTCATAGCAGATGTCTATCTTAGAATAGCCAACAGCTACAACATCTAGGTATAACTTGATAACTCGACTGCTTTTGGCAATTATCCCAAACATAAAAGGTAATGTGGCATATGACCCGGCATATGACTCTGCCTTTAAACTTAAGGGTGACTTAAAGGTCATATATACAGAGGTGACGAGTCATTTAGTATTATATATCGGGGTTGGGGGAGTATTTCCTTGACAAATACTGCCCCACCAGACTTGGATTTTGATAAATCTTGGTCCTTTGTTTAGTTCTGAAGCCCCTTATTTTAACCTACCCCGACACCATCTCGGACGTCCCTGACCGGCATCTCTCTGACACTAAAATGGGTTCACTTAAAGTTATCAGGTTTTACTGCGGGGGGAGGGGGGATCTAAAACATTTACTCTGAATAAACAGGAAACGCGAGTGGGAAAAAAGACTCGAAACACAGGGCGTTTTTCTGAATAAATCAGAAACTTCATAGGCCAATACTATAATGACGGTTGCTAGCTGAGTCAAATATCTAAATTCCCTTTCATGTCTGATAGAGCGCCCTGTAATACCAGCAGAGATAGTCTCATTATGGACACAATATTACTAACTTAGCTGCAATAATTTCACGAAGCAATAGTGGCTTTTATATGGCATTGGTCGTTTTTAGCCAGACAGAAGTGCACTTAGCTTCAGACTGACATATGATCTTGTGGAAAATTTTGCAGGGTCCTGGTTGTAGACATATATACCCTGGTAATAGAGAAGGCAATGGGACATACAGGGTAGTCGGTCAGACATGCCCTTATTAGGAAGGTTAGATATGCCCTTATTAGGAGAGTGTTTGCTCTGTGTACTTATCATCCCATCATCCCATCCATCCTTGTCTTAGTCCTGACCTCTACCACTCACCCCAGCCAAAATGGTTCTGTGTCCGTAAAATACCAACCATAGCAGTACTCCTTACTAGATCTCTTTTGTGAGGCTTAAACTTTGAGTTACCATTCTCATGGCGGGGTTCCAGATTTATGCCAGCTGGTTCAAGCTAAGTTCTCATTAACTGGGGAAGTCTAATTATGTGGGTTTAAGATGATACTACATATGATATGGTATACCAAATGTGGGCCAAAGGCAACAAAACTCCGACAGACATATTGAGACTGACGATTTACAAAGTGCAAATTATTTTAACTGTTTAATAACGCGAAAAGTGTCTGTTACATCGTATGAAAAAGAGCATTAAGGTTGATCGCTACTGTTAACTTTTCATCCTTAGAATTTCTTAATTCTTTAATGGGAAAAATAGAATTATGGCCTAAAGACATACCCCTAAATAAAGTTATGAAAAATTAGATGGTTTGAGGACAATTAATCATATTTAAAAACATCCATGAATATATTAAAAGATCAATTACTGACATATAAATAAATTTTGAATAATTATGCATGTAAAAGTCATACTCTAGTATGTGTACAGCAAGATGAGCACAAAAGGGATTTATGTGTGATTTACATCACAAATGACTCAGGATCTTTTGAGTGATTGCTTTGGTGATTGAATTGTATGGGCACTAATTACTGCCCATATAACTAGTGCCAACATCATTTCAATTACAGTCATGCATTCATAAATGTGTTCTTCAGTGAAAACTGATATCATTGGCTATGTGCATACTTGGGGGACAGGACCCAAAGAGTAATATGTAATAACCACATCTCATCTACCCGTAAGATCACTTTTGGAGTTCCCCAGGGATCAATCCTTGGGCCTCTACTATTCATTTGTTTTGTAAACAATCTTCCTACTGTGGTAAAAAATTGTTGTATGTTGATGTATGCCGATGATGTGGTTTTCTATGCTTCACATAAAAACAAGAACAGTGCCAATAAGCTCTTACAGGAAGATGCCACACTAGTATATAATTGGTTTACTGAAAGTGGCTTGTGTATAAACACGGATAAAACCAAGGTTATTTTATTTGGGAGGGACAGTTCTAGTGACCAACCTGTTATGGATGTAAAAATGGGGGGCCACACTTTAGGGATATGCACTGATTATGAGTATCTAGGGGTTAATTTAGACTGTCAACTGAACCTCAACAAAATGGTTTCCAGAACAGTAAGTTCAGCCTCAAATCGGTTGACTATGTTCGGCAAATTAAGGGACGGTATGTCCAAAAGGGTAGCAACACTTGTCTTCAAACAAACAATTGCGCCTGTATTGGAATACTGTGGTTATTTGTATAATGGTCTAACATTTACCCATCAGAAGAGATTACAACGTGTACAAAACAGATGTCTAAGAGTTTGCTTAAAAGTCAGGATAAAGTATAGTGTACTTAAGCTTCATTCGGAAACCAATGTCAATTTCTTAAGTGTTAGACATGATATCCAGCTCTTAATGCTTATCCATAAATATGTATATGGAGGCATGCATGACCCGCATAGTACGGGTATTATGCCAAAGACATCCCCTATAGGTGGACGTATTACAAGGTCAACTAACACAATGGAATTAACATACCCTGACTATAAGAAGCCTGGTTCAAGAAAGAGCCCCTTGTACAGAGGGGTACATATGTGGAACCAGCTAAGTCCCACCTGTAGAATGGACCAAAATGTAACAAGTTTCAAACGAGTAGCTATAAAAAATATTATAGCTAAATATATGTCCAGATGGTATCCTGGTGAAACTATGCCTGCTTAGTGAAGCATATTAGGCCATTCCATATGCAGTATATTATTGATCTACATCCTCAGTTCTAAGATAATATAATGACTAGTCATATGAGACTTAATACTTATTTTTGATACTAGTTATCTGATATTTGTATATTGAAGTTCATAACTACGACCATGTATGTTATTATAATTATATGATTACTGTATACTAGCAACAAAATTGTCATTATCATTATTGGAACATTGAATAGGAAACCAGCGGAAATGCACCGCAGGTCCTTGAAAATGTACTTTGACATGTAAGTGTACTTTCGAAGATGATTCAATCAAATAAATACACTTATAAACTCAAAAAAAAAAAGTGATGTGTCACACAACTTAAGCAGACACAACTTTGGTAGGCACAATTTTGGCAGACACAACTTCGGCTGACATCGCTGAACCAAAGGATAGGGATAGAAGTCCTTGAGGGTAAAAGTCGTAAGGGAGTAAAAGTCCTGAGGGTAGATGTCCAGGGGTTAAAAGTCCTAGGGGGTAGATGTCCTAAGGGGTAGATGTCCTAGGGGGTAGATGTCCTTGGGGGTAGATGTCCAGGGGGTTAATGGCAAGGGGTATAATTATTTCCGGGCGACACTTGTCCTAGATCCCACCAATCACCTTGGCAGAGGGGTGGGATACTCACTATTCTTTGTATAGAAGGTCAAACATGTAAGGCTAGAACGTATTTCAAAATGGGACTAGAATTCCTCGGGAAACGTCTGTGTGTATATGAGGCTCAGGATGTGAATCCTGAGTTAAAGAGCTATCATGATGTGCACAAATCCCCACCTAAGGATTCCAAGGTATTATCAAGAATTATCTCATATGTACATTTATCTGCCAAGTACAATTTTGTAGCATCACCTGCAACCACCTGCCCATTCTACTTGGGGGGCCGTCCATTAATTATGTACGCATGAGGGGGTGGAGGGGTCAAGCTAAATGCGTACAGGGGGTGGGTCCACCCCTTTTTAGCGAAAAAGCCCGCGCGTTACTATAGCTCAAAGGGGTCGGCCACACTCAATTTTAACTTGCCTGAGGAGGGACCAAAAAAATGTCGACCCCTCTTGTGGGGGGACCAAAACTATTTCGACCTGCTCACACGAAAATCCACCAACCCCCCCTGTTGTTAAAAAATGACCACTCCCTTAGGGGGTAAACTTCCTAAGGGGGTAGCTGTCCTAGGGGGTATATATCAAAGGGGGTAAATGGTAGGAGGTATATATGTCCCAGGGTAGATGTCTGGGGGGTACTTAGCCTGACACCCTAAAACAATATTATGATGTTCAGATGTTCATACATGGTTACTATAGGAAAGATAAGAGTGTAGGTTGGGCACACTGGGACTAGCTGGAAAGGGTGCGTTTACAAAAGGCATATGCGAAGCAAGCTTAGGCATAAATGCCTTTTGAGACTATGCGGTATAATGTTTTTTGTGAAGGCACTATTTTTAGTTGGTTCCTTCTTGCATAGGCTGGTGTGAAAGTCATCATCCGATAATCCTCATCACACATATTTCTCTGGGATGGGCTTATTGGGGAAAAAATCCATTGTTATTGTGTTCCCTTGGAATAGACAATGGTGTGACCCAGTTAGTATAGACGTGGTGCCTGTGGCTACTTCCTTGACACTCCTATATACACTTCTCCCTTATGATAAATAACTCACAAGTCATACAGAGTCCCCTCTGTTCCTACTCAAGTGTCTATGGTGATTCATATAGCTTTAAGAAACCGTCAGATGGGATGGGAGTGGTTTAGCATGGATTCATTTCCATTGGAACTGTCGCAAAAGAGACAAACTATGGCAGCTGATGAATAGTTTCTTGATACTTTAAAAGTAATCACCAGGACAAAGAATTAACCAGTATCTGCTGATACCAAATGATGCCATGAGCCGCATCCCGAAGCCACTGCCAGTAAAAAAAAACACTATACAGCATTTTATAACGTTATATGTGACGAAACCTGGGAAATCGTAACATTAGGGGGAATAGCCATAAATTCTCCAAACATGATACTGCAGGAGATATAGCTAAAATTGTGAAAATGACCTTGGACTAACTTTTTCCCAATGAATCTTTTGAAGTTATGATCAAAATTCTATTTTCATTCTAAATTGGTCTTATTTGGAATGCAAAAAGAATGTTTTTAGCCATTTTTAACCCATTTGTTGATATTTGGTTGCCATCAATTCATTCGTTTGGAATAAAAACTATCCCTATATCCAATTGCCCCATCCATGAGGATTTCAGAACTGAAAACAGAATGCCAATATTTCAATGTACAATAATATGCATTTATTGGTTTGATTTCTAATAATTATGATTTATATGGATTATTTGAAAATAGATTGATATGTCATCACATTGCAGTCTATTCTGAATTCCTACATATCCCTACCATCCCATGTTTGAGATGTCATTTCTCAGCAACTATTTCAAATATTTTGATGCTTGAAGCATCAAATTGTAGCTAAAGACATGAACTTGAATAAAGGTGTTTCCCCTAATGTCACGTTTTCCCACGTTTTGTCACATATAACGTTTCCCTAAGGCTCCTTACTATGGCAAAACGTTATATAACGTTTAAAACGTTATTTTGACGTGAAATAACGTTTTCTTGTAAGCTGGGTGAGTATTGTTTCTTTTTGGAATTTAATGTGTATGACCGTAATAATCAGTTTGATTAGGTGTGAGGATGTGTGGAGCTTGTGTTGAATGAATACATAACATCCTGAATCATTATAGAACACTTCTTATAAAGTTTAAATCAATCTACATGTAAGTTCTTGAAACATTGTACCACAAAAACCAGACGCTCACTAATTTACTTGGTAGTTATATTTACAACAATTTGTTTTCATTAAAGGGCGGCGGATCCAGGATTGTCTAGAGGGGGGGGGGCAAACCTGACCAACCTGGAGTCACTGTGTTTCCCACGAGCCAAGCGCATTAGCTAATATATACTTGGGGGGTTTGGGGGCATGCCCCCCAAGAAAATGTTGTTGATCTAAACTTGAAATGGTGCAGTCTCATGCATTTTAGGACACTGTATTTTAAGGCTCAGCCCCCTCCCGCCCCCCATCCAGATCAGAGGCCCTCAGTCAGGCCCTATGAATAATACTCCAAAATGTCTTTACCTCTTTACCTCTTTTCTTCTCCTTTCATTTCTCTTCTTCCTTTTTTTTTTTTTTTTTTGGGGGGGGGGCGGGGCAAGGCCCGTCGGGCCACCCCCTGGATCCACCAGTGGCCACCCAGTAAAAGAATTCCACAGAAATTGTCCTACATATCTACAGGAACATTTATATAGATCCGATTTACAGTAGAGAAATAGATGATTACAAAACAAATAGTGCTGTATTTCTGACTACAGGAATTATTCTAATAGGCCTGTAACTAGGGGGGTTGGTCGGTCCGTTGGGTGGAAGTGTGGCCTCTATCAGTCTGGCCACTTTGGGCTCAGATCAGTTTCAATGCAGGCTGCCCTATTTGGGCCCAGATCAGTTTTAAAGTGGGCTCCCTAATGTGGGCTGAGGTTGGGTTTGGACAGGGCAAACTGATCAAGTAGTTCTGATCACTGACTCTAGATGTCACTATTATACTATATGTTGAGAACAAAGCCAGATGAATAAGCCTTTAAACAATAAAGGTTAAAATGGTGTAGCATAGGAGACAATAAACAGATGATCTCACATTTTGGTGGACCTAAGGCAATAATAAAAGCGACCCAGGGACTTTTAGACAATATTGACAATAGGTTAAAGGGTCCAAAAAAGCGACTTTTCGAACTGTACCCCTTAGTTTCGGCGACTTTCCGACCTCAGGGGGCACCCATCTTCACCCCCATTTTGGAAATAAGGTAGACTACACATTTAAATAAATAAATTGACTAACACTGAACTCATGCTTTGTGTAGGTAGGAACTATGGATGATTTGAAGGCCAATGTTCACCTAGACTAAATCAGTGTGACTTATCTAAGCAGCATCATGGATTAAACCTGATGATAGCAGGACCTAGGATATCTTATTCTACAATAATATGGAAATATCAGGGAATGATTGAATAAAATCTGAAAATTGCAGGTGGCGCTGTGGCATCAAATTAGGCAGCCCATAAAAAAGGGATATCTGAGCCCAAAGTGGGCAGCCCATCCTAAAACCAACCTGATTCCAACTAGGTTAGCCCACTTGGGGCCACATCGGCAAACACAGTGTGTTTGCTACTAGGGTAGTTATGGGCCTGAATGTGATCAGTTAGTGCATGTCTTGTTACGACAGTAAACACTGGTAAAAACAACAGTTGATTTATAACTATTTGGTAAGGACATTCTGACATGCATTGCATCATTCAATATCTCAATATCCTTGTTTTTATTTACGAGGTCTCTATTTATCTTGAAATAATGACCTTTATATTAATCATGGCGAATGTTTGGGTATATGGAAGTTAAACAAATAAACACCTTGAAGAGTCAATGCTATCATGTATACAGTGGTATACACATCGTGTCTTAGCATCGTACCCTCATCATAGAGATCATTGACAAATAGCAATGATCTACAAGGTAGCTTGACCCAGAGCAGACCACGTACATTGAGATGTTCACCTTAATTGTGAACTCTATTCATATGTGGTATTGTCTCCATTTATCCTTTGCTGGAAAGAGAAACACTTCTTTTTTCTGCAATACACAAAAAGAGGGCGTATCGTGCATGAATCACTACAGAATTGAGGTGGAGTTCTCAAGGTAGCTGGTGGACTCTAGGTTAAGCTACCCTGCATGTTCTTTGTAAACTCCCTGTTTTTTTAAATAAACAAGTTGTGAAGTTTATTAGCTCTGTAAAAGGTGTAGAGTGCAACTGGGAGGAATAATACTGTTTCTAATTATTCTTGATACGTCTTCAGAGTTGACATGAAACTTAAACTAATTTCGACCAGGGTCAGAATTGGCACAAAATCGAATTATTACTGGTCACTGTTTGTATGTACTAGCAGTTGCCAGAAATATCCACTTGCCAATAATGCCTTGTGCTTATCACACTGAAATCCAAGGCCTGTATAAAGGTAGGCCCAGTCAGTGTTGATGACTGACGACTTGGGGCTGTCACCTAGGTCAACATAGGATCCATCGCATTTATAAGCGCCACACTCCACTAGTAGGGAATCCTTTGAAAAAAAATGTTGCTCTAAAACTATTTACAGGTATTTTGTTGTAAAGTATCACAAGGTATTTTTGCAAGACCTTTTTTTTGTGTAGATTAAAAAGAAAAGATGAGAAATGAACATTAGGGGTTCAAATCTCCCTAGAACATAACTTCTGACATAGAGAAGCTGAATTACTGTTTATCATTCTATATAGTCAAGCAATACCTTAAAAGGCCTCATCACATCGTCACGAAGTGTCCTTGTGGTAACCACAGTAGGGCTCATTGGTTACCATCATTACAAAATTTAGAAACCTTGAAAACATTCGTATTCATGTGTAATGGTGGTATACCGATGCAGAACTAGCCACCATTTCTACATTCTGTCATTGTGTTGCAATTGGTGCAACACAAGTCAGAGCATCAAAGATGGCGGATGGTAGGTTGAATGGAGGATACTGTGTCTCCCTTTGAGAAAGTTAAAATATCCCATCCGATACAACACTTTCACGATTTCACTCCTTAGGCACTAGCCCAGTGCAGCACCTGTATGCCAATTTCATATTCTCATGTCATTGGGCCAGTGGTTAAGGCCCAAATTACATGTGTATTTCAAGGCCAGCCGTTAAAGGGTTAATTGCTTATGATCATCATCTGTAAGTTTAAGCGTTCCCAAGTAACAAGAAATAAGGCAATCTTGCCTTTTCTGTTGGAGCAATAATAACAACACCACCATCTTTGATTCTCTGACCACGCAGACTGGGGGATTTCATTCCTGAGAGTGATGAGTATATGAATGCAGCCCTGATGATTTTTAAGAAATATGTTGCCATTCTTCTAGACTCTTCTAGAAGGTATTTAAAGCTGGGCCGTCAGGGAATAAGTTCAGCATTTTCCATACATAGACTAAAATAACAGTTCCACCAGAGGGCAGCAGTGTTTGGACAGGGGACCATGATGATTGTCCAGCTACAACATATTCACCCTATCATGTGCCTGTAAGAGCTGAGCTCCCAGTCCTTAAGAGCCCTCTTGTGAATGAAAACTGAACTATATCCAAAAGTGATTTTGGTCTCACTTCAACCATGATGGTCTCACTTCAACAATGACGGTCAAGCTTTAAGGAACAGTGGTTACTGGAAGTTGGGCAAATTCACACTTTATTCGTGACTCAATTGCTAAGAATTAGACTATAAAAGTTACACATATAGAATGTGTATTGTGTCCACTATATCAACCTAGTGCCTCTATATGGTTACCCGTATCTTTGACCATGTCGCCGTGTCGATTAGCAAAAGGGGCATGTCGTTGTGTCGATTTTTATCCTATACAATGAGTATACATTCTACTCGATTTTCCCATGTCCGTCGATTTTTGAAGGGGTCCTGTCACCCGTGTCGATTTTTAAAAGGCCCTTAAAGGGCCGTGTCGCCGTGTCGCCCGTGTCGAATTTTACCCATGGAGAGGCACAACCTAAGAAATGGTGCGTTTATATTAGAGTTAACACTTCTATTCCCCCAGAAGCAAAGACCATGTCTGCTCAGTGGGTAGTGCGGCCCAGCCCACTGATCTTCTTAGCAGCACCAACAAATAAAATGTGTGATTCTATTAAAAAAGGATATGCAGATTAAGGCATTGACCTAACAATATAGAAAGAAGGAGATTGGATGTTTCCAACAAGGTTGGACACATGGTAATTAACATAACACAACAGGTAAGAGAACGCAATACAGAATGCTCTTCTTTAACACTGTGACGGATTGGGATCAGCCAAAGGGCCTGCTCGCCGAGCTACCTACTATTAGCTGTGCGATCACAAAGTGGCATTGCTCCTAGCAGTGGGGCCGATGTTCAGCTTTCTGTGCACCCGAGATACACTTGCAGTAATGAACCCCAGATACACAACAATCTGACCAAGCAGGACGCAGCACCTGCTGCAGCAGATGCACCTGCTTCTTTCCAAGATGGCTGACCTGGAAGTGTATCTGGGATACACTAGGGGATGGAAGTGTATTTGGGATACACTAGGGAATGGAAGTGTAACTGGGATACACTTGGGGGACAGAAGTGTATCTGGTATACACTATAGGGGAGTAAGTGTATCTGGGATAGACTTGGATATGAAAGTGTATCTGGGATACACTTAGGGAATGGAAGTGTATCTGGGATACACTTGGGGATACACTTTGGGATACACTTGGGGGACAGAAGTGTATCTGGGATACACTATCAGAGGGAAGTGGAGTTTAGGGGTTTATGGGGGGACACTAGAGAAATCTTTATTGATCGCTCATAACACTTAATTAAATACAGATTGTCATGATCTACCCAAGATCTTACAAGACTGAGAAGACAATACATAATTGATCACTTTATATGATTCAGGAACTTACTGCTCTAGTATTATACCAGATAGACATCAGTCTGTGTATTCTTAATGAATGTATCCCAGATACACTTCTGTCCTCTTTAGTGTATCCCAGATACAATTCTATCCCTTAGTGTATCCCAGATACACTTCAGTTGCCAAATGTATCCAAGATACACTTCCATCCCCTAGTGTATCCCAGGTACACTATCTCCCCTATTGTATCCCAGATACACTTCCAAGTCAGCCATCTTGGAAAGCAGCAGATGCATCTGCTGCAGCAGGTGCCAGCTTCTGATTGGTCAGTTTCTTATATATCTGAGATATTCTGAGATACACTTCTATAAGTGTACCTCAGATGAACATAAAGCTGAAAATCGGCCCCACTGCTATCTGCTACAGAAATGATAACATATCGTAGGTTTCGCCTGATAGTTGTTTAATCATATGGAATCTACCCACTTCTAGTAGAGAAAAGGTACTATATTTCACAATAGTATTGTAGTAAGATGTACGTGCACTATCACTACATGTGCACACTGCTCATCCAAGAGTTGTGAACACTTTATACACACATTATGGTTTTCAGTGCAGTGCTCCAACAGAGTGTAAACACCGAAGTAGGATTAAACAATGTAGACAGAGGGCCTATATGTTCTTTCTCGAAATATCGTTTCAATGTGAACACCCGGGGTGTGGACAATCATGCATGTAGGCCTCCATTGAAGTCCACACTTGATTATACTTGGTGTCCGCGCTATTGCCAATACCAACAAAGGTTGCCTGGTTTTTATAAACATAATAGGCTATAATACTCATGGGCAAAAGATCACGTTATTCAGTGTGGCAGAGACTGTGTAAGATACGTATTATTTTGCGGCAACTTTGGAGGCACATAAATAAAGGAAGATCGCATCGGAGACGTGAATTTTCTGAAGGCCTAGATTGTCCCCTCTTAGTCTTACATAGGTAAACAACAACACTACCTGGTCCTGCCAGAAGGCTAAATTGCCAATCTTTAGATGTACATGTGTCACATAATACTTCAGTGACTAATTTCATTATAATATTAAATATTTCTTAAAATCATATAATTTACAAATGTTGGCTATGAGATTCAATGTAACGATGCCATGTCTGGCAGTGGTATCATAATTATTCTGATTGCTCTTTCATTTTCTCTGCTGCTCTGGTGTCCACGTAATATTGACCCACGTTAGACCTTCTAGATAATCCCAACAGCATGAGTATAGTGTATTGCCAGCCCTGGGTATGTCCCGGTTTCTTCCCAACCCAAGCTGAGCCTCAGGATGTCAATACTTTCGAACTGTAAGGCGAACCGGAATTTGTGAGGAAACATGGTATATCTAAGAGTAGTGGTACTCATGAACGTTGCTCACCAGCACAAAAGTGCCTCTAATACTCAAGTCACTTTGATACGTTTTAATATAATTTCTAGAAAAAGTTTAGAATTAACACACCAAAACCCTTCCCTAAAGTTTGTCTGTATAGTTAGAAGTCTAAATTTCCTATCAGTATGTTACCTGAAACACACCTTTTTCTGTGAGGTAGGAGTGTCGGCAGTGGTACCAGCCTCACCTTGAGCAGATCGGGAGATAACGGTAAGTGGGTGAGGTGTACCTCATGTATTATGGTGTAGTGCATGGGCACCTTAGCTTACCTCTACCTGTCGGTGCTATATATACATACCAGTGTATACCAAGGAGAGTTCTTTGCAAATGGCTACAAGACTTACAAAACAAGGCCACTTAGGGAGTGGTCATTTCTTAACAACAGGGGGGATTGGTGGATTTGGGGGGGGGGGAGGGGGCAAATAAATTTGGACCCTTGAAGGGGAGAGACCAACAAAATGGGGGGGGGGGGCTAAAAATAGTCCACCCCTTTTCAGTGAAAAGGCCCAAGTATTACTAAAGCTCAAAGGGGTCAGCCGCGCTCAATTTCAACCTGCCTGAGGGGGGGGGGACCAAAACATTTTTGATCCCTCCGACGAGAGGACCCAAAAAAGTTCACCATGCCTGCGTGAAAATCCACCGACCCCCCTCTGTTGTTAAAAAATGACCACTCCTTTACTCCAAAGACCCCAGTATACATGCAGTGTAAAAAGGTGAACGCCGTCTGTTTGTATTTACAGTGGGAGGGGTGGCTCAAATAGGCGATTATGTCATTTTGTCCCAAAGTTATGTACTCTTTCTCTCACTTAGCAAACAACATCGCAAGTTATTTAGGTATACAATTATTTGTTGGGTAGCTATAGACTAGAAGAACCACTTACAACCACAAAACGAATGGGGACAACATTAGGACCACTCTGTTTACGTGTAGTCCGATTAAGTATATAAACCCTTATTGTAAAGTAGGGACAAGAAGTCTTTTCCCGTTTTTTCCCTAAATAAACCCGCTCCCCATGCATGTTTCATCGCATTAATTTAATGTGTTCTCTCAGTCATATATTATTGTAAGAAATGAGGGTATATTTTACAGCAATACTCATCCATCCGTGTGGACTGGTGGAGCTTATAGGGTCATTTTATTTGTAAACACACATCGGAAGTGTAATGGTTATGGTCCGGGGTTTATGGGGGGGGGGCTCTTTTTAAAAAAAATGATAACCCTTTATTCATATCTTTATAAGGATATAAGATGTTCAATATTAAAGGCACCCTTATTGCATCTCACGCTGGCTTAGTCACAAATGGTGCCCCTATAACTTGAATCTGCCAATACGAAATAAATGGTAAGGAAAACAAACAAACGCAAACTTTCAATAAGGCCTCCTGGGACCTCTACCCAGTAAACAAAAAAACGTTTTACAACATTTCATAACATTATATGACGTTAAATAACGTTTCTCTTATTTTATTAGCTGGGTAGTCACCAACACAGTGCCAGTAAGTAACCCACCGGCACTCCATTCGTGCATTAATTACATGTACACCAACCCTTAATCAAGATCATATGGTCCGTCTGATGCATGAATGCAGTATGTGACGAGTTACTCGCCAGGGCTGCATTCATGCATCTAGGCAGCCAGGCACAAATCGGATTCGCCTCAATGATCATCATATCCACCTCCCCTCGTGCACATCCCTAATGATATTGTGATAAGTAGCATTATACGTCCATGATAATACCAGGAGGAGAGGGGGCGTGGTCTGTAGCCCCCCGCACGACTAGCTCACAGGCGAACTGAGACAGAAAGGGGACCATTCGTAAAACACGCCAAGATTTCACACATGTACACAGCGAGTCAAAACAAAGCCTGTTATTGTTTTAACTCATCTAGCCAAAATAGATTCGGCTGATAACATCTCAAAAATGTTGTAGTAGTATAGAAATACTGAAATTTGCCATCTTCGCCTAAGTACGGGCACTTCGCCTTAGGATGCATGGGCAGTGGGGAAGTGCCTTTGATGTATACATGTAAGTATACATATTTTATACACTTGTGGAAGGGTTCCAAATGTGATTACGTCATTTGTGAAAGTTCCCAGTATTATATGTTCTGGAACTCTGACAGTATCCGGGTTACTGCTAAGCATTCGGATAACAATCAGCATTATAGGACGTTTAGAAACCCGGGGGGGGCACTCAGTATAGGAATGGGTACCAACTGCGGTAACCACCCTGAAGAGCTGTCGCTGTGCGCGCGCCGAAGCAAGAAAAAAGGGGGGCTGTTAATCACATAAAAGTAGAAAAATTAGGGGCTGTCAATGACTGGAAAGTACTAAATCAGAGGCTGTCATAATTGAAATAGAAAAAATGAACCCTTGAATCTCATACATGACTTAAGTAATCTATATAATTCCAAAATAACCTCATTATAAATGGAAGACGTGGGCTGTCAGCTAACCTTTTAGAAAATAAGGGGCGTAAAAAAAATGCACATTTTCGAGGGGCTGTCAAATGATCAAATAGGGGGGGCTGTAGTTGGTACCTAGCATCAAAGAGTGACTGCCCCCCCCCCCCCCCCGGGTTAGAAACACACGGGTGGTATGTTGCTGTCCATCAATCCTAGATTATGGAAAGGCACACACAGGTTACAACAATGTAAACATTACATAGATATTTAATTAGTATGTTTTACCAAAATATTGAAAATCTGTGGTTAGTTGCTAACCATTAAATTAGCATCAAAATAGGCATAGATTATCAGATTTCTTCGAAGATATCTTTCAAGCAAGTGCACATATATTGAGCGTATTTGAAATGGGGGAGAAGCTCACCAAATGGCGTACTCAATACGCTACTTCTCTAGTCTAAAGTTAAATGGTGTCTATTAGAAGTATACATCGCTGGAATTAAGCTGCGTGTGGGTATATTAGTGGTATATTAGTCTTTATGGTCTGATTACTTCTGTACATCTGACAGGTAAAGCCCTTGGTAACCCACTGGAGTAATACACAGAGCGTGACGCGTAAGGAAGTAAGCAATCAGTGTCATATTATGAATTAATGTATACGTAACTATATCAACAGTGAGGAATATTTCCATTGTGTGTGCCAAGGTGCATGCAGAGGGCGGTCAGCTGGCAAAAGAATCGTATGAGGCAATCAGATGGGCCGATTAAAATAATGTAAGGAGCTTTTCTGCACATAGCACGTGTCCGAACGCCGCCTAAAACCCACTATAAAACGTAATGCTCGCCCTGCCAGTGGGGGTGGGGGCGACGGGGGTAGGGGAGGGGCGTGCCTGGGCCCAGGGTTCCGACCACTCACAGTGCCGTGTGCTTGCCCGTCGCCGCCCTCCCTTACCATCCCCTTAGCTAGTACAGCACACATGCCTCGTCCGGGCCTCGTCTCAATCTCTTTATTGGATTAGTTTCTACAGGCAGTGGACGAGCTGGGACCAGCGTGGTTGTACTTCAGCAGTGCCAGCAGTGGAAAATTTCCAGCCTCTGATATTTTGTTGTCAGGAGCGGGATTGACGCTCACTCACTCATCGCCGGTCGTCGCAACTGGACCAGCATCGAGGGAGCTCTACACAATCTATCTACCTATAGCATTTGGAGACTATATCTACCATCACTAAACCATCTCTGTACATTCAACATTGGGACTACTCTCAACTCACGCCAACCAACTGTGTTCTACTAGCCGGACGGCGGTGCCGGTGCGTTCATTCATTCATTCATTGAGA
Organism: Harmothoe impar; assembly: GCA_947462335.1. NCBI lineage: Eukaryota > Metazoa > Annelida > Polychaeta > Phyllodocida > Polynoidae > Harmothoe > Harmothoe impar. Next base: position 49,201,456 of record OX381710.1, read on the forward strand.
CGCCGGCCGGTGTTTGCTCGTTCAGGCCCCGGATTGAAGAGAGGAGAGTGAGTGACCAGCGGTTGGAGAGTGACCAGCGTCTGGTCGTTGAAGGTCTCAGCACCTGGACCTACCTGCGTGCAGTTTGCCCCAGCAACCGACCAGGCCACATCTGTCCACACACCTTGAATATCTATCTCCCAGATTACTACAGCCACACCCTTACTAATACAGACTCTAAAAGGAGGACATCTCCCCACCACCACCACACGGATCTTTCCAGAAATCAAAGAAAGGAGGGCAGAAGTCTACATCCTAAAGGTAGCGTCCACCACCATCAAGCATGGTGTCCCCTCAACCTGGTAAAACGGGTGACCCCAAGTCGCCCACGTTAGACGCTAATCAGACGGACGTGATGCTGACTGGAGGAGGCCCCACGGCCGCCGAGACGAAGGTGTCGCTGGTATGCAGCCAGAAAGCCGGCGCCATCGACACCTCCAGTACCACCACTGATGACAGCGAGGCCTCCCCCAAAAGGGAGACTTGGGCCAGGAAGATCGACTTCCTCCTGGCGTGTATCGGCTTCTCTGTAGGGCTCGGCAACGTCTGGAGATTCCCCTACCTGTGCTACAAGAATGGAGGAGGTGGGTGCCTTTAGTTATTTAATCATAATAGTGTCTGTTTCTGTATAATGGTTATACACGTGGTCTTAAATAGAGAATGTAGAATGTACTTTCACTTCCTGATGGCAACATGCGATCTGTATACGGTCTACCTTTTTGGAAATGCTGCCTCTATATTCTAGACAAGAGAGAACAATGTTTGAACACCGCTGGCTTATATCAAATAGGCTATAGTCGCCAGCACCGCCGCAGGGCTAGCTTTTATTTATTGCCTGCCACCCCGACCCCTCTCCCCTTTTCTGCCTTCCCATGCAGTTCTCCCGCCCCCCACCCGCCCTCCCATATCATTGATGATTGGTATATGGAGAGAGAAAGACGCCTGACTCATCGGCTCACGCTGTATTTTTTTAGAAATCGTGGTCCATGTATTGTTCCCGGTCTGTACACTCAGACAGCATCCCTTTTCCGGCGAATTTTGGTTGAGAAATACCCCCAATTTATGCGACAAACTCAAGACTCTTTGCATTGAAAATTAATCCCTTTTATTAAAGTAAAAAAAAAAAGGAAATTTATATCCTGGTGAAAAACTGTCCTTCCTTGGCGTTTTCCGAACGTGGATGGTGGTAGTTTCAGCCTTGAAGTGCGGTGTTTTTCTTAAGCTAGCTCAGGCAGGGCGAGGTGCTGTGATTATGTATGCAGAATGTAATATATGCTAATAAATCAACTGGCCATAACTGGCGTAAGCCGGGGTAAGGGCGGCGTAGACAGTAGGACTTTAGTGGCGTTATTCATGGTTTAAGCCTCTGTGTGGTTTGTGTGTGCATGAGTTGGCGGAGCTGGTTTTGTCTTTTTGAGAAGAAACCAGTCAGTTTCTATTTCTGGTACACAGAAAAAATCCAGAGTCGGCAAACCTGGCACTGCCTTGTCAATTTGACAAGGAGAGGGGCTGGCAAGCAAAACTCTTCAGTAAGAAGACCCATCTAGAGCTACCTGGCATATGCCAGCCCTAAACTTGTCTAGAAGTGATTCACCATTCTCCCTGCAGGTGGCCATTACCTAGCATAAATGTGTACCCTTGGGAACAAATTGATTAATTCCTATGTTGATATAATACTGAGTATTACAATACATATATGTTAATATGGAGGATTATATGAAGTATCTAGGGAAAAAGTAAGATAATGTAAAGAATGCATACTTTTGACAACATTTAAAAAATAGAGCACATGTGTAGAAGGAAGACACCTCTTTTGTGTCTTTCACCAGGGCACAAGTAGGTGCATGCACCTTATATTGGTATCATACACACACAAGCCTATAGTCCATAGCTGGAGAGTAGCCTATTCTCAGTAAAGACTTGGTGATACATTATGTGAATCCTTGGTGGCACTAGTGTATTAAATATCACCTCTATATGTGGTTATGTATTTAAACAAATTGATAAAATAATTTTGTCATCTGGAACCAGATCAAACTCATACATTTGAAACCCTAGACCTACCACCATTATGCAATGACCAGCACCAGCTGTGGCTAATCTAGGCCTGCATCAACTATCTTAGTTTGACGACCTTGACAAGTCTAGGGTTGTCTTGTGGGATGGTAACTTGGCAGGTTGTCAATTTGACGAGTTGAAGCTAGTTGATTCTATGCTGTTCACTTAGAAGACCCTAGGGTCGTCCTATAGGACGACCTTACAGACTCCAGAGCTGTCCAGAGTTTTTCAGTGTAGGCTTGTTGGTATCTGAAACTGAAAGATATATATTAGCCTTGGGCTAAGAGGACAAGCCGGGATGGTATCTGTACGTGAGACTAGTCTAAATCCCGCAGATTCTTTCATGTTCTATCAGATTCCAGACAGGACACCCAAGGAGCTTGGCCCAGGTGGGATGGCCCTTTAAGCCCTGTGTCCTACCACTGGACCCCCTCCTCTGGATGGAGGCAGCCATCTTATAGGACACCAAATCTCGTGCCCATTCTCATCCTAGGAGTGAGATTTCATGAGATTCCCATTGTCCCTGGCCAGCTTATCAGTGTTATTTTAGGGTAGATAGTGGAGATAAGGGCCAAGCTGTGAGAGATAAGGGCTGCACAGGTGTGAAGTAGCTCCACTCAGTCATGGTTCAGTGACTCTCCCTTCACTCTCCACACAGATGTTTGGCCACTCTCCAAGCAGAATTCAATTATTTAATTCTTATTTATTTCAGTTTTATGATAAGAAATTCAAAAATCTGAATTGGTAGATGCATACAATATGATATTCAGATACCATGCATGCAAAAACCATACATTAATTGATAAAAGATACACTGTGAGAAGTAGTCAAAGTAGACTATACAAAGAGGTCCAGTAGATGGTTGTCCTACCATTTAGATCTGCTGTGTGCCAGTAGGTGGCAGCACCCCACAACGTGTTAGAGCCTATATTCTCATTGGTCCTACATGTACAATAAAGGGTAGGCCTGAGCCGCATCAGTATCAACTATACCTTATATAACTTAAAGTAGGGGCAAGAGGTATAAAGAGGAATGTGGGAGGTAACTGGAGCAGCAGGTAAAAATCTGGCAGATGTCCAGATGCGTAATTCTCAGATAAGGTGTTTAGTGCAGGCGGCAAGCAAAGGGCATCAATCAAATATAATAATTAGCACGGAAGGCAGCACAATTTACCAATCAAGTATTTGATACCACAATATAATTTACCAATCGAGTATGATATTAGCACAGGAAGCAGTATTATTTACCAATCAGGAATGATAGCACAGAGTTATTACATTGAATCTACCAATCAAGAATGTTTATACTCAACAGCAATAAAGTCGCATCACTGCCACTAGGTACCAACCATGCAGGAAATGCAGAGTTTCATGCTATCTCAGTAGAGGTGTCTAGTGTCGGTACTGCAGCTTTAATAAGTGTGATTATACGAGGTCAGCCTGTCTGTAGACTTGGCACACAGACTGTGTGTGACCTAGGTGCTGTATTAGTTCTGGTGCTGGAGATGGGATTTGGTGACTATTAACCTCTATATTAAATCATGCTGATATATGTATAACACTCCGCAGTAAATTTAGGGAGTGGATTTCACACTTTTAAGGTAGGTTATGGTAGTATCGGTATAGTATTGGATGCTTCATGATGAACAGATGTCACAGACACTCAGCCGTACTTCACTCTCTCACTGTGACTTAGAATGCACTTGTAGCTTGTGGACACAAGTGCAATGCAATTTGTAAAGGGAGATATTTTGTAATAACCAGATTAATGGATCAGGTGTCCATGAGTATAGACCAATTGCTACTTACAAGGTATTATATCAGCACGGCATGATACTGTGTTTATTACTAACTTTGTAGCTAAAACTGACACCCAGAGTGCGATGTATGCCGGGGCTGGATCTGGCCCTAAACAACACGTAGCACCACCAGACTATTGTGTCTGAGCAATGCCGAGTACCCGGCCCCACTTCCTCCTCCCTCTCTTTCTCTCTCTCTCTCTCTTTTTGCCTAGATACATCACAGCTGACACAGGTGATATTGACAGGCATCAAGTACGCACAGTGACGCATACCATCTTACATCTTAAGACGCTTAAAGGCCCAGCGCCCCTATATATATATAGAGCTGAGTACCTGTCCCGACTGCATTCTGACTGTTACTGGACGTGCAGTAAGAACTGCGGGTTTAACGATCTGTGGGAGGTGGTGTGGCAGGGATCACCGTTATTACTTTTGCATTTAAGCGCCAGGCTTCAAGTAAACACCGGTTTTGTAAAAGTGCCGGCGTAAGGGGTTTTTGAACTATCTCAATGACTAAAACGGAGCCTTAAATGAGCGCGCATCTTGTATAAGTTAATATAAGTGTCCGGGTAGGCATGCCCTTAAAACTATATAGAGCACGTGGGCGCTCATTCACGACAGTACGGCACCGCGTCAAACGTGCACAGACCGGTATGGAACTGGAAGTAGGCCCCCCGGGGGTAGGGCCGGGTAGGCCTACAATGCGACATGTTGCCACTTGTACAAAACACCCAATATTGCCCACAGAATCGCGTTTGTTGCTTCTGGTCAGGACGATATAGCTGTAAATTCAGCTATATAACCACGTATATATTAATTGTGGTCTTAATAACGAGCCCCTTGTATAAACACAGATGCAGCTTGGTGGTGTGGGTGTCATTAGTAATGATTAGATGTGGTATTGGATGCTAGTAAACTGACACCAGGATACTAGTAAACTAGAACCAGTATAGCACGCGTCGACCCCCCCCCCCTCCTCCCCCCACCCCCGACACACACGCACCTCAGTTGATATTGAGACAGGCCAGGGGCGTGGCAAGCAGTCTCAAAGTAGGGGGGAGACTGAGGGTTATATTGACCCATTTTGATCCCTTTTTACTTGACCATTTTGGTTTGACAAAGTTGTGTATGTTCGTCATGAGGGGGTAGCCATTTGTCGCCTGGTTACATTTCCCATATCCCGTTTTTATATATCATGGTGCTATGCCTATGGCGCTGAGGTGAGCGCCTTGTACCCCTATACATAGTGCAGTAGGTTCAGACTACGGTACTTCTACCGAATAATTATGGCGTGCTGCCTTCCCACACAGTCATATCACACGCACATGTTGGCGTGTGCCGCGTGCATGATAACACTTCAATGCGTCCCCCTCCCCCACCCCTCCCCCCACCCCCCCTCCCCCCCACCCGCCCCGGCAGCAGTAGCGGCAGCCATCATGCCACATGGCAGCTGGCATCAGTGCAGACTTCCCAATGCTAAACTTCCACTCCCTCCCTAGGCCTCCCTCCCATAATGAGGATGAATTCTGCATAAATTATCATGCATTTTGAGGTTGACCCGAGTGGGGTAACTGTGTGACCTTGTGTGACCGACTTATGGCAGGGCTCAAGGTATGCGGATTTGGGATGTTGTTGAACCTTGGCAAACTAGCGGCAGTTGATCCAAGGGCAAACTCAACAGCACCCCCCCCCCCCCCCACATACTAAGCCCATCCTCGACGCTCAGCAAGCCGCTCCTTTGAGGTCAAAGTGAATCCGCTTAGCTAGTGACTATCCCCCTTCAACTATATTTCAACGGTTACAAAAATGGCCCATCCCCAAACACTGGGAGCAGAAAGAAGAAATAATTATTATTAATTTATGTAACCTTTGTCTCAGGAAAATATATAGCAATAAGGTTGCGAACAAGGCATATTTATAACAATTATAAAGGTATTTTAACAAACCATGCAAGTTTAATATAGACATGGTCATAATATTCCCTCTCACTCATCTGTTTCCCCCCAGTCGGCCTATAGTAAATCAATGCGGCGGCCTGGACGGCCAGGTGTGTGAGACGCACGTGTGTATAATGAGTCGCCACACATGGCATCATGACTCAGCCGCCCTGACCTAGATGAGATAGCATGGGTCTGACCTAGATTATAACTCTTGGCAACAGGATCCAACTCGCCCCCACCCACTACGCGAGTATATGCATGTTCGATATTTGTATTTTATCATTATCTTCATTTTACCTTTTTTCCCCTGGGCATCCCACTTTTAATGTGTTATTTTGTTGTGGTTGTTTTTAAACTTTTTTTACAATTCGTATTTGTTTGTTGTGAGACTTCCTTTGCCTATTCTATGCACATGATTAACTGTATTCTTACTTGATTCGTATCCTGGAGATGTATATTTAATACGTATCCGGTAGCAGAGTATAATGGCCATATAGTACATGTAGTGATGTTTCTTTGTTAACCATAAAAGTGCATCAGTGAAGCCAATGTTTTAGGCTGTACCGAAACTGTGAGCCACGTAGGAAGTATCCTATTACTGGGTTGAACATGGTAAATTATCTACCAGAAAATAACTATAATGAACGGGAAGCTCTTGTTCCTATCTGCCTGTCGTGCCGGTTGTTTATACTAGATCTTTGTTGGTTTCATGACCACCGTGGTGTAACACTGAGTGTAACACTAGATTCTACATTTGTATGTTCTTGTTGCCCTTGCTGGGTTCAAAAACGTTAATATTATATCGCTCACACACCAGACTAAAAGTGCATGGGCAATATAATGTGATCAATAATCATCGAGTGTGTCCAGTCCAGGTGGACGATGTGGACAATAGTTAATCTGCCCTGGGTCCCATGGTATGTTAGAATCTGTATAACAGCAACCCTAATGCACCTGAAATGGGACAGATGGGTAAAATCTATTTTCGCCACATCGTCCTTTGGCTACATCTTTCATTGGCCAGATAATCCATAACTACTGCAGGGTGGCCTGGACACATCCTCCACATTTCTAGCCACAGTTTGGCCAATATTATCGTCTATAACTCCACAGTTTGGCTAATACATGCATATACATTCTATTAGCCAGTCCACAGGGAGGCAGAAGAAGTGGTCTACCAGGGAGCCTACAGTTAGCGCAGGGAGCCCATAAATCACCTGGGTGGGTGTATAGCAAGCAGTAGCAATTGCGTGCAGTCTGCTGTCTTTTCTTTTTCTGAAGACGTTCACTTTGGCAGCCCCGTTGCCAATCAGCATCCGTGCGAGTCATGTGTGCCTACAGGTTAATAAACGGACAGAGAGAGGTCTTTTTCTGAAGACTTTTTAAGCGGGCTTTTTTAGCCTTTCAGACGAGTAGGCTTAGACAGATTAGACACCATGGACCCGGCCTCACCAGCAAGGCGTACATGTATGTATATGATACACCAACCACAGAGCTCGCTGTGAGAGTAAATACCCCAGTAAATGGAAAATAGGAAAAAAAACAGCATGTCCCATTTCCTCATAAGATACAGCAGAAAACGTGCAAACACAGCTGTGGCACACTGTCAAAGTTACCAGACGTCCGGGAACGTTACAAACTGGATGTATAATAATCTCAGGTCATTGACCTTCATACCCTCAGTATGAATAAAATAATTTTCAATTCAATTCAATTCTAACGTAGCACACCATGATGCATGTATACAAGCCCCTACAGACAGGGATGCGACTTCTTAGAGCCTTGTAGCTGATGCACTTCCTACCTTGAATGCCCAGAGATGCCACTTCTCCTACTTTTGTAGGAATTCCTAATTTTTTTGCTGTGATTTCTGTGTTAAATTATGTTAATTTCCTACAGAAATTTGACCAAAATACTTAGATTTATTACTTTTTGTCGATGACTGAGTGGCATCTCTGATGCCCTTAAGATCATTTTTAAAGATAATGTTGCCTTTTACAGCTAGACAAACCATTGCTCACCCCACCCCTCTTCTTACTATAGGGGTAGCAAGAGTTGTGTCTTTAAGACACTCAGAGATTGTTACGTGTTATGTACACATTGCTGATGGGTGGCACTCCAGGGCTCTCAGTCTCAGCAGTATTTGTGTAAGGAAGATTCAGGTACATGTATATCATATGTGCATCGGGTCTTTAATAGTGAGAGGAGTGAGGGTAGTGAGAGAAGCACGCAGGTAGAAACTATAGGCCTGTGGACACTGGCTTAATATTGGAATTCCTAATGTGGACTTTAATGATTGGGTTGAGATTACCCAGGTGTGCGCAATACAGGCTGGTATGTGTTCACGGGGGGGTTGCGGCTAGGTAAATCAAAGTTACATCAACTTACACCACGTTGCACCTGGCTAGTTCACTCTATTGTCAGGACATAGGCCTCAGATTTGTACCCAGTGGTAAATCCACCAACCAAGTGGATCCGCCCACATTCGCCCACTTGGTTCATGTTGGCTCAGCATGGCATTCGCAGCCACCTTTCTGGCCACCACAGCTCCCCACATGCCAAATCCCGGATAAAAAGCAGCTCGCCCGGCGGCAGCGTTGCCATGGCGACCGCTGGGGACAGCTCTTGTGAGGGATCCACGGTGTTGCCATAGCAACGCCAGCGGTGCATTCTGGGTCACCAGAGGCAGGCGCGCTCGATGGCGGTGGGAGTGGGGGTAGGGCAGGAACGGGAAAGGTCAAATGCTGCAGCTCGCATGTAAGCCAACCCCTCTCCTGCTCCCCTGGGTTACAATAGACACACTCACCTGGCATGCACGTCAGCCAGTAAATCATTCAAACAAGAATATTTACATGGGAAATCATTTTCACTATTTAAATAGATTTAACTGCTTTCAGCGATCTATTTTTTCTCCAAAAAACACGCTTGTCCCGGTGTATTAGATAAGTGTATATTATAGGCTAAGGCAGTTAAAGACTTAAACGGAATTTAAGGTACAGCACTACTTTATTATTTCACATTTAGAGGGTGAGAAACTAAACAATCAGTTAGATCTGCGCACGTTACATGTAGCTCTATGGATAATACTTTCTGTCAGACGTAACAGCTTAAAATATAGACATACAGCGACATGCCACGTGTTATATAGCTGTCCATGCGGGCTGTATTAGGTGAATTATATATTGCTGCGATATGAGTTATATCGACATGCAATAATGCCTTTCAGCAGAGACGGATATAAAGATGGACCCCTACAAACTACATGGATTGGCCTCCCATCTGAATAATATTCATCAATACCAACCACAAAAGGGGGTACGGGTAATCTGTCTAGATCTGCACTGCATGGTCCCTGCCTGTCATAAGCAAAGAAATATTCATCTTAAGGTATCAATGGCCGGACAAAGACCTCAAGGTGTGCTTAAGCTATTTACTTCTGTAAGTAACAAGGTAGTCTTAGTAGCCAGGTAAATTAATGCTCTTCTCTACAGGTAGTGGTAGTGGTGGGGGAGGGGGGTGGTAAGAGAATAACCTCCTACCCCCCACTTCTAACAGTGGTGCGGATCAATGGGCAATGGAGGGGGTCCTGCCTGATTTATGCTGGCATGAGGACTGCCATCCAGTCTGCAGCCTGCAGATCTGAACCTTATGGTGGAATTTTCCACTGAGCTGCTTGAGCCTATGTACAGGAGGTCTTACCTGTAGTAGGTGTACCTGTAGCACCTACTACATCGGCTACCCGCACTCCCTCCTGCTCAGGTGTTGTCAAGGCACACCTTAACCTATTGTATAAAGATGGAACTGGTCACATACCGATGCCGCCATCTTGTCCCCGTGGCTGCTGATTAGCCGCCATCTTGCTCCCTTCTACATGCTTGTATGATGTGCGTGTGAGTACACTGTGGCAGGGGCTAGTCTATCGAAAATGATATCAACTGCATTTTTTATATATCCTAGTACTTTGTTCTGACACTGCTACTGCGAGCATGGCGCTGCAGTCGACCTGTTACACATGCAGTTATCGATTATCACCAGTCTTCTCCACAGGTGTGCGTTTCAGGTGTACTATAACATCAAACACCTTATCAGTGGTAGCATCCGCTACATATATATGGCATTATGTGCATGAAGGTATTTTAGGTAGGGTGTATTGAATGTAACCAGGCAACAGAATGTCATATATCAAGTATAATTAACTTTGTATTGAAATTATGGTGCACGTTCTGATGATAATTATTTTGATTTTAGGGCAAGCCTACGTTATAATTATTATTTTTGAATGTAATGTTTATTCTGGAGGTATCAGGTTGGGCTCCTTATATAAAAAAGTTTGGTGCCCATATTCTCCTGGCTCCAGAGGGCCTTTTTGGGAGATTCAAATAACGGGCTGATGGCGTGTACTAAGCAGTGACAAAACTAATCAATTATAAACATAAGACTGGTATTTCTCATAATACAATATAATAAGTAATTTACTTGTAAATAGTCACAAATTTGACATGAGGAGACATGTGTAATGGGAGAAACAGTGTTATAAATATTCATAAAATAAGGCTAATAAAATTTACTTTCTAAGGGAGGCTAGGAACTTTTTCTATTTGTTTCGAAATCATCTAGGGTGGGTATACAATATATATATATAATTACTGTGGTCTGGATCAGAGACCTATCGAGTTTACTATAGGATCATGGCATGATTATAGAATAACTAAATGGTTTAATTCTAGAGCAACAATTGGCATACCGGATTCTGCGAACCAACACATAGCATGAGGGCTCCGCCTGATGATGTAAATGGATCTGAATTGTACGGCCCTATAGGATCTCCCACCGGATCTCTATCCATTGGCCTGTGTCAAGAGTTTTAATGTTGAGCTATCAAAAGCTGTGATTTGGCTCTGTCTCTTGGACCAATACTCCGCCAGACCTTCTCTCAATGTCAAACATGTGATCAACCTGGGTCGTATGGAATCCCAATGATTTAATCACCAAAGAAAAAAAGGCATTATACATTTACAGCCCTCCCTGAGAGGCACGCCTGCAATACCTCACGTACTGAAACTTTAACAAACCTGGTTCGCTCAGCATGTTAACTAAACGTTACATACCATGACCATATATATTATTAACCAAGGCCAATGGTGTGGGCCATCTGTGCTGTTCAAACTGCCATATATTTCAGAATGATAAATATGTGAGCATGCCTCCCAGCATGTAGAAATAATGCATAGAGACAGTGCTTAAACATATGCCCCGCTGAGATTTGCCAATGTTTGCCTCCTAGATTTATTTTCTTACTTGGTAGTTGAATGTTATAGTACCATTGGGTCAGTGCCAACCAGGCGGAGGTGTGTCAAACTTATTCAAGTTTCTGGCACCTGCAAATGGAATGGAGATGAATGGTATTTATCTTATGGCTTTGCAAATGGAAGCACCACTAAATGTGTTCAATACCTCTCCTTTATATAAAGTAAATAATGAAGCACTGGTTGAGGAGCTCTGATCTCACAAATATTAAGCCGGGTTGGTATGGTTCCTGGGGAGGGATGACTCAAGATATCTCTGCATAATTAACCGCTAGTGCTTCCCTCCCCATGAAGATGCACTGAGTCAGTGATTAGAAACCACTGTTTTCATCACTGCTGCAGTGTGGTTGAGAGCCCCTACTCCCATCCCAAAATCATTCCACACGAAGGCTATGGTGACTATCACCATGACATTGAGCTTGAATTTTGCTGGGTTTGGGCAATCCCTGCTGGTACATGTAGTTTGGAACAAGTGGACAGGAAACCAGAATATATGGTGAGACATCATACTTTTTGGTTCCAGTTCTCGTTCCCGTTCGCTGGTTCCAAGCTGATTATTTCAGAGATTGCTTAAACCCAGCAAAAGTTCCAAGTTGAAGGTCATAGTAGTGTTTACAAGCACCTTTCTGTAGCAGAATGGCACGTGGGACAAGTGTAGGATGCCGCCAGCAGCCGTCCATCTATTAGCCTGCCAGAAGTAGCTGCTGTGTTAATTAATCATTAAGGACGACACAGACAGTAATTACAGCCTGTTGTGGTGTGCAGGGGGTGATGAGGGGTGTCTATCACACTGATCGATTCCCTATCGACCTCCTGTGTGGTGAAGATGAAGGTTGGGGTATATGTACTGGTAGTGAGGTAGAATTATATATGTATCGCACTGCTTGAAACCCCCCTGGTTGAAACCGTGTATTATGCGGCTCCATAACAATAGATAATGCATGCGTCCATGACGTCACTGCGGAAAAAAACCTTGCTGACAATGCAATAACTCCACAAAAACAATTGGAATAATATAGATAATTATTAAAAATCCAACCAGGGAACCTGTGTGAAATCAGCCCTGTCGGATTTGAGCTGGTGGTGGTAGGGATGGCTGAAGCCAATGAGGGGATAACCAGAAGGCTTTGAAGTCTGATATTGCACTCAGTCACCCAAAGCAGTAAATTGTGTTGTTGTTCTGTTCTGAGATTGCAGGTTGGGCTCTTCCCGCCAGTGGAGCCATGGTAGGGTTTATATAGTCAATTGGTCAGGGGAGGGAGGGAGTTCAGTAGGCAATGAAGCCTTACTGCTAGTGGTAAGCTTCTTAGCTCTTCTTAGAATCATGTATTGAGTGAATCCTCAGTGTTAAGAATCAACGATTTCAAATTGTGATTAGTACGGGAGGGGTGAAGCCTTCATTAGGGACCTTTAGTAACCACGTAAAGCGCAGATGTAGCAGTGCTGAAAGGATAGGATACGTCTGGGTTGAATGAGCCACGTCGGGTTTGCTAAAGGTCCCTAATAATAACGCATGGTGTATTTATTCTCAGGGGGGCGACTCTATAATAGTAGAGTCTGGGCAAACGCATATAAAAAACTTGTTTCACTAACTTTTCCTCAGGAGTTGACCAATCAATTCCTGTACACCAATTCCTGTGTTCAGCCTGACAGGAAGTAACAATCTAAGTATAGCAGTCCCACCAGTCCCACTTGGAGCCCTTGTGGTAGGGACTCCAGAAAAAAATGAGAAATATTAAATGATCAATTCTATTTCGTTTATGATATAGACTGTGAGAGATGTAATCTAAATCTTTTGGAATTTTCTTTCTATATATCATAGAACTCAGACAATCTTCAAATAGGTGTAAATAAAATCCACCCAGTTCCTCTAGCACATTTCCTATATAATTGCTATCCAGCTTTAGAGTCCCAGTGAACCTGTGTGGGGGAGGGTGATAGGGTCTGCCAGGTGAGTGGGGTATGTGGGAGGTAGTTATATAAGGGCTTTGGAGGGCATTTGAAGTACTGGCCAGGCTAGGCCATGATTGACAGGCCCTCTTAACATGATCACCCATTATACTAGTATAGAGTAAACCAATTGTCATAATTACCCAATCATAAGTATTATGATGTTATGGTCTAGGAAGAGGTGAGAGGATCCTCTGATTGCTTCCATTTTTTAACATGATATAAAAACATATTGGATGAGATCACAAACCGAAAAGCAACGGAAAGCATTCATAAATTCATAGGGTTTTGATATAATCTATTTTATCTCCAAAATATTTGGTAACTTCTCTTAGCTGCAGTCACTTATTATAGGGATGGCTGGATAGGCCTTTCTCTTGAGTATATTTCTGTGTGCTTACCAAAAAGTAACAGATGAAATGTCACACCCTAAGAGGGGAGTTTTATAACAGTGTCTGTGAGGCACAGCTGCACCAAAATACTCTACTGCTGTGTGCACTGTGCACAGGGGCTCACCTAGCGGATTATTGAGTCCCTACTTGTGGTGGAAAAGGGTACTGGTTGAGCGAGTCTGATATATACGCAGTTGTTTCTGTGTTATGGTCAAGTTAGGATAAAGGTTTCACAGCGCACAACCTCTATTATGTAAAGAAGAAGTAAGGTCAAAGTTTTGGCAAGTGCCTGCAATTGCCTTCGGCTTCAGCACCCACAGTATCCAGATCCATGCCGTGCTGAATAGCTCGTCATATAATACAAGTTATGTAACATCGTTATTAGTCGAACGGTCACCGCCGCCATGGTCACCTTGGCCACCGTGGCGAGGCTGTGGCCATGTAGAAGGTACTCGTAATATGGATATTGACTTATACATGGTTTGATAATAGATATGATCAATCAGGGTTGTACGTGGGTCGAATATGACGCATTTTAGGCCTATATTTTGGGATAATCCACCCCCTAACAGGTCGAAGAAAGCACTTTCCTGAGGGTCACACAAAAATGGAAATTGTGCTCCTTTAGAACGGGCTGTAAAAAGTTAGAAACAACTATCTTGTCCACTGACAATTGGATCCATGTATTTACCCAATCTAGAACAGCTCATCAATACCTTTCATTTTATATGTAACACCTTTATGTTAACCCAGCTGGGTTTGGGTTGCATCATGCCTCTCATTCAAGAATGTATCATCTCCATAAGGTCGTCAAGGTGTATGAATTCAGCCCTGGCAGGTTAATTGTTGGTGTGCTACAGTTCTTCTTCATGATGCATGAATGCATTGCTCGGCAGGGCTCCATATGTCCATTGTGCCGATTCTACAGCGCTCTAAGGAGGCCATACCTGCCGCCTTCTGGTGTTGGCCCTTTAAGGGGATATATTGGACCAACAGAGCACCACCCCCCATGACCTGGGGTCCCGGCCTGTGGTGCAGCTTTAACCACCAGGCCACCCCTCAGTGTCATCCTGAATAGCAGCTTTCAGTGAACCTCCCCTTCATGGCCACTCATGATTATAGGGTTGAACATCAGTCTATTATTGGTTAATCGATAGCTACCCCAGCCATACGGGTGCTAGACCAGTGATATGTATTGTACTGACTACCAACTCTGGTATTTGGCCAATAAGCAATCCATCGTTGCAAAATGTTTGGACATATATATTTCTGTAAGATAGAGCTGGTACTAATATGATTGCGGCCATCTTAAAGCTGAGCTCTCATCGATGCAATAATGATGTCCTCGTTAGAGAATAGAATAATACAAGAATGACTAGCCATTCATACGTCCCTATATATGTCGGTATTCTTCCTACGCTTTAAGAAGGTACATTAAAGGCATAAAAGGCACAGGTAAGTGCCCGTCTCGATAATCAGTCACCCGGACACGTGTGACACGGGGGCTTATCTGCGTGGGTTGATGGATCGATTTGGTATATTTGATGTAGTGGAACTGATGGCCGAACTGTGATCTGAGTGATGCTTCAAGGAGATAGCCCATACCTGGCACACCTGGCATTCACCCCCATTTAAGGGCGTTTAACCCACCTGTATCTCTCTCTCTATATATATATTTCACTATTTGATACAATTAAGGAGTGCTGTGGCTGCGATACTGCTACATTCGGGGTATTGGTTTAGCAGGGGTGTAGGCTAATCGATATAAATTATGCTGCACATATAAATCTACTTATTATTTAAAACACGGCCAAAATATCATAGCGAGAGACCAAAGAGAAAGAACGTGCGAAACCCATACAGCAACTGACTGCAACGGAAATTTCCACTGCCTCATGGCCTG
>OX381710.1:49221844-49256737 GCA_947462335.1 Harmothoe impar
GTAGATGGCAGTATTAGTGTTTAGAAGGTATCTGACTATATAAGTGTTTTTTTTGGTGAAGTATCTTGAGTAGTAGTTAAATCTATGGTACAAAAAGTTCTTTTTACACATAGAATGGTGTCACTTTTTAAGATGAGGTTTAGGACAATCTGGAGTGTGTTTTACATTTGATGTTCATATCATACACTACATCAAATCGCTTCTGTTCATTGAAACTTACATCTCACACCCTTCTTCTCCCTCACAACGATACAAGCCCATCGTATCCTACTTGTCGCTTTCATAATTTTTCTCAACGGCCGAACACATTTCTTTCTTTTTATGAATGGACAGGGACCAGCCATCTTTCTGAGGACCAGCTTTACTGGCTACCCAATCCCTCTGTCATGTAGCTGCCCAGTGTGGTATATGAGACCACTCACAATGCTCCATATTTCACTACTGCATGGAAATATGCCCTCCAAAGCAGGATCATTCAGAGCAAAAAAAAAGAAAACAACCTTATAGCTGCCAAATGAGGTATGATGTGAGAGCACTTACCATGTTCCATATTTCACCACATTTTGGTAAGCTTCTTCCCAAGATGGAACATTCGAAGAGAAAATAATAATCTAGAGCTGGCCAATGTGGTATGATATGAGACCATTCACAGTGTTCCATATTTCACCACCTCATGGTAAGCCTCTAACAAGATACAACATTCGACGAAAAAAGAAACCATATAGCTGCCCAATGTGGTATGATATGAGACCACTAACAGTGTTCCATATTTCACCACGTTAAGGTTTGCTCCTATCCAAAGTAGAACATATGAAGCAAAAAAAGAGAAGACAAATCTTTATCTTCCATGAAATCTACCCCCTACAGAAAAAGTATGTATACCTGCATCACACCACCTCAATACTAGAGCAGAATCATTCCTCACTCAGAAGTAAGTGCCCCTATACTCGCTATGCATTGTTCATGACACTGCAGTCTGCGGTGTTGTGGACGCACGCATTACACAAAAGTCAATCAAAGTGCAGAGCACTCCTCTGACTGTCCCTCCTCCTCACCCTCCCATGGTCCTGGACAACACCTACTTCATGCAGGCCCTAGCTGCCATTGTTAGTCCAGTGTGTGTGGCATCATCATAAGTCCTGCTGGGGCACCCCCCTGCACACCCCTAGAAGCCGTATATTCAGTGTGGCGTTTTACTGCAGGCGGAAAGTACTGCAGATCTCCAACGGCATCGACGATGTGGGCGGAATCAAGTGGGACCTGGCTCTCTGCCTGTTGCTTGCATGGGTCGTCGTCTACCTCTGCATTTGGAAAGGAATTAAAACCTCTGGAAAGGTGAAAAGAAAAATAAGGAAGTCCGCTAGGGCTTACAATGGACCCGTGCGCTTTGCGCTGGGACCGCTTTTTATCTAAATTACTCTTCTTTTTTTTTTTAAATCTCCATGTTCCCTTAAAACGTGGGTGGGATTTGGTACATAAAAAAGATGAGTTTCAGTTTGATTGTAGGTGTTTTTGACCGGAGGACCCTTTTCAGGGACAGTGGACAAAGTAGACGTTCTATACGTTCTACGGCACACGCGCCTGTATTATTTGACTGTGTCTCATTATCTACTTTTTCAGCAGATATCGCCTGTAATTTTAATGTCATGTAATCTATCATCTACCAGTATATTTAAACTGAGGCACAGCACCCAGTAGAATTGTAAATTTCATGTAAGGGATTAATCATAGAAAAAGAAAACCATCCAAACATGTAATTAGATTGTGGTTACACATTGTATCTGATGATTGTGTTATGATGTATTGTTTCATGTATTCTCTGAAACACTTAGATTTATTGATCAATATCATGATTACAGCTAGTATCAGACACATGTAGCTTTCAACAAATCAATAAAAAAAATACCAATAATTACTACTAACAAATCCTTTCAATTTCATGAAGATTTATTCCCTCAGCACCCTTTTACAAGCAGTAATTCTCAAACTAATACAACTGTACTATGATATTCCAAGATACAGCTGCAATATATCATGATTTCAGAAAGCACCAGAAAAAAAAAGGAAAAAAAAAGTAACAAAAAGAAAGCACAGAAAATACATGTCCTTCTGAAGTGGAAATAAATAATCTTAGCAATAATGTAATGTAATATGATATATTAATAATATCACTAAGACTCAGGTCTTGGTGACCATGTACTGGTGTCCAGTGCCTGAATGCGAGCTTACTTCTCCATTTTAGGTCATGTATTTCACTGCGACGTCTCCGTACATCTTGATGTGTATTCTACTTATCCGTGGTGTAACACTTCCCGGTGCGCTTGAGGGGATCAAGTTCTACCTCATCCCGACTTGGTCTAAGTTGGCTGACCCACAGGTAAGTAAAGTCATTACCAAGTAGTTACCCCGCTAATCACACCTGGACATTTATAATGAGGTCATGAGCACAGCATCTCTTGACAACCTCCATCAATGATCCACTAGGAGGAGCCTAGTAGTTACCCTTGTCTGCAGACCGCGACTGACCTGAGATGATGAGTCATGGTTACCTTGGCAATGGATCCCTAAATTAGAACCTCTCTTCTGAACAAACAAAACAAAATTAATGAAAATCTGAGTCAGGAAAAAAATTCTGGTTGGGCAAGAATGAATCTTTTAATACTTTTCTCCAATGAGGAGACACTTTCCATGAAAACAAAGGGGGAAGGAAATAAAGAAGCACCTTTATCTGAATCGGCAGCCGGACGTACCTTAGATTTCATGAAGTCTCATTTCGTATAATAACACCGTTGTGTTTTTATTACTGCACGTGACTCCTAGTTCCCTCTACTCAACATTTCAATATAAAGTTTCAGAATATATTTTTCCAATTTACAAGTTTCTAGCTAGAAAACCTGCTTGTCCTAATACGTTTTGCATGGCAATTTGCAGATGCACACTTGGTTGTGGTCCCACCTATTCCCCTGTTTAGCTAATGTTACTCAACTTTGTCAATGATTGCTTTAATTAGACTAGAGCTTCTCTATTTTCTGGAGAACCTAATATTCCTTTTAGCCCCATTTCCATATAAGCATTCTTAATAAGAACCTTACAAGCAGTCTAATCGCTGACGTGGAACTAAATTGCCATATTTCCATAAGTGGGGATTTCTATGGGAACTTACACCGGCTTTGACTGATGGTCTTGAAAGTCATTTAAGCTTGGCTATAGCATGGCAATTTGTCTTAAAGTAAATACATCCAATGACTACACCCCAATTGACCAGTTTCAATACTGCAGGGAATCTGGCTTTATGTTTCAAGAAACCAAAATCTTTTGTGGATATCTAATAATCAAATTCTTTTGGTAATACTAAATCAAATTTGGCAATGCTAATCTATAATTGTACTGGCAATGCTAATCTATAATTCTGAACAGATTCAAATAGAATGGTTTCTTATACATAGATCATTATCTCTGCATTCTGGTCTCTCCTCTTCCCCAATTGCATTGTTCTTGCTTTCACTTGATATGCGATTTGATGCTAAATAACTTTTCACTTGCCTTTAAGGACGTTCATATTTAAATTGTTTAACCATTAACTTTTAAGGTAAAAGATATGTATAAGTGATGCAGTCATTTATTTAAAGCAGACAGTCAAAAGGTTTTTGAGGCTTTTTCAAAATGATCAAAAGGTAACTGTACTTACCTTATATTCTCATTGTATCAGAAAGCTAACTGAACCATTTTGAAGCATTGTACAAAAAAATGGTAAATAACGAATGCTTGAATTCTGTTTGTGTATTGATGTGTTTAACCCAATTAATTTTCAGATGCAGCGATTGGACATTGTATGCATGTTCCAATACCAGTTATATTTTCAGAAAGTCAGAGCGGATAGTTGCTGTATTCAGTCCGATGTCATCCATTGATGTTCGCACCTTTGCGAAAACACTTTTTTTCTTCTGCGGCGTCTTATCTTCATCTGTTACTTTTTTTCTGGATCTGGCTGATTTTGAAGTTGATACAGTACAACTCCATTATACTGGTTTATATTGACCACTCTGAATATAGTCTGCATTTAGAGAAACAAGAAGCTGCATTCTAACCCTTCGATTGGGTACTAATAGCTTAAATCATGACGCACCGTTATGATGTAGTTGGGTCGGGAATATATATGATACTGGTAAGGATAAAGGATATGTATTGTATACATAGGTCCACACTATACCTGTGGAAGACCTTTGTTGTTCAATGTAGAAAAACATTAGATTAGCGCTGAGAACCATGCTGCATATTGGGGCTAACTCCCTATCATGTAAATAGCATAATACACACATGGCACTAATGTATAGTGTGGGTTGGACAAGTCCATTTACAGAGTAGAAGAAGGCTTCACAAAATTGAATTTGAGCTGCTGTTGGATTCTTCAATGGTTTCTGTTGCCCATCACATTTCCCATGTGGTTGTGTTAGGAGTTTATGATTGAAGGGGTTGTACTATATCAATTTCACCATCCGGAAAGTAACTAAAGTGTGATTTGATTTGATTTCACTTCAACTAAAAGATTCAAAAAACAGTTGCAACAACTGCACCTGGATTATCTTTAGTCATATTAGTTGCCATCATGAGAGCTTAAAGTGTCTCTCATTGAACAACTTCATAACATTTATCCCATACTTAGATTTACAAGACATGTAAAGCACATATGAGACAAAAACACTATTTCAATATTAGTCAATGAAATTGAATGAAACCTGAAAACATAATGGTCAGCATTTCAAGGATTAAATCATGATGTGAAAAACAAAACTTCACAACAAAATAACCCATTTGTACTGGACATGACAACCGGTATCATATATGAATGAGATGTACAAATGATGCCGAAAAGGATTCAATGACCACAAGGAATCTTCGAAGAGGAAACTTACACATATTATTAATTCATATAATAATCATAGGGAATTTTGTATCTGCACCCAAGATATATCATCTATCCTATAGGTTATCATCAGGGTTGTGATAGGGTTTGGCTTGTTAATGTGCTATGTAAAAGATTCAGGAAATGAAACAGCAACAGAAAAGGAGAAATTGGACTACATCATTAAACAACATCTCTGGACCATTGAATGATGGTGTTATATTACAGCTTGACGGATTAATCTAGTTCCCCTAGGGCATGTAGTGTTTTGGTATGTAACCTAGGTGATGTTGATACCCAGCTATATTAGGGTACATCATTCTAGGCAGTAACAGCCCATGGCCACTTCAGTTCTGTCAGTTAGTTAAATCTTGTTGGGAGGTTTCTTTAATCCTACCAACACACATGGGTAGTCAGGCCCAGTTAGGAAGCTGCAATTCCCAATGTGCTGTGAATTTCAGGAGCTAGTATAGGAATATCCAGTAGGACCAACCAGAAGTAGGCAGATAGTTTATGGTCTGTAAGGTTCACTCAGAATCTGTTAGTGATGAATCAGAATACAGCACAGAATCAGCAACCATAACTAAGGAGTCTAAATCTGGGTATGTATTAAATGAACATTTGTCAGCATACAAGATGCACCATACATCTACCCATAGACTCTGATCAGGCATGTGTAGACTTTGTGCTCCTACCTTTTCCTTCCTTATATGCAGAATATTAAAAAAATTCAGTCTACCATCAGTGAAAACAATGAGAAAATGGACCACCACAAGAAACTTCATCATTGGACCATTGAATGATGCAAAGCATATCCACTGTTCAATTCGTGTGATAGAATTATGACCATCAAGACACCTATTGCCTTAAATTGGTCTAAAATGCATGCACAGAGGAAGAAAATGCAAAGAATACTTTGAGACTGGGGAAATGTACTATGTATTTTACAATCACATCAGAATAGAAACCAAGGACTTGAGGAAAATTAAGAGCCAGATGGATGTAATTTTTTCTTAAAGAAATGTATTTCAATATAACAAATAGTCTGCTTAACTGACTTGCATGGGGGCAATATGGAATCAAGAGAATTGTGTACAACTGTACACCTTTAGCTAGATCAAAGCCTTAACTTAATGACCTCATTTAGACATGTCTGGAATTATCAATACCACATGTCAATTATAATAAGATGATGCCAGCAGACCTGTTGTCTATCAAATGTTAATACAGATATGAAGACTTATCATCCCAAAATTATGAGCGTTAGTCATAACTTTCTGTTCGTCAAGTCTCAGGGAAAAGATAAGAAATCTAATAAGAAGGATCTCATAAGGGCAGTAACTAGTTTGATCAAATTAAGCGTACTAAACATGAACGCTTTAGTACTTGGAAGAGAGAAATATCAGTAAGAATTTATTAAGTGTCAAGTTGTTTAATCATTGCTTGCTGCTTGATGACAGACTACTTGTAAAATGTGTTTTGTCTCCCCAATCATCGCAGTGGACCGCGCTAGGATACAGTCGACGCCTTTGACAAACAGCAGTAAAATCAAACCTACGTCTGTGAACGACAACAATATCTGTAAAAAAATAACAAACAAAAAATTTACAAGTGTCTGAAAGTAATTGGTTTCATTTGGAAACCCTTTTCTTTCTTCATTTACCAGTTACCTTCAAGAAAACAAAAGAAAGGACATCAACAAAAAATTACTGCAATTAAACAATTGTACTCAACCAGAGGACCTACAGATGGAATGAAAAAATAGTCATAAAAGTAAAGATCATCTCGACGAACTTTCTAACAAGTTGTTACAATCGGAGAATTGTTGGAAGAAATGAAAGAAAAAGTGAAGGCTAGTATACAATAATTGACGATGCTTCTTAGCGCCGGAGAAGATTAACGTACTTACCTTTTTCCTTAAGAACAAGTGAAAATCAGAAATCTTAACCAAAAGGCATTGGAAACGAACTTACGTTATAACTAATACCTTTTGCCTAACTTGTTTTTGGCTATAGACTAGAATAAACGATAACTACAGATATCGAAGAAAGCCGCCTTGATATTCTTATGTATTTTTCTTCTTTCAGCTCAAGACAATGAATATTCTGACCCTTGCAAATTGAATTACTTCTGCACCTGCCTTTTTTTAGTAACACGCCCCTGGTTCGTTTCAGGGCCCAGAACAACCCTCCTATTCACCTTTGCTTTTTTTTCTGTGGGGGCCAGAACCTTCATTGTCTCGATAACCAGACTGCAGAATTACCAACATTAATATTTCAATCGATTTTGCTCCACTTCCTACCCCTCCTGATGAGAGATGCACCTTGTTCATGGCTCTGCTGTTGGTTCCAGGTGTGGGTGGATGCAGGCACACAGATCTTTTTCTCCTACTCCATAAGTCTGGGAACTCTGACAGCCCTTGGCAGTTACAACCAGTACAACCACAACTGCTGGAAGTAAGCACTATACTTACTATTTCACTATGGTCTCTGATAAATATCATAGTATCAATGTTGGATGATTTCGTTTGTCAAAGGCCACAGGCTTCACTCAGAACCACACACTGTCAGTTACTGAGGATTTTCTTAATGAGTAATGTTGATTACCTTTAAAAGTGCAAGCAATGTAGTCACTAGCATACTAAATGCCTGCCCCAATCGTTACCGCTTTACCCCCACCTGTGTACGCCCATTTGCCCGTATTATTCAGGGATAGGCACTAACTTTCTCAGCTGTGGGCCAGCCGGGCCCGTAGCACCAGAAATCTATGGGCCCGCAATTTCAGCTGTTGACCCGGGATTAATTTTTAAATTTTTCAAAGAGAAAATCATATGTTTTCCTGATTCATCTATGTTAGGATGAAACCAAATTGGCTCATTTGCTCTCACTTTCCTCTTTCAAACGGCATATTACATGCCTATACTTGTTATTCCCCTCAAACATCTTGCAAACTTCCTGGGCCCATGGAAAGGTAAATCTGAAGAAAACTGCTGGCCCAGACCCAAAATTGGCTCCCGGGCCAGCGTTAGTGTCTACCCCTGATTATTATATGTACCTGACTATAACTTTTAGAAAATTCAACTAACCTTTTATTGTGCTTTGCAGAGACTCTGTCATCTTTGCTTTTACCAATTCTGGTACAAGTTTCTTCTCTGGATTTGTCATCTTCTCCATCCTGGGCTTCATGGCGCATGAGCAGGGAGTCAGCGTTGGTGACGTTGCCGAGTCAGGTAAGCATTAATGTACTTAGATGTTCAATTTGAAAGGTGCTGTCCAGTCCAAAACAAAAAGTGAATCTGCAGGGTATGGAGTAATTGAGACCTGGTTGTTGGGTCTTAATTAGGAGCAGGTATGTTTAGAACACATTGTGAATGCACAGTGTATGGAGAAATTAGCCAGCTGGGTGTAGGGTTTTAATTACTTCAAAATAGGTACAAGTTAGTCTATAAGATCCTGTGAATGCATAGTTTATGGAGCAATTCCCCAGCTGAATGTTGGTTCCTAATCACTTCAAAGTAGGGTGCAAGTATGTTTATAACACCCTGTGAGCACCCTATTACACTGTTCCTATTGTCATTCACAGCTTTTTGTAAACATACATTCACATCCTTACCTCCACCAAATATATATGTATTGCTATGTTTGATTGGAATATTCAAACCTTTATTATGACTGTATCTTATGCTTTCACTATATTTATCCCTATAGGACCAGGACTAGCCTTCATCGCATACCCTAAGGCTGTTGCACAGATGCCGTTCGCCCCGTTCTGGTCCGTGCTGTTCTTCATCATGATAATATTGCTTGGCCTTGACAGTCAGGTTGGTACAGACTAATTTGACTAATTAGAATTTACATCTTAACCAGATTACAGTCTTCATTCTTATCCAAGACCCAAGACCCAATCATCTTTGATTTCTACTATAATAGTTGAGTAACTCTTTTGTATTAAGATCTGAAAAATTTACATCTAGTAGTGATTATTTCAAAGCTGAAACTGATGCGGGCTGATGTTGTTTTTCAGTTTGTTGGTGTGGAGGGCTTAGTGACTGCCCTCGTTGATCAATTCCCACATGCTCTACGCAAGGGGCACCGTAAGGAGCTCTTCATCGGTTGTGTCTGTGTGCTTTCATTCCTCATCGGATTACCCATGGTTACAAACGTAAGTACATAAAGTATCATACAGTATCAAACGATACCAATGTTGGCTATTGTGAAGAATCCAAAAATAAATCTTTATAATTTTGATCATTGAAAGCCATAAAAATATAGTTACAGATTAATTTAGAAATACCATTTCAGGTTATGCTTGAATTAATGAAGTTGAGTAGCCAATATCACTATTAAATGATCATTGTTCTCTTTTTTAGGGTGGGATGTACATCTTCCAACTGTTCGACTACTACTCCGGGAGTCGTATCATCCTGGTGGTCGCCTTCTTTGAATGCCTCGTTGTTGCCTGGATCTATGGTAGGTTGAATGTTCTAAGCCCCCCTCTCTTCTCGCATCAGAGACTAACCAGGGCAGGGGCCATGGGTTAAAACTCACTCCGATGCATTCGGAGAAAAATCTCCTACTTTTGTTTTCCAGAGGTTTACGATAAGGCAGTAGCAATGGCCCACAACCGTTGCAAACCTACATGCCTTAATCACACGTCGCCGGTAAGTCTTGTTATGTTTGCGAGAGCTGCGTGGTGCATCCAAAGAAAAGCAAAGCAATCTATGTGTGCCAAATGTTTATCGACTCTTCGCTGCTCTCGATTATAACAATGTTCGGACCGGCCAAGATCTAGCATCAAGAAAGCATAATAATAAAAGTGAAGAAAAAAAGGAGTTGTATATATATATATACAGACTGGTTGAAATAACAGTAGCCATATGTTGTCATCAGAAATTTTACGGTAACATTCTCATGTGGTGTCTTTCATTGATTTTTTTAAAAACCGTCCTTTTTGTGAAGGCGATGAAGTCCTCTGATTGTCTCCTGTTTCATGTACACTTTATCTAAAAATATGACACTTATAGTGGCAGCAGGCTATGGTCCTCCTGTCAGTAACTAATAATGGGTAATTCATGATGTACTTGTACAAACTGGGCTGACCGTGTAGGTAAGCATGGTCTCCCAGCTCCATTACTGATACATTTAGTCTTAGTCTCACTTTAAAACCAAAAACTTACTGTCAACCATATCCATTTCTTACATTGAAGGATAATCATACTATGCATAATATTTGTACATATCCTGATTCATATCTCATTGAAGGGAAAGGAGACTTCATGTGAATGACAATCTTGATCGGAAAAGATTGGTCGCCTTTTATTGTTTATATGTTCATGTTTATTTATTGTTTTATACCATTGCTGTTATGGCATTTTTGCAATTCAAGTGCAAATGCACTCATTTGGATGTATATGTAAATGCAAGGTGCATTACACATGGCTCTTCATGGTTCACAACATTGTCCCTGTTTATGTTTAGGTGTAAACCGGTTCTACGACAATCTTCATGTGATGCTGGGTTACAAAATGCCAATCTTCATGAAGTACTTCTGGATGTTCATTACACCCACCTTCACAATAGTAAGTCCAGGACTGTTTTCTCTGTGCATGCTGATGTGATATTTATTAAGTTGCTTATGAGTAAACTCAGACCTTGTGTAGGTAGTGTACAAACAACAAGCATAATTATATCTTTATCACCAGGGGCAGATTTATGACACTCATGAAGCTATGAATATGTAGCCCTAATTGAAATTTATGAAAATCTTGTAATAGGAGTGAACTAACTGAAAAAATGTTGTACATTTTGTAATGTTAGCATTATTACTCTCACATTGCTGATATTTTGTATGTTATGTCTTACCAGGTGATGTTCAGCATGTGCATATACAGCTATTCAGAGCTCACCTACAACCGCACCTACTTGTATCCTCGTTGGGCTATTGTATTTGGATGGATGCTAGCCTGCAGTTCAGTAACCTTCATCCCTGGTGTGGCAATATGGAAGCTATGTAGAGCATCGGGTACCTTCAAGGAGGTAAGTTTATGATAGCAACCAAAAGATTAAATTTGAAAGTAGTCAATACCAAAGTGTGAAATTTAAATGACTCTAGATGACCACTAGAGGTCAATTAGGCCATAATATACATCACTGAATAGGAAATAGTAGAATTTAAAGAGTAAGATATGATCTCTAATTGAAAGGTAAACTAGGTAGCAGAACTACAAACAAACAAGAATAACAGTATGAACAATCTGAAATCAGAGGCAAGGGGCATATTGCATTGTTTGATTTTTATGGGAAAAGGCAAGTTATATCAGCAAAACCTGACGAACATAGGGGTAATCAGAAGTAAGGGAAGGGGAAGTTAAGGAGATATGGAGCAAACAAATAGGATATGATAATTATATATCTGTGTAATTGACCTTTGAAGTTAATTACATGAAACCCATCTCATTTATCTAATACAAATCACATTGTTTTTGCTCGAACAGCGCATAGTTCACCTGACGACCCCCAAGCTGAAGCCTCACCAACTGGTGCACCCGGACGAGTTGATCAATGATGTTCTTGCCATCAACCCTGATCTGGCTGAAGTCAAACAGGCTGATCAAATAGAACGTGTTCCTCTCAACGATCAGGATGGTGCTTCAACAATGAACGGTTACAAGATGCCACCACCCGCAGACGAGAAAACACAGATGTTGTCACCAGATGACGTCCGTACCCCCT
The DNA here is from genome assembly GCA_947462335.1 of Harmothoe impar. NCBI lineage: Eukaryota > Metazoa > Annelida > Polychaeta > Phyllodocida > Polynoidae > Harmothoe > Harmothoe impar. The sequence goes on from OX381710.1 coordinate 49,233,479, forward strand.
GTGAAGACACCAGTGTCGACATGACGTGTACACAAAGAAAACACGCTACGAGTAATGGCGCGGCCTCAAATAACCACAGTAATTCAAATAGCGGCAACGGTCCCGCTGCTGTTTGATAAAGCACTGAACATTTAGCACACACACTCATGTATCATTGTTTGTAATATAAGACATAGCGTGGAAGGGAGGAATCGTATAGGTAATTAAAGAATGGGAAGGGAAGGGGTATACATATGGAGGATGTCTTTCTCTCTACATTTGTTGCTATTATTGTGAAAGTAACAGGATGTCTTAGTTATTAAATTTGATGGTGCAATGGCAGCAGTGATTACTATGGGAATCATGCAGCTTCTCAGAGACAGCAAACTATAGTGTATGGATCCCACTCCGGAAAAGAAATCAGGACAATGACAAACATCCAATTTTGAGTGTACCAGGATAAAAAAAAAAAAGACCTCACCAGAAGAAATCAGTGCTGGCGACTGCCATCTGAGACCTCTTCGCCATGGCGCCATGCCATTTTTCTACATCAGTGGGATCCATGCTCCAAACCAACTGAAAGTTCTGGATGTAAATTTGGCTGCTGTGTTTGGCATGTCGATTTTGTTTGGAGACAAATCTGTGTCCATCCTAAAAAAGAACTCTAGGTCAGAGTCCACAAATTTCTATGTGATATAGTGGTCTGCGTACTACATAAATTTGAATGTTGTGAACAAAGGTAAAATGCCGACTGCGTGTGGTGAATTTGATTTTTTATATTTTTTTGTTAACAAGTCTTGGATCGTATTTCGTGGGAGTTGGATGTTGTAATGAGAAAAAGACATCGTAGATGTTACATCCGGCTTAATCTCTTTTATTACAGTACTATTTCAAAGTTGAAAATGTGTAATTTGTATGCTTGGTTTCATAATTATAATTTTGACAGGTCTCTGTGAGCCACAAAGTGGTATAAATTGTATGATACACTGTGGCAATGTTTTACATAGGGTCTTCGAAGCTGACTTAGTTTCACTATTTTCATCTAATGGTACTGGTTTACCAAACTCCGTCTTTGGCAAAGCTAAGTAGAGATATTGAGTTTTAATTATCTAATAATAAAAAAAGCTCAGTTTTTTATTAGTCAGTGATGAGCCGAAAGCTACAAGGAATCATTTTTAGAACTAAATTAATATTTTACTAAAGTATTATATGGACTTCTTATCTGTTGCAGCTCTAGCACAAAGAGTATGAAATACACCATTGGAACTAGAGAACAATAGCTAGTCATAAAGTGATAAAGAATAGAAAATTGACAATTACAGCTAATGGTAGAGATACAATAGCTAGTCATAAGTGCTAAGTATTAAAAAATTGATGGAAGTCGTTCATGTTGAAGGCAGTTAATACTATTATACCATTTATCTGCACAGAATAGAGCCCCGTTGCCCACACCGATTTATGTATATAATATGCAGATGGTGCACCCCCATCGTTTTGTGTGTTACATTGTAAAATTGCATTATGGATTCAGTTCATTCATAATATTTTGTCTCTCCATATTGTGAGATAAGTAAGACTTCCCATTGCTTTGTCAGTTCTAAATGGTACAAATATTTCAGTATAGTATTGTAGCTTTGTCAGTAATGTTGTACATTATTGGCCCCCACCACCGTGTGTCTGATATGACAAATTCTAAATACTAGAAAGAAATTGCTATATTTGTGATAAAAAGAAACACTTAGATGACTACATGAACAGGAGTCTTATTAATTTCATGTTTTAATGTCCACACGGCGTGTTCATTCAGCCTAGTTTTAAAAGAAAAAGATGCCAATCTTCAACATCGATTTGATGTTCATTGTTAGACTTAGCGCGAGATACTTGACTGTGTTGTAGCCGCCATGGAACCCAAACCGAGGTGCTCCCAACCATATGTCTCGTGTTACCAATATTTACATGGTCAGTTGTCTGAATCCCAGCCTAAACAGTGCAGCGGTCTCTACCTACTCAAAGGTGAGGGACCCTGGGTCTGATTCCTTTTGCTGGTACCCGATGCAGCTGCTTGGCCGCCACAGTTGTCGCCAAAGACAAATAGGGAGATATTTCCATTTGAAAAAAGAGTTATTATTCAATTTGAAATCTGATGATTATAAATATTTAGATAGAATGATTTACTATTGCGAGGATAATTTATTTGCTGATATTTCCTTTCCAAAAACATTAACCAAGTGAGACTGCAGTCTGCATGACGCCGATTGATGAACCCGTTTTATGTATGACTCATTACATTCTTAATATGGTCACCAAATTATCTTCTAAGAAGTTTCTCAAAGGTATTCGGTGTTGCTCATTATCCATCCTCTGTCATTAGAACACATACGGCTCGTGTATCTTAAACCATCGAGATGAGCCTACTTGAAGACGGTAAGAAATCGACCAAGAAATTGTATGGGTCAACTGGGATATGAGACTATACAAGCAAGTAAATGAACAAATTGCCAAAGGGAATCCAGCATAGGTCGTTGGGTGATCCAGCCTAAGTAAAGTCGAGCCTGAATTCCACCAAAGCCCAATTCCACTTTACCCGATAAAATGTGTCATCCGATTCTGACCGTGCCGATGCCAACTTGTATAAATCAAGAGTCGGTGGCCAATCTCCTCTAGTGGCCAATAAAAAGTTTACCAAGTGACAAGTGAGGCCATTTCCCTGTTTGATCCAAATTGTTTCAAGATGGATCTGCCAATGTCATCTGGGAAGAAGTGTAGGCACTACACATGCAGAATGGTTTCGTTTTGGCTGTTTTATGTTTACCATCTACTTCTTTATGTGTCAGATTTGTAAGAACAGAACAACGTAGATTATGTACGTGTAGGTCTACATGTATCTTGTCAGTTTCTTAATGATTGATCGGAGGGGTCAGTTAGGTCTATTATTTCAACATCTGAATAGCAGTGAAGAACCGCAGGCCTATACTTAAGCCTGGATATGGATTCTGATTGGAGCAATAAATCCCCAAGTAAAACAATGTTATGTGTGCTTCATAGTTGTGTTTCATATAACGTTAATTCATTGATAACCTGTAATATTGCTCAAGTCGACCCTCACTACTTAAAACATATTTTAACGTATTTTGGATCCCTCACTATACCTGAGACAATAGCCCTTTCAACTCAACTGCCCTTCTATGTTCTATCCTAATTTGGATTTTTAACCTCGGATAATTTGCTTCCCCAGCCATTTTAGAGGGGAGGGCGTTCGTCTGGCACCTAGTAGATCGGGGGTTCGAGACTCAACAGCACCCTGTTGCTTGAGCTGCGACCTCCCCCTTGCTGTGGTAGACATACAGCGGATCAACGGCCTGTCCATCTCACACTGTGTCCATTGTGGGATGTAAAAGAACCATTGTCTCGATAAAAGTGCAGCGACATGCTTTCTACCTTCAGTGACCTCATCGATTCAATCACTATCACTTGAAATAACCATAGCTGTTAATTAGGGCGTAAAGCAACCAATAACCAACCAACCAACCAGCCATTTTATCTTGTAATTCCCCGGTAGTAAGGGCTGACTAGAATTTCTTTAACTGTAAAGTTCTCACGGGCCGGGGAAAATAAGGGAGGAATTAGTCAGGGAAAGGAAAGAGAAAAGTATACTAAGTCTTAGTCTAGACAAAGGGAGTGTTCATTTATTAGTTACAGAGGGGGCGTAAAAAGTGATGACCCCTCCTGAGGGGGGCGGGCGTAAAATGTTCTGACCCCTCTTGAGGGGGGGGTGCATAAAATATTTAGCTCCTTTTTTAGTAAAAAAAAGCCAGCGCATTACTATAGTTCAAAGGGGAGTGGGTGAGGGGGGATGCGAAACGTTCCACACGCTCTCGATGGGGGGGGGGTTCCTGTATGTCCCATATACTTTCTGGTTCCATTTCTGGTTCCTGTTCGTTAGTTCCAAGCTAAATGCAGGTACTGCCTAAACCCAGCAAAATCCAAGGTCATAATGGCTGTCCCCAGAGCCTTCCCTCGGAAGGGTTCGGGAACGAGAGTATACCAGTATATGCATCGTTATTTCCTCCATGTGTAGTTGTTATTATTCATGTTAAATTTGGAACAGAATCTATAGGGCTATTCAGAAATATTTTTCCCAGGCGATTGTCAGGTATTAAACTGGACACTGCTGGAGGATGGATCTCAATGGATCTGTACATGTGTGTTATACACTCCATGCACTAGGGGGCGCCTTGGTCTAGCATTTCCTTTGCAAGAGGCTAGTGGCTATCGGACCTGGCGGCTCCAGCTATACATAACTATATATGGCCACACCAAAAAAAAAAGTTGGTCTACGGATTTCCCGCACCATATTTTTGAAAATGCAAATTTTTTTTTTTTTTGAAAAAAAAAAAGTGTCTACGGATGCACCCGCACCACTTTTTGAGAAATTTGAATTTTTTTTTTTTTTTTTTTTTTTGGGTGGCTTTTTTCTGATCGCTAGCCAAATTTGGGAGATTGCAAAAATGTTTCCCTCAAAAAAAAAAAAAAAATTGCCCCCGCTCCACTCGATTCAAGGTTAAAATCCGCAGACAAAAAAAAATTTTGGAAAAAAAAAAAAAAAAAATTTCGCTCGCTCGCACCATTTTTTCTAAATGAAAATCCGTAGACCAACTTTTTGTTTTGGTGTGGCCTAATATATATATACTATGCAAACGGCTACAACCAAGATTGTATCCTTCAAGATCTATTATAACTACAATAAACAACAACCCTAATGATACAGTCCTTAGCAGTACATCGATTGTGTATTGTGTATTGTAGTTATAATGGATCTTGAAGGATATAATCTTGATCACAAACTGTTATATAGTATATATACTTGGAACTGCCAGGTGCGATGGCCAACAGCGTTTTGCATTTCCTTTTAGTAGGGATGATGGGGTATCCCTTAAAGGGACAATCTCACCACTCACACTTAACCACATAGAATTGTGAGTGGGATACACTGAAAATAATGAATGCGAATGTTAGTCCACAGTTAATCAGTTTTACTAGGGTTTTACTTACTTTTGTACAATCATTAGCGAAAAACACGTGCCCAAAGTTCCTATCCTATCTTAGCATTTTGCTGCTAACCCTTAGCTAAAAGTTAGCTTTGCCCTGGCCACCTGAACTTATGAGGCTACCATGAATTTCTGTGCATATCCGCATCTCATATATAACCCACACCCCGACTTTGAGAGAATCCTATAACCTCTACCTAGGGTTTGAAAATTGGGATTTTAGTACTGTACTATACTTTCAAAAACCCTTGTATTACCCACCCCTAGACCCGAGAATATTGTACAACCTGCACTAGAGGTTTGGTTCTAGTATAACTCACAGGTTACACACAGGAATTTACTCCATCCATTGAAGCCAGTTTGTCTACATAACAATTATTGTGCTGTAGAAATGGCCATATAGAGACTTGATTCTGAATATGCATGTTTCAAAAACACAAAAAAGGTGTCCCATTCAGAAAACCTCATTGGAATAGGTTGATCAGTTTTTTTGTGTTTTTTTTTAAAATCTGGTAAATACATACATCCATTAAGTTACACCCCATATCATATTCAATATTAGAAAAGGTTACCCCTAAGCATGATAACAAGTGAATTACAATCTTATCATATAGATACATATCTCATGATTTGCTTGTGCTGTCACCTGGTGTGGAGCTGGTTAGTAAGTTAGTCATAGTTTAGCAACATCTTCAAAAGTTCAATTTAATAATGCTGATAAGTTAGTGGTTTTGACTAAGATATATTAGCATTGACTGACCCCCGGAATTTTAAGTGTACGCTTGGTGATTATGCCACTTTATTATGGTAGATTTTTAGATATCACACTGGGAAGTATTCACCTTTTTCATTTTTGATTCAAGACCAGGTAGTAGGCCTAATTGGTGGTGGGCTAGTAATAAATGACTTTGCCCTTATGCCAAAACAAGACTGAATTAAGTGACTGCATGTGACAATGGACCATGAACATGTATAGTCTCTAATCACAAATAAAGCAATTCAGATATTTTGGTCAAACATTTCACTTTTATTCATATTTTGTTTGATCCCTTGTGGATTCTTTCATACCATACTTGTAGCACCACTATCGGAATTGCTTTAGTTAGATCATTATAATTACTTTTATAAATGTACATCCAAAATGGGGGCAATATCCCAAATATCTGTGCTAAATGAAAACAATGGTGGAAATTATTTGAAATTTCAAACATAATGCGAGATATGTGGCAGGTACGTAGTCCAAGGGTTATGAAAGCATATATAGAAGTAATATGGGTAAATACTCGATATTGTACAAGGAAAAGATAAAACAGCACCAAAAACAAAACTAGACACTGCAATTCAGCTATCTAGGGATAAATTAAATTTATATCACATTTCTACAATGGCGATGTTTCTACCTATAGCTATCTATAATTGATAATCTCAAGGTTCAATACAATGTATGGCATTCTTTTAGAGAACAGATTTTACGAAATCAGTGGTTCAACAACGTAGTCAGGAAGGCTAAAAAGGTGCATGTAATTGGTAAATCTACCTTACAGGCTTCATCGAAATATTTAGGATGACATAGGCCCTCTACAACACCGGATTCTTACAAGAATGCTTCGACACTTCCCCAGTAGCACCAATATTCGAAAGGCCCTATACACAGCACGTGGGGACAAACTTGCGAAGTCACTAGACGCCACCCATTCTGTGCTTAATCTTAAAAAGCCCACTTTTCCCGTAATCTTAATAATTAAACCCCACTTTTCCCGTAATCTTAATAATGAAACTCTGCCCCCAACCCCCGTTCTTCTTTTCCTTTTTTTTCCTTCTTTAATAATGGTGAGTGCTACTAAGACTAAAAGATTACGCCAGAAGTGGGGATTTAAGATTACGCACAGAATGTGCGGCGTCTAGTGACTCCGCAAGTTCGTCCCTTGTTGCCTATACACAGGCCAACGTATAGTAAGGGGCGGCTGACATATCCAACACATATCGAGAGTATGCTCGCTGAAGACATCAAGTCATCATAACCTACAATATCAATCGATATTGAAATGGTGCGTATTGCTCCATCCCAGGTAATACACTGTAAAAAGTCGGTTGCCATTTTTGTAGGTGTACAGTAAATTATACTGTAGGTGTACAGTTTATGGTAGGTAAACAGTAATATAGTTTCCACTGTAAATCTATTCTAAAGTAAATTCTACTGTAGATCTACAGTAAATTTTGTGTACCTACACTATCTATTTACGGTGTACCTCATGCAAATCGTTGTAGTAGTACCGTAAAACCTCGCGTATAAGCCTAACTCACGTATAAGCCGCACCCCGACTTTGGGCGGATCCTATAAGCTGCAACAGAGATCGGATTATGGTGACTTTTAGTACTGTACCATAGTAGCAAAAACTCGCGTATAAGCCGCACCCTGACCCTGGGCCGATGCTATAAGCCGCACCGATCTGACTCGCGTACTAGCTGCGGCTTATACGCGAGGTTTTACGGTAGCCTAAATGTGGAAATTAGCTCATTGAGTTCCGGACAGTCACCCAGGGTCTGTAGCTTTAATCGATGATGCCATTCTGTGATGGGCATCCTACAAAGGAGGCAATGCCTTTCCTCAGCTGTTCCAATTATATTATATTTATATATAATTCACTAAGTCTGCCTCTTATTGTTGGCACGTTAAGTGTCATAAGACACACTATAGCCAGCAGGTTAAGGTACCCTTTGGAAACTGGTATTTTTCGAGAAAAGGGAATGTAGGTTTTCTCACATCACGTCAATAACATGTTTACATAGGTTTCTTCGAGTTCAAATATATGTAATGTTCCGATTATCATTTGTCGCATATTTTGTATCAATTAGGCCTACTCCTCGTCCGAGGACTCTTCCTCAGATGATGATTCCTCTTCAGATGAATCAGATTCCGACTCGGATTCTGATTCTGACTCTTTCTTTTCTTCCTTTTTCTCCTCTGTCTTGTCTTCCTCCTTTAGGGTCTCTTTTGAAGCCGTCTTTTTGTCCTCCTCCTCTGATTCAGATTCAGACTCCGATTCGGATTCCGACTCGGACTCCGATTCCGACTCCGACTCTGACTCCGACTCTTTCTTTTCTTCCTTCTTCTCTGCCTTTTCCTCCTCCTTTGCTGCTTCGGCTACCTTCGCAGACGTTCCCTTGCCCTCCTCTGCTTTGCTATCCGCCGCCTTAGTTTCTTTCTTTTCCTCTTCTTCATCACTAGATTCCTCCTCCTCCGAAGATTCCTCCTCCGATGAAGACTCAGATCCACTTCCGTCCTTTTTGCTCTCCTCCTTCTTCTCCCCTTCCTTTGCCTCCTCCTTCTTGTCGGTGCCTTCCTTCTCTGCCTTCTCACCTTCTTCCGCTGCCTTCTCACCTTCCTCTGTCGCCTTCTCGCCGGATGCAGGAGGAGCAGATTTGACGTCGCTGGTCACTTCCGGTTTGATCTCCTCTGTCTGATGTGCCCGGATGTACTCTATTTCATCTTCCGGTGCCTGTAGATCCAGGTAGTGGAACACCAGCTCCCGCTCCACGGCCGTGAAGAACCTCTCATAATCCTGCAATAAGGATGTACGTACATAATGTTAAGGTCGTCTTTTAATGCAAAACCTATCATCTATAGGTTATGATTCAATGCTAGTTCAGCTCCCGGGCTTCAGATTTGAAGTTGCAAAATAATGAAAATAGCATTGGCCATGCATCCAATTTCAAAATGTCCGCCCTGCATGTATAGGGCTTTGATGATAGAACAAGTAATGGAGATGTTTTACACGTATGCATGTCAATGTTGGTTAATTTTTGTTTGATTGCAGAGATGCCAAGTTACCCTAGCTCTCTGTGAACTAAAGATGCAATTTTAGTTAAAACGACCCACAATTAAGTTACAGAATAAACGTGCACTTCCTTTCATTACCATTTTCCCATTTTCCTGAACACACGTTATTCAATACAGTACGGTCCACAGTTGATTTCTGGAAGTTTTCTCTTTGGTATTCGATGATATAATATATGAAACAACTGGGTTCTATGTTTTATCATTATACAAACATATAATGTATACAAACATATGAATACAAACATGTACAGCTCCGTTGTACAGATCTGCACCCACTCAGCACCCTCATTACGACTCACACCATGTTGTCTCCTCAGCCCTGACCTTCATACCCCCCTTGGCCTGACTCCAAGCTGTCCAGCCCCCCTTCTTCTATAACTGTTTTGTATGGGGTGCTGATACTGTCTCAATAATGTTATACAGTCATATTATTGTAGGTCTAAATGTTGGCTAGTTATCTATCTTGTAAAGACACTCTGAGGTCAATTATAATAGCTTGGTAATAGAGTGTATAGCCTATCCTCTACAGGCCCTAACATCATGACAAATATGTATTGCAGATCTTGGAAAAATTGTTTGAGGGTTACATCTAACCACCCCTAACCAATATTTCTATCAAATCTTTGTCTCTTTTACAAAAATGACGTTTCAAATCCAAACTCTTTACATATTGTATCTATGGAGAAACTGGTGCATGGCCTGAGACATCTTATAACGCGACATGAACATTTTCTAGAATTCGACCAGGGACTGTGTGTCCCGCGCTCATACGACAGATGCATATGCGTATAGTGAAATGAGGTGGGAAAGTGATACGGATATTTCTTATAACGGTCTAAATTTCCCTATATACTTATTTAAGCCATAAGTAAGAAATAAGGATAAGAAATAAATTAAAAACACCCTCGTCAAATTTGTTTTCTGCTTGGTGATGAGAAACAACTTTTTTTCAGTGCCCTTATAATCATCGTGTAAAAACGTGTAGAGGTACCGATTTTTGATCAATGGGACCATCTTCTGTATACGGCGAGATGATGAAACTGTTACCTACCCCTCTGTACGACTTGTCGTTAAATATCTGTGGTGGGATGGCCTTGATCTCCTCCTCTGAGAGTTTTAGAGTTTCCTGCATGAAATGCTTCTCCTCCTTCCTGTTGGGGTCTCCCACGTCCACCTCCTCATACTCCACGTGTTTAGCTAGCAGTGTCCTGGTGATGAGGTCCTGCTCTGCCCGCATCTGTAACATGAGATGTAAATTCCATGGGTATTCACAGAATCCTGAATATGCACTCTGACATGTACTGAAAATCCCAGGACTTGGAAATATCAATTTTTAAACGAATTCTTGATCACTTGCATTTCTTCTGGAATACAGTGCTGCAATTGGTCATCAACAATACAATAATGTTACCATATGCTCACACCATCTCTTTTTCTGTTATATTCATAAAGGTTTTGGGGATATTCAAAACTGTAATATACATACACAAGGTTTCCATGGGCATTGCATTAAAAAACAGACCAACAACTAATGTATAGTTAGGGGTAGCTCTTAGACCAATTTGACCCATAATACAACAACGCAAATTCAGTAGTTTATCGCCAGAATATGCATTGTGTTTACAGAAGGGTGTGTATGGGACACCTGGTTTGCTGTTGTTGTGAGAGCCAGGTAATGTCAGGATGAAAAGTAGATGCAGATGTGTGTACAGTAGAGCTATCAATACTACCCGTACTGTGTGTTATAGTATAACACTTTAGGCTATACTCCCTTCCCCTTCGAAACATCATTTTCTGTAAATAGAATAAGTGATGTGAGGCCACAGTGAGGGATGATGATTTCTTGAGAATGATGCATCTCAAGGCAATGGCAATGTGAGATTTAATAAACTTAATTGAATTGAATTAAATCAGACATTTATGTTCGTTCTAACGCGTTTAGTGCCGAGGAACTATCCATCACTTGGAGATTCAAGCTTAAAGGGAGTATTTTCAGCATTGGCACGCCTGATCAAAAAGCATCGGATAGTTATCGCGTTTAAAAGTACTGAAACCAAATAAAATCTGTAAGCTATGATGTAAACAAGGGGTGGAAAGTCACCATATATGTCATGGCAATAAAAAGAGCCGAGCAATCAAAATATAAAATTCAGCTTCAGCGACTGATGTATGGAACCTAAACTTATCTTCACATCTATCCTTTTTACTTAAACTAATTTTAATACGATGCCAGCGGTACATTGGGCAGAGTCAGAGATACCAATAGTAGATTTCAGTGTCACTTTACTATAGACTCTACAAGGGTTGGCTTAGCCATTGATATGAATATAAATGTAATGTTTTGTAGCATACATCTATAACAATGTCTGTATATGTAGTACATGCATCTACCAATATGATATATTCCCTTTTTCTCTGGAGGTTCATAGCATCCAACTCCCACATTCCGGCATATCCATGCATGTCTGCCATCCCAATACATGAATCATGTGTACGTGGCCCAGCCAGCATTGGTCCCTGGGGCCCATTATGTGTTTTACTTGGGCCAACTGGGCTTGCCCATATCTGGGTTATGGTCCTTTTTTGTCCAGGGATACCAGTGGGAGCCCAAATGGGCCAGCCCAGGAAAACCTTTTTTCCCATAAATACATTGCAAATATTTCAAAACAAGCTGATATCTGATTTTCCTCCAGAAATCACCATTTATTGTACATTTTTATAGTTTATATTTAATCTGGGCTCGGGCTGGGCACTTTGAATCTGGGCTGGCCCATTTGGAATCCCACTGGTAGCCCTGGACAAAGAGGACCATAACCCAGATGTGGGCAAATCAGCTTGCCCACGTAAAAACACATATGGGTCCCACTAAGCAATGCTGGGGGGTGGGCTATACTTAAATGGGTATTGGTGAAAGGCCACCATCTCATGCCCCCATACATCGTAAGAGCTTTCTGGAATCCAGGTTATCATAATGTTCACTCGTGCTATCAGTATAGCCTCCCACACCCCGATAAGTGAACCAGCGCATCACCAGCATTTTGATAATACTTTGCTCATAACGGCCATGTTGTGCTATAGCTGATCGGCTACACTCCTATTGTCCCCTATTGCCCCCTACACATACAAGCAGTCACTTTCATGTAGCTTCCCGGATATATGATATTCCCTTTATCATTTCACATTTCGATATTATACAAAGAGATCAGTCCAATAAGAGGCGTGCCCATGTTTCTTTCTTTCCTCAGTTGGATCAATAATATAGGCCCGACCCATTCTTCAATACTGAGAGTATTATCGTGACCTTTCATTAGATCACTCTATGCATCTTCTCTTACCTCAACAGAAGGTAATTGTGCCCATGTCTTCCCAGCTAACAAAAAAAACGTTATTTTACGTCAAAATAACGTTATGAAGCTTTATATAACGTTATGCCATAGTAGGGAGCCTTAGAGAAACGTTATTTAACGTTATATAACGTTATAAAATGTTGTATAACGTTTTTTGTTTACTGGGTTCTCACTTCAAAATAATTTGGTCTCTTCTCTCCCCTTCAATGCATGCAATGTTTTTTTTCTTTCTTTCCTAATACTTCCATATAATGTTTCTCAATGAAATACCATGTCTAGTCACTTACCTGCTTGTTACCACAGGTGTTGGAGACGTACACCTTGATCACCATCTTGACGGCCGTCCAGCGTATCTACACAACTTCCAGGAAACCTTTCCAATTAGATTTTAGCTCTCTAATACAACTAAACTAAGAGATCACTGGCCCAGATTCTTATGTGAAAAGTGTGGATCCTACAGGGGGGCTACCGGAAGGTAATAATCCAAGGAATGGGTGAGGTCTGATAGCGGCTGCCCTGGAGCAGTGTATGTCTAGGCTCACCAGGAAGGAGCAGGAGGAGGAGGGCAGGAGGGGGTGAGTATTTCTAGGTGGATTGAGTACTGCATGGAGAAGGCAGCTGGAGGAGTATAGCCCCATCTGACTGATCTACTCCACAAGCTATTTTGGGATGGCTGAGAGTTAGTTGGTTGGGAGTAGGTAATGTGTGCACTTGCATGCTCCTACTGCCCCCCCCCCCCCGTCCATAACCTTCACCATACCCGCTGCTCGCCACAACATTTTCTCCACTGACTCAGTGAGTATGAAGTAGCCTACATCAGGAGGTTTAGGTTTGTTCTCGGTTGGGGGTGCTTAGAGTTACAATACACGGACATTACAGTTACAGTGAATTTCTGGTAACTCAGTGCAATCTATGTGCAATTACTACGTTACATGGTGGAATTGATAAAAAAAAGTTAAGGATCAGAGATATGCATTCTGTAAATATTGGTAGAGTATGGGACCCACACTGTTAGAAAACTCCCACCGAAAAAGATTCACTGGCAACAATGGATACCACAATAAACTTTTCATATAGTAATTCAGCATACTGGGTATTGTACTAGTCATTAATAGCTATTAATCTCTTGACAATCTCTTTTCCATTTATAATTTTCTTCCAAAAATGCCCAAGACATCTTAGTGACAGGACTGTGAACTCATCAAGTTATTCCTAGCTGACTGCATTACTGATAGCATAAGCTTTAATTTGATACCAAATTTGCCAATAGTCTTCCAATTTTAACATATTTTCATCACAAATATAACAAGAATTGTGGTTGTTGCCACGTAAAAAAATGCCTCAGGCATTTTTATACGCGGCAACAACCGCAATTCTTGCATTTGAAGGAACATAATGTCTACATGGTTGGTATATTTGAAGGTGACCCATTCAAGACACCAAATAAACAGGGTGGGAGGATAATGTAACTTTAAATATGGTAGTTACTATGAATTCCTTGGGTCCATGTTAGGGGGTAGATCTGATTATAATCAACCTCAGGAGCATGGATATGTGTGTTGCTAGGCAGAAAAACAATAAGAATAGCTGTTGCTAAGCAACCAGCTGCATTAGCAACAAACCAACAGAACCATTGAATTCCTTGGGTCCACTTTAGGGGGGGTAGGTATGATTATAATCAACCTCAGGATCATGGAAATGTGTGTTGCTAGGCAGATAAACAATTAGAATAGCTGTTGCTAGGCAATCAGCTGTCTTAGCAACAGACTGATTGAACCATTGAATTCCTTGTGACAATTTTAGGGGGGGTAGGTATGATCATAATCAACCCCAGGAGCATGGACATGTGTGTTGCTAGGCAGATAAACAATTAGAATAGCTGTTGCTAAGCAACCAGCTGCATTAGAAACAAACCAATAGAACCATTCAATTCCTTTGGTCCATTTTAGGGGGCGTAGGTATGATTATAATCAACCTCAGGAGCATCGAAATGTGTGTTGCTAGGCAGATAAACAATGAGAATAGCAACTTATTAATAGAACCATTGAATTCCTTGGGTCCATTTTAGGGGGGGGGGGGTAGATATGATTATAATCAACCTCAGCAGCTTGGACATGTGTGTTGCCAGGCAGATAAACAATTAGAATAGCTGTTGCTATGCAAGCAGCTGCATCAGCAACAAACCAATAGAACAATTGAATTCCTTGGGTCCATGTTGGGGGGAATAGGTATGATTATAATCAACCTCAGGACCTATCAAAGGTTGATTAATATTAATGTTATCATTATTTGCATAAATTTGTGTTGTGACACCTTAAAACAAAATGGCGGCACCTCTTAAAACAAAATGGCGGCACCCGTACTGACTTCCTGTCAAATAAAAACAATATAATGCCTCAACCTGGTAGTTCGCAGGCTCACCACCAGGGCCCCTCCAGGGCCTTTCGCCATTAAAAAAAAGAAAAAGTTCTCCAAACATGATTTTTACGATGCGCACGGTGATGAGAAACAACTTTTCTTTTTGGGTGGCCTAAATAACAATTACAATGTCTACTGTATGAATTCAAATTGAAAATTGAAGCTTTATGCTGACATAAATGATGTAATTGAAACTACTAGCAGTTTGACACATTTAGTTTCAGTGTGAAATGAATAGCAGTTTTGAGGGGGGAAAATACCAGAAAGGTTTTAATGGTTGAATTAACCTTCAACCATGACTGAACCATTTTGATAGAATGTTGGGCTAACGATCGATGAGATAATTTATAAGATAGATAACACTACTCGGTCAGCTAGATTCTTTATTCACATATCTTGCAGAACACTCCAAAGCCTTCTTAGCACTGTCCTAATCCTCCTGATGGTTATATATACCATTAGCTAAGTTTGGAACCAAAAGTTCTGTGGATATTTAAAACCAATTCATCTTTGATCCTGTTTTAAGGTATGTGTTTGTGCAACCAGTGCCCTTTACGCGCAATTCCTCGGCCACCCAAACCTGTAATTGTTTGTTTTCTACTAACATTTGGCAGCTCAGACCTTGTGGTCTACATAATATCAATGTACCCCTACTCAAAGTAGAGGCATGGCTGATTTGATGTCCTGCAGGCCCTCTAGAATGATAATGTTCTGTCAATGCACTGTTTAGTAGATTCTCCGAAGTCATAATACGACAGCAGCAAAGCCGCAACGAGCCTCCTTCATGGGTCCGTAAGTTGTCCACCGGTCTGTATCAGGATCATAAGACTCCACGGTCTTCAAGACCTTCCGAGCTCCCCCACACCCAAAGGCATAGGATTTGCCTAGAAGAAAAAGTAATACTCTATCAGATAAATCAGTGGTGCGTTATTCAATCTATATTTTATAGAATGGCCAGGCCGTCAGTTGCACATTCTCTTTTTAACATTATTTCAATTTTCACTAATTGATAATTATCTATACCAGTACTTTATAATAATGTTAAGTACTAGTATGATGAAAAGATGCTTACCCCCGAGTGCCCATATCTTGTCAGCAGCAGTAACAACACAGAAATGACTCCTGCGCTTTTCCATGCTGGCCAGGTCCTCCCAGGTGTCAGTATCAGGGTCATAACGCTCCATGCAGTTCTCACGGTACTTGCCAAATCCTCCCACTGCATATAGCTTGCCACCTGTTAAAGATGTAAGACATAGTTTTTTAATTTATCAATTACTTTACACACCAACACACATATATACTATTGTATCCATCATGATTCAAAATATAAATTCCCCTTTTTCAACATTTTCACCTTTTTAGGGCAACTTTATCGTCAATCCCTCGCTCAGAAAGAGATACAATAATTCTTGGATAGTGTCCCCCTATCATGTGGTGTATAATTATGACAGTTAGGATTCATGTAATCATATCCCTACTTGTTTGATTTTGAGGGGAAATTTCGCCAAATGAAAATATATAAATGGTTACCTAGGCATACAGCTCCAACCCTGGCTCGTGATGACAGCATGGCTGTATGTGACAACCACTCCCCCACCTCAGGATCATAACACGACACATTATCCGATGGCCAATAATCCATTAGAGACTTCCGAACAGTTCCTCCAAATGCAAAAATCAACCCATTATGAGAAACCAAGCTCACATCATCCTCATGTCTATAGTCACTATCCTCATCAAGAGTTTGTAAACTTGGGAGCTTTTCCAAATTTTCTATCACAATATCTCCGTCTGTTTCCTGCACCGCTGCCCTATAAAAGCCTTCCTTAGTAAGTAGGTATAGGTAGTGGTGAGTAGAACAGTAGGTTATTGCACCGGTTGCTTGTAGTGCCTGTTCGCAGATAGTCAATATGTTGCTGCCCATGCAAGTCGTGATATCCATCCAACTGTCCTGCAGGTAGTTGTATTCAAATACGCCCTTTGTCATTCCCGCGTCTTCTTGATAGTGCTGGTCAAAGGCAATCACAAGTACCCGCCCCTAGAAAGTGAGGTGTAAATATTTGTGAAGGGGTAACAGGTTCATATATACTTATATTTTTTTTTTAGCTTGTTAATGAGAATGAACAATGTCCAGGAAGTCAGTGGAAAAGAAAAAAAAACTATGATTTTGCCCTGTATACCTTACCTGCATTTTATATTATGAGTTCTAGAATCTAGATTGTTACTAATTGTTCTTAATATCCCACTTCATATTCATTTGGTCCACATGGATTCTTAGTTAAAAACAGATTGATAAATAGGAATCAAAGGAGACTACAGTTGATGTTTCAAATGATTTGATATATCCATATCATAGAATTTATATTGATATTGAGATAGATATAGCTATGTAGTTTCTTGGTTTACCTGTACGTTAAATGCATACACTGCAGAAGGTAAAAGCGGCAGCCGCGCTACACTTGTCCACTCTTGAGTCTGTACATGGAAACGCTCTACACCATCTGTTCTAGGACAAGTGGGCCTGTCAACAGACAACAATTAGCTTAAGAAGCAAGAATGAACCAAAATAGTTATTGGGAAATGAAAATAGATGTCATATTATGTAACATTTGCAGTACTATTTGCATATTGATAAAAGATTTAATATAGGGCAAATACAAATTCAAAACTAAGAGCAGGCCTTAGAAATTCCTCACTTACCATTTCTGTTCTATTAAAAAGGTCACACTTTCTAAGTTTATTCATCAATAAAAACATAAGTATTATTGTGATTTTGAGTTATCTATCATGGGATATAATACATATAGTGCTTATTTACCACTTTCGGTTAAGCTGATCAATTCATGTTTAGGAAGCAATTCCAACGAAACTTGCAGGAATATATTTAGCAGCATATATTTAGCTTATGATATCTCCTGAACTTGAATTGCCAATTACCCCTCAGATACACCATTTTGCCTGCCTAGTCACATTTTACCCGAAAGTTATTGAATGCTTTACCCTGTTCGAGACTGGAAGTAACCACCGATAGCATAGATATGTTGTTGTGGGGCTCGAATACTTGTGTTAGATTTGTTACCATCCTTCTGTAATAATCGTATAACATCTGTAAGTAAAAAGAAGGGACAACTGAGCACTTCACATAAGGGTTTTCTATAGAATCAGCACAACCATGATTTCAGCAATATGACAACTTCATTTAATAACAAAAAGAAATTGTAGGAAGTTCAGGTAATAATTAACAAAGTAATGGGCATTAACATGACCAAACCCATTACATGTACAATGCTACGCCCTACTGCTCATAGAGAGTGCTGCAGTATCAGGCTACAGAACGTGAGTTGGAAAGGAACTTTGGAGTACACACCAACCTTCAAGAATTATGATAATAATTTCTGTGAATAATTCTAAGCAAAACTACAGATATATTGGTTTACTCTGTATGACCTGTAACTAGAAAACTAATATATCTAGAGAGATAAAACCTCATACCTGTATTTTCACTAAGGAAAGCTTTGTTTCTCACAGTGTCCATGTAAGTGGTGGATACAGAGGATAGGTCCAACAGAGGTAGCAGGAGGGTGAGGTGTGGGCAGTTCACTAATGGGTCGGCTTCCACCCACGACATGACAGCTGCCAGCACACAGTCCTCTCCCTGCACTCCTGGTATAGAAAAAGAATGTCATTAGAAAATGATGTAATTAATTAATATGATATACATAGATTACATATTTATATTGACAGGCATACATTTTTGCAGAAAAGTGAAAATCAGCAATTTCATGGATATTTATTGCATACCGTAGCATACAGAAATTCTGAGGATTTCTAATTTGCGCAAATTCCACGAAAATATGTACAGCGCAAAATAAAGTATGATCCCAGTATAGCACTCCTATTATTTTTTGATTGGCATTAAATCAATCTTGTTGGAATATGTTAATTCTAAAGATTTTTCTTACCCAGGTGAAGATCTGGTGTCTTTATTATCTCGGTGAGCACATCGAGTGGTAGCTGTGGGAACTCCTCACTGAGCGCAACGACTGGAAACCGCTTCTTGATAAGGTCAAATGCCTTCTCCACGAGTAGGCTGCATGAGTACTTACGGCCAAACACTATCATTCCTGTGAAAGACACAAAATATCATTTAATCAACTAAATGATGACTAAAAAGGTAGGTATTTATAATGTTTTTGTATATTACTCTTAAACAGGTAAATTTAAATTCAGAAAAAGATCACTTGCAAAATACTGCATGTATGTTAATTCCGTTGATATCTTGGACCCTGTCTTTTGTTAGGAATATTGTCATAAATGTTGGCAGCAAATTGCCTTTATCTCCATTGAGATTTGAAACCAAATACAAAATCTTTTTTAATTGCTATGATCCTATGACCCACCCAGAGAGTTGTTGGCTTCCAGGTGTTGCACCATGAAGTGTTCACACTGCTGTTTGAGGCCCTCCATCTGTAGCATGTCGGTCAACATGAGCAGCTCCTGTGCTGTGTCCACCTCAACTGTAAAACAAAGGTTATAATCAATGACAAATTGATGGTTGATGAATGTTTCAATCTCATCTGTTAAGGTTTTTTGGTTTCTTTTGCATCAGCGTAGAAAACTGAATACAATATGTAGAATGTAATTAGGCTTCTGACAAAAAAGTAGGTCAAGATTTTAAAAAACCTCAGGCTTTCGGTCAATTCTGATCTACCCACAATTTCCCTAAATCACTTTGGATATATGTGAGTTTGATATGTGATGATGTAATTTAAGTGAAGAAATCAATACTCATTGTGCTAGATTATGATATGTTGAAATTTTCTTGATATGAAAATGAGGGGTTGGGAAAATACTGGTAGGTGGATCACTTTTGACTGGAATTTGTGGAAACCCAATAGAGTGGCACAATTAGAGGAGATGAATAACAAATAATCTGCGCATACCTCTAAGTTCTCCTGTGTACATGAAGTCTATAACCTGGGAGAGCAGTACCCCGCTGACAGCCTCCATGATGACTTGCTGTGAGTTGCTCTCTTGTAGTCCTGAGGTAAACATGGCGTGGAAGTACTCACTGCTTACTGCCAGAATGTTACGGTGACCTGGAATTGTTACTCCATCCCCTGCCTATAGTAGTAATAGTTAGGATAGTAACACTTTGAATATAGCAAATACATCAATACAATACCATATACATGTACAAGCCTTCCTACTTAATCATACTTTTTTTTCAGATAAAATGTAAAATGTGAGAAGTACAGTGTTGTCTAATTGCTATTTGTTATCGCTCCATCAGGAATAGGTTCCAGGGTAAAGGTAAAAAACAAGGGAATATTTACAATTTCGTTGTAGTAAGTGGACCTTTAATTTAACATCTTGGCACTCAAGTAAATGAACTGATTTCTTATTGCCTAACACATCACACAAGTCCTGTTTGGACCCTATTCCTGTTTATTAACTAAAAATAATGAAAATTGACGTGTATAGGCATAATTGGTATCAAATTAAAGATAATAATATATATCAATAATCTCTTCCCTACATGTAGAATGTGACTTTTGTTTGCGAGAAGCCTCCATACCATTTAGCCCCTTTAGACAATTCTTATTAGAGCTGCTTCCTCATAATTTTGTGCCATATTGACAATGAGCAAACCTTAATTGTGACATCACAGAGAAGGCCATTTTTCCGCCAGTCGTTGAGTTGGGCTAACGACGATGTGACATTATATGTCACAAGTGCACTGCCTGCCACATATTTTGTGGTCCATCTAAAAAAGAAGAGCATGTTTCACAAGTTATTTTTTGAGAAACTTTAGATTATGGAATTGTTGAAAAAATGCACATTTGTATGGACACAAAATTAGATCGAATTAAGCTAATATAAATCAATAAATGCTGCTGGTCAAATTATTCTTAAAGCACCCTTATCAATGTTTGAGTACAATGTTATTAGAAACCAGTTCTTCATTGCAGTTAGTATACAGTTTTCTGTAGTTTTCTACTTACTTTTGTTTTGCAGAACCTTTTCTGCGACCTCTGTTCATGTTTCCTGTTGGTATCAGTATCTTGATATCACTACTTCCCTCTCAACATGAACTGCAGTGTGTTGGGATCAATAGTGCAAATACATCAGGAACTTCTTCTTTTGGCCAATAGACCTACACCTACACCTGTAAGTGTATGTCTGAAAAAAAAATTCTTTTTTCTTTTTTCTTTTTTCTTTTTTGAAATGAAAATGTTATCAATTTAATGCTAACCAAATGAGCGGTAATCTTTAACAATTGAGAGTATTTGAGAGGGTTTTTGGTATCCCCTTCAATGTTGTGAGGGCTACCCCCGCCCCCCGCCCCCAAATCAATTGCAGAGGTGTAATCACCTTTTTAGTATTGACGGGAGTGACAGATTTGGAATCCTCTAGCCAGTCTTGGGGGTGAAGTAAATGAAAATAAAATGTCTCTAGTAACATCAAAGATTTTCAAATCGGCTGCAGGTAAATATCCTTTGTTAGGGTGCTATTTGGTATTACCGTAACTAATATTGGAGGAATGCAGGAAGTGGAGTTAATGATGTTTATTGTACAGGTAAAGTGTAGATGCTCCTTGAGGTGTACATGGAAGAGTCCTCAGATGTATAAATCCAGTAGATTGGGAATGAGTATCAAGGCTGCTCCTAGCCATACATATATCAGTATCGCTCCTGTGGCAGACATGCTCTCAGGTAAGGTATTAGAGTAGAAGAGGTGTCGACATGCTGGTTAGCAGGTGGTAATATACCCCCTGCTCCCCAGCGATGTCGACACACCCCGTAAGAGTGGTGACAGGTGCGTCGGGGTGCATGACCCCAACCCACCCTCCCACCCAGGGTGCCTTGCACCATGGGGGGGGGGGGGGGGGAGGGGGAGGGGGCATGCACAGGTCACCTAGACACCCGCACCCTCCAGGTGTGTGGCAATCCCCACACCGAGGGGTGAAATCCCAGGTGTCACGATCAGGGATTGTATGTAAACTGTGAATTGGGGTTTCAGTGCATCCAGCAGACTAATGTCCACTCACTCAGGAAGATGCAAGAGATTCAAGATGGCTTATAAATATTGACTAATATAACTTGTATTAAGGATATATACATGTCAGTACCGAATTAACATTGATGGTATTGCACACTTCTTTCGCATATGAATAAATACATTGGGTTGCTCCTGGTCTGTGTACCTAATGATTTACAATAAGGACCCACAGCTACAATTCAGAAGGCTGAGTTTGCCTACAGCTAGTACTAGTAGAGTTGCACAACTTGCCACAAGCTGCCATTTTGCCCAGCACAGGCAACTTATAAAAGAACCCCAGCTAAACTTATTCTAGAAGATGGAGTTTAGTTGTCATTTATGATAGTTGTCTGTACATTGACATCAACATAAACTAAACTATACAACAGCACACTACTTTATCACAGAATACATTGTTTACAAACCTCAGCTGCTTACTTATGGTGTCACACCACTGAACGTGTTAGCTCTATAGCCTACTTGCCCTACTTAAATATAAAAATATCTTTGCTCCATAACTTAGCTAAAGCATTGGATTTCATGATTTAACATAAAGCTTTTAATACTTTAGAGAACAAAAAAGAGAGATGATTAAATGAGCTTTGACAGTTGTATTTTTTTGGGACTAATCAAAGCTTACACTGTGTGTAGTGAGACCTGACAGCAGTGGCGCCATCTTTAGACAAACACACAGTTCTAGTTCTTCATTTTCCCACCAGATGGTCATCACAACAAACATCAAGCAGGAACTGACATTAGGAGGAGGTCAGATCAGAATGAATGGACTGTAATACTAATAGAGGATATTTGGAGGATTTGACTGAATACAGAAGATTCTTTATGACTGGAACGTTTTCCTGAACTGTTAGGCCACATAGGCCTAAAGCATACAGTGTGTAGGCATCCAGTTCACCCAGCATCATCATGATGCAAGCTGCAGGGTCTGGCCTGCTGAATGCAGCTGCATATACATGTGTATAGTGTTGTACATGTCATATAGGATTTATCATATATGACTCACCATGGACCATGAATGGTAAGTCATTATATAGGTCTCAGTGAAGGAAATGGTTGTTATATACCGTAATTATAGCTTAAGGGAGTTATTCATCGGCGGTGGGGGGGGGGGGGATGTAGTGGATTTCGGGGAGGGGTCAAATAGATGCCAACCCCACCAGGGGAGGGGGGAGCAGAGTAAGTATTAAAGTAAGACAAATTATTCAATTGGTTATTCTTCGAGTTAAAAAAAATAGAGTTTAAAAGCCACTAGCCCAATTGATGATCAATGAGGATATGAGATTTTCTTTGTCACTTGGAATTACCATATGTGACCAGGCTAGGAAAATCACCTGCCCTTTATTCTATCCAGCATATAGAACTGGAATAATGTCCTGCCAGTCTTGAATCTTCCAGAAATGCCAACTTTCTGCCTTTAATAGATACCGACCTTTTGATCTTTTCAGGTTAGTGACATGAGAAATTAAAGGGGAAATAAGACATAAGAAATTAAAGTTGGTCCCTTATTAAATTCTGGCTCTCTTAATCCCAATCGATATGTACATATATATATATATATATATATATA